>VXAB01002407.1:197186-359054 GCA_013399175.1 Odontophorus gujanensis | reverse complement strand
TCCCAACAGCATGTGTGGGTTTGCTTTGTGTGCACCCGGCTGGCTGTTCATGCCCGCATAGAATAGGCTGTGTACAGAAAAACGCTCCCGAGCAGAGGGCGATGGAAGAGGGTCCTCGGCACCAGCCGTGCTGCCAGCCCAACCGGCTCCAGCCCCCTCAAATGAGCGTAGCCCCTCCCGCTCTCTGGCCAGCCGCTGGCAGCCTGCACAGGCGGGCGCACGGATGCGCCTTCCCTCGCTCAGTCAAAGATGATAGAAAGTCTTCTGGGGATTATTGCACATTTGTAGAGCAACAATGGAAAGCAGCACAGCACAAATCGCTATTCTGCCTCACCCAGCGTAACAAATGGTGCTTTGTTTCACATCTGGCCCGTCTTAATAGCTCAAAGCCAGTAGCAATAGCTATTTAGGAGCTTATAGTAAATAAAGCTTTATTAAAACCACTTCCTTTTTCAAGTGTTTAATGATTAAAATGGCCTTTCACCTGACATTTTATGCTTTTTTTTTCTTTTTTTCCTTTTTTTTTTTTTTTTCCTACAAGCACTGTATTTAGCAGGGGAAATGAAATAGTTGTCATGGATAAATATGAAACTTTTTGCAGTTTGATTCATGAGCGGAAAATAGCATTTAAGACCCTTTTTTGCAAATTATTCTGTTGAAAAGCAGGCATAAATCAGAGACCATTTGCTGCGTCGTGCAGGCATGTGGATGTGGTTCTGTGCAGAGCTGTATAGTTTGAGGTCTATCTCTTCCAGATTTCTTGCTAGGAGAGAGCACTGCCTGGAATGATGCAGAATTAATGCAATGATACATAATTAATAGTGTTAAACTACGTCTGCTCTGATAGCTCAAGAAACAACTTCTAAAAAACTATCTAATGTTTAAGGAAAAAAAAATAAAAAAGAGAAGGAGAAAAAAGAAATTAAGAAGGCAGGTGGAATCAGGTGGCCGTTGTCTCAGCTCCCCACATCTATGGGCAAGCAGCACGCCCCGAGCCGCGGGGACGTGTCTCAAACGCGTCGTGGGAGGCGGCAGACGGGGCCGCGACGCCGTCCCAATGGGCGGGCGGGCTGGCGGCGCCGCGGCCTTGCAGCGCCCCCTGCTGGCGCGGCGGGGCACTGACGGCTCGGCACCCTGGCCTCGCTGCCCCGCGCCTTCCCGGATTAATTAGCCAGCGCCGTCCTCTTCTGCCCTCGCTCTAGCTCGCCTTGTTGCTTGATCAAAGTCGCTTATTAGATAAAAATCGTCTGCCCTCTCTTACGACCCTCAGCAACTGGAGACATAGAGGAAATTATTAGTTTTAACGGATTGAATCTGCAGTATGAACCAACTTGCGTTCTGCGGTGGGATGGGCCTGGATGAGAGGAGAAGATATTTAAAAATTGCTGTGGTTCACTTCCTCCTTAGGGAACAATTTTCTTCTTTCCTTACTGTCTCTCCTACTCAATTTATGACTGAAAATCTGGAAAAGAGGAGGAAAAAAAAAAAAGAGAATGTTTCCTTTTGCCTTTTCTCTTTGTTGTTCCACGAGAATTTTAATTTTTGGAACGATTTTTTCTTTTTTTTGTAGTGAACAAATAATTTGCTCATTTCTTTGTTTCCAGGACTAAAAAAAAAAACTAGCATGTAATGTCCTGAAGAGATTCAAATCAGCTGTCGTTTAATCACGTGTGCTTTTATATAGCCTAACAGCAAGTGATTTACTAACTACTAGATACACCAGCACGCTCTTGGCTTTCCAAGTTGCTTCTCTAATGACCTCAAAATGGCTTAATGTTGGAAAGGGTTTGCTAAAATTATTCACTAAAATGTTTCCTGATTTGTTAGGATGTTGCTCAGGTCAGAGGCAGATGTCCGTGCTCAGACATTGCAGTACTGCATCACCTGCACTGTCTTGAGCTGGACCAGGGTGACAAGTTATCTGGGAGCTCTCTTGTGCTTGTGTGTCAGTTCTGGAGTGGGAGTGGGAGAAGGAGGTGTGAGAGAGACAGCAGCTTCACTGCGACTTGTTTCCAACTGCCCCTCTGAGCAAGGGTCATCCAAACCCAGAACTAAAATCAGATTTACTTTCAAATTGGAGTTTTCTGAAATGTCAGCATTTTGAAAAAGTGATGAAATGCTTGGGGTTTGTTTTTTCTTTTGTTAGCTTTTTTGTTTTGATTTGTTTTGTTTTTGTTTTTTTGGAGGACAGGCAGAGAACACGTTTTACTAATTTACTGGAAATCCAATTTCTGATGGAGTGTTTGCAAACATGCTGCTTGAAATTTTAGCCAAAACGGTGTAGCAGAAGCTTCTGAAATTTCCTTTTAGTCACTGTGATTTCATTCTTTTTTATATGGAAGTGTATTTTGTAGGAACAGTTTAACAAAAAAGGATTCCATACACTTACGGTTAAAAAAAAATGTCTAACAGGTCGATACATCTGTTCCTTTAAAAAAACATGTTCTCCATCTTTGAGACATCATAAATATGTAAATGAGGGTTCTTTAATTACTGCCTAGGGCTATAAACTCGCATGCTAGAGGGGAGGGAAGAAGGAAGGCAAAGAACAATTCACATTATTTTTTTTTATTTTTATTTTTTTTTAAGAGCGAGAGAGATTGGGTCTTTACTTCAGAAAAGACAGCAGAAGAATGGGGCTTTTTATTGCTGAACAACCAGAAGGTGCTGGGAACACTTCTTTTTTGTTTATCCTTCTGGATGGAGCTAGCATATAAAGCAGTGGCATACATCCTCCCTGGCTAATGTGTGTATGGAACAGAGGGGATTTGTTACGAAGCACCCTGTGCAATTCCCTTCTCTGCGCTGTTCTGTCAGAGCCCTTAATCCTGATCAGCAACATCCCCTGCTGTCCCCTGAGCCACTTGCTGTGCCTGAATCTTAGCGTTGTTTCTAGCACCGATGCCCCAGAGGCGAGCACGAGAGCTAGCAAAGTCATTTCACCCATGACCTGATAAGCACTCGGCACTTAGCCGCATGCACGGCTGCCCTTCTGCCGCCCCGCTGGCCTTTCTGTATCTTAAGTACCGTTATTCTCCAGTAAGGTGATCTTGCTGCCACTTTCAAAACAGTACAAGATTGGCAGAAAAGACATTTTTGATATTTCAGGATGTGAATGTGCCTGTGGGGATCTGGACTGTTGTACAGTACCATCACTGCAGTAGGTGTAGCTACTGGAACTGTAGTGCTGCTACTGTTTTTTCCAGGCAAAACAGTGTGGTGTCAAAACACTTACTCTGCTTTTGTAAAACTTACGATCTATACGATAATTTTCACCTCCCTTGTTTAATCATTTAATTCTAACTGAGATGTATGAAGGAATAATTTCCAGAAAATAATCGTTTCCTGCTAATGAGTTCCAGTTTTATTTTATCAGAAATGATTTAGACCCAGTATGCTCACTGAAATTTTTTTTCCTATTTGATGTCCCTTTGATGTATCTGATGGAGAGGTAAGGCTGAGTCTGCAGGACGTGAGGCAGGACCTTCTGAGTACGGAGTAAGCATTCATGTCATTGTATGAGGTGAGCCGTCCTGCACAGTTTTGGGCATTAGGCTTGTGAAATGATTATACCCTGACCATGGCCATGGAGGAAAGGAGGGCTTCTCTTTACAAGAAGGGAAGAAATAACTAAGCTGGCAAAAGTTGTGAGCTGGAGGCTGTGAAGGGATAGAGGCTGCCTGTCAGCGTGGGGCAGGGGAGGGCTGGTTGTGCCAGAGAGCAGTGAGAAGTGCGTGTAGGGATGGAAGTGAGAATACTCCCAGCTACTAGGGAAAGGGTGAGTCAGAGTGTGCTTTTCAGTGCGAGCCACGGTGTTGAAAGCAGAGCTGATCAGTTTGCAGAAGACGTGGTGTGACCTGTTTGTAGGAGTGCAGGGGCCGCCTACCAGCCCTGCCCCTGGGCATCCCCTTGGCTTCTGTGCAGGGTCGTTCAACAGCTCTGCCCTGTCCTTCTGCAGATGAGCTTCAGGAAATCTCTGTGAGTGGGAGATGTGACAATTTGGACAAATACAGTAGTAAGCTGCAGCTCAGGTAACTGACAGCAAGCTTCTTTTTTGCTTACAGTTAACTGCAAGGCGCACAATTCACATGCTATTGTATATACAGTCCATAAACCAACATGTGGGATTTTGTAGGCATGAGTGGCAGTACACAAAGGCAAGTCATGGTCGTTTTCTGTTTGAAATCTCTCTACCATTTCCCAGCAGTGTGTCACCAGCAACACCAGAGGCAGCTCCTGATGTGATTTGCCTCGAGTATGAGCACTGCTGTGTCTGGCTTTACTTGGGAACCATGCTTTCTTGCAGTGTAGAGTATGGATACGTATCAGTTGATTGGAAAAGATGCTCTTTTCAACTTAGCTCCTGGTTTCTCTATGTAACTGTAGCAGTGAGGAGGAGTTTGTATTGGTGATGCCAGTAAAATACAGATCCTGTAATACAGTATGTGATATTTTACCTGGTGGTTTGCTAAGCACAGGCATCCTGAGTTCTTTATTTTAAAGGGAAAAAAATCCTGTATTTTGCATTTCTTCAAATATTTCAACAGGGAACCTATGTACATATGTACATGTTTGTTTTTGACACGCTCTCCATCTTTCTCTTTCTCGATGGTCAGTTAAAATTGTCCCAGCTTGTAAGATGGATAACTGCTGAAGTGGTGTCATGTCTGGGCTAGCTTATCTCTTGATAAATACCACTGTTGTCCACTGAGAGATTAAACTTCATGCCTGCTGAGGTTTGTTTGGGGTTCTTACAGGCAGATAAGACTGCCTTACTTACTTTTAATAAAATATGTCAATTCACATTTTCTAAAGAACCTTTGGATGGTGTTTGCTATTGAGAATGTGGCAGTGGCACAGTCAAGCAATTATACGGTATGAAACTGGCTTTACCATTTCATGAGTATTATAAATTATTGACAGGAGTGCTTTCCTGAATGCTCTTGTCTCTAGAGTGGAGAGATGAGGAGCTTGAGCTGCTGTTGTAAGACCTCACTGAGCTGTCTAGCAGAAAAGATTTCTTTCCCTGAGCCTAATCTGGCGGGAGCCCCATAGGGATGTTATCAACGAGGCACAGCGGAGTGGGGTGTGAATGCCAGGCATTGTGGGCTGTCTGGCTGCTAAAATCATGTGCTTGGGGGCTGTGGGGTGGGAAAGTTGTACTCCTGAGCTGGGTGCAGACAGTGCTGGGCTGTGCCAGGTGCTTTCCAGGGAGATCGTGGGAGCGATGAGCAGCCAGCTCCTCCAGTGGGGCAGGTACCTGGGAAATTTGCTGCCTCTTCTCTTTTTGGAGAACAACTCTGCCCTAGCCAACCCTCTGAATAATAAAACTGCTGTGTGCCTTGGAGAGGTTCCTGAGCTAGCCCAGCACCTTGCTTCTGCTAGCATTAAGTTGTATAAAAGTACAGCATTTGGTTGCGTACTCCTGAGTCTGTGCTGGCTGCCCATTCTTGAGCATGGGATGCAGCTTTTTAGACTATGCCACTCTGTGACAGTAGGAGGATGTGGGAATTTGTAGGCAAAGACTGGTTTCATGTTCTAGTGTGCAATATTTATGGTTTCATTTCCATTTTAGATGCCATGAAAGTGATTGAAGCAGGCAACTTTATATATGTATGTGTGAAGCATCTCTCTGCCCCTCACTGAGAAGTGAGTTCTAGAAAAAAAGCACTTAAATCTGCTCTGCTTATTAAGTGCAGGCTGGAGTCCCATGCGATTCTGCTTAAAACATAAATAAATGGGAGTTACAGCACAGAGTGCTGGGTAATATGAATTACGGGTAGAAACTGGCGATTAGTTATTGGCTCCTGTCTGTGTGATCTGCTGTTGTGCCACTACAGAAGAAGACAGATTAAGGCCAGAGAGGGAAGGAATGGCAAGGAAGCTCCCTCGTGCTCACCTGCCTCTTTGTGCAACACTCGTAGTCTGAGCTGCAATGAGATTTTGGCCATCCCTGCCTTGCAAGGCCAGGGCTCCCTGCAGGCCAAGCCCAAGCAAGAGAGGAGATGCTTGGTGTGCCCTCCTCTGCTTTCCCACCCACCCCAGCTCCAGGTTCTGTGTATTCCTGGCATGTGAGCATGCAGGGTGATGGAACATGAAGCTCAGGAGAGGTATTTCCAAATACAGAGAGCTCTGGTGTGCACCATTCTGCACCAGTACTGCACTTGCATCACAAGCTCAGCGGGGTGCTTAGGGGACCACAGATCCTCATAGCTTATTGTTCCCAGTGCTCATCTGGTGATTTTCTACAGCTGTAGCACCTTAACAGTTGCTACAGCTACAGAGAAATTTTCTCCTAACTTGACTCTGAGTTTTCATTTCCACTTTCTAGATAATTTCTTTCAAAGTCATAGAGAAGCCTTAATTTCCCTCAGGTTGTACAGTTTTGGACTGAACAATGGAGGATGTGTTCAGTCAGAAGCAGCAAGTAGTTTATTCATATTCGCATATCAGGAGAGCCCAGTTCTCCCAGCAGGTGGGACCTGCTCGGATCCTTGGTGGGAAACCAGATGTGGGGCTGTGCACCTGGAGCTGTTAGTTCCTCAGAGACCTGAGTCATAAATCCCAGTCCTTTGGTTACCATTGTTACAGCCTTTTCAAGGGCTTGTTAAATTGTTCTGCTAATTTAAATATCGCAGGCCATCTGAAGCAAACCTTTTGCTTTTATTTTCAGTACAGAACTCTAGAGCCTACACATTATTTCAGTATGGAAAATACCTTTTTTGTTCCTTTTGGCCACATAATATTGCTCTGTATCCCAACCACTTCATGTTTATGGGCGATGTTTTCTCCTAGAGGAAGATTAGGAATTATCCTGATGCCTTTGGCCTTGCAAAACCCAATCTGTCATTATTGTTATGATTATTATTACTGTTGTTACTTTCATCTTGCAGCATGATAGGTGTTCTTGCAAGCAGCTCTACCTCATTGCTTTAGTGATGTTCTCAGCACAGTGTCACCTGGGAGGACAAATCTCTGGCACATAGAACTCACAGTCACACTGCACTCATTGTAGAAGGGGTAGAAGTGCATGGACCGTGCTCAGTGATCTTTATTGTCTTTTTTTTCTTGCAGATTGAGGGATTTTAATGGCTTTCAGGTAGAAGCCAAGTGGAGACAATCAAAATGAACTCTATGGACAGGCACATACAGCAGACCAATGACCGGTTGCAGTGCATAAAACAGGTAAGCTGAAGGTGAACGTGGTTACTGTTAGAACATTGTGTGTTGTATGGCAGGTCACGATGAGCACTATGGCTACCTGCTGAATGATGAATACCCTGGCCTTTTGTGAGGAGAGTGAGAGTGAGACACTGTAAAATGACTTCAGAGAAGAATGTCTGCTGCTGGTATCTAAACCTCAAAAACCAAACTTTGTTTCACCTTTCTGAAGAACCGTCAGTCTGGAGATTCACTATGTCAGTGAAATAATGTTCACAGCCTGTTTTCCCCTGTTGCCTGAGCAGTTTTCTCTGGCTGACTACTTGGTAATAATTCCAGGCCCAGCAGATTTAGATGCTAGTCTATCCTGCTGTCTCTGTTCTATATTTGTGTTGACCAAGTGCTTTGGGACGTTTGCATATTTATTCTTCAGGGAGCGCAACACTTTGCTATTCGTAGATTTCTTTGTGTGGTGGATACAAGAACCTTAAAGGAACTGACAAAAAATCGGCATGGGGATGGTACTGCATCAGTCTAGATCTATAAACTTTTTATCCGTTTCTCTTACCTTCAGCAGTCTCCATTATGATTTGTTATGTTTGCCCATATATTCGTAGAGGTTTATGTTATCTAGAATATGTTTTAATGCAAAGAACAGGAAAATTGTGTTTACTTGCAAGTCTAGCCATGTGGATGCTTTGGCAGGATATGAGAAAAAGAGCAGAGTTTGAACCAGTAATTTTCTCCACATATTTTCTTAATATGAGAGGATTTCAGAATAAGTCAAACAAAACTAGTTTGTATGTAAGGGAGCAGAAACAGAAAACTGTCCCTGAAGAATTGCTGGTCATAGTCCATCCTTGGCCTGAATCTGTGGTGGCTATTTTATTTTATTTTTTAATCTCTCTTTCATCACTCTGTGGTGAAATTTAATGTATCTCATAGCTGTTTAAAGGCCTGAGGGAAATGAATTTTGCGATTTCATCCCAGTTCCTTATGAACTATCTGGTTCAGAAAAAGCATGCCCTTGGCAATCACAAATCGGTGTCCCTTTTGGCGATCCTAGCCCAGAGGATGAAGAATGAAGTGACTTACAGAACAATTTAACCTTCTAGCTGTAAGAACAAGCCTTCAGATCAAGTGGAGACAAATGGAGAATGCTAACTCAGTTCTGGCTTCTAGAGCTGCCAGTTTTTGTACATAGAGAATTTCTGTTATTTTAATACTATAAAAGAATGTCAAATTGCATTTTTTGTACAGTATTAAGGAGATATTTTTTTACTATGTAATGGACGTTTTGTCAGTTAAACCACTAACTTCATTTATACCGTGCTGGTTTACACAGGCAACTAGGATATATTTCTTCACATGAAGGCGGTGAGGAAGGGAGGAAGGTCAGACTTTCCACTGTTGGTGGAACATTCTTGGTTTGGTTTGATCCTGTCTGGGAGAAAGCTTAGAGACTTCTGTTGGATGGAGCATGGCTGCACAGTTGCTGTGCTCTGCCAGACAGCAAGAGATGCCTAGCAAGGAGTTTCCTGCCTGGGAATGGTTGCAACTTCAAGGTCCCCATTTCCTATAAAAACCTGAATCAATGAGTATGAGTACTCTGATTTTCAACTCATGACAAAAAATAGTTAAGCAAGCTGGTGACGTGCCACCAAAAATATAGAGCAGAATCTTTTTTGTGAAAGTTGCAATACTTGAGGTTTAGTTTGAGAGGAATGACCGTTGTTTGTTTTGTCCTTGAATTTACCATAGAGACTCTTCTTTTTAGTAGTTGCAAAATCTTGGGAAGGGAGAGGTAGAAACTGACTCGGGCTAGCTTTTCAGAGGAGACACTTGTGTCACACAGCCATAAATTTCCAGCTTCGAGATGTTTTACCTTGTTCTTTGGGACAAGTCATTAGCTGGCACAATTAGCTTAGTGCCACAGCAAAGCATTGCCAGTTCACCCATGGAGAACCAGGCCACGTGCTGTTATGTGCAGTACCTTGCACAATCATATCAGTGTACCCTCACCGATTTTTTTGAGACTAACAGCAAGATCAGACAGAATTCTGCCTGTGTTTTTTTTCCCACTCTTTCACCCTTTCTTCCCAACCTGTGAACAGAAAGCAGTGCAGCTCTCCTGAACAGCTGTGTGCTTGCAGGTAGGTTAGCACAGCAGCAGCAGCAGCAGGAGCTGCCCTCCCCTGGCACCCAGCACCTGCCTATCTGATCGCCTTGCTGGCAGCCAGGCTCATGCGGTCAGCCCCGCGCAGCCTGCCCAGTCCAGACACCTATAAATGGCTCTCCCAGCGCCTGAGCAGGCAGATCAGGTTGCAGCATAGGCTGCTGGCTTCCAGCTCTGGCTCATGAGACTCCCACAGTGTCCTTGCTGACTTCTGTTTCAGGATCAAGGTTGTGTTTTACTTTTATCTTTTTTTAGCATTTTCCAGCTACAAAACCAAAACTTGTATATGATCAGCTAGTTTGGAAATGAAGAGAGAGAGTGTGTGTGTTAAGAACTGTTTCAGAAGAGATGAAAGGGCAAACTGAAGAGGTGGCTGTGTGTTTACGCTTAAAAACCAGACTTCTGTGGAAGGCTGGAACAGCTTGTGTGGTCTCTTTGTAGCTGATTCCCTCACTACTTGTAAGTGTATGTGCTTTAAAATCAAACACTTTTTTTTAATGTTATGTGGAAAAAGCCAAAGTAACAGTCTTCCCCCTAACATATGCAATTAGTTTGTCGTGACACCAAGGACTCTTCAGGGTATGCTAAAGGAGGACGGATCTTCAGAGTGTGGGCTTTTTAACTGGAGTTTTTTGTCCACACAAACAAAACTGTGTAAGGCTTTGTGCTCAGCAGAGGTCCAAAGGCGCCGGAGCTGCCCTGCACTGACACCATTTCCCAACCAGCACTGCTGGCTCTGGGGAACCACCACAGCCACCATTACAGGGCAGGAATGTGGGGATGCACCCCAAGACCTCATGGAGCCTAGGGCTCAGGAAGCCCCAAAAAATGACTCGTTTTCATACCCACAACAGCACAGCAGCCCAACAATGCAGCTTTATCCAGACATTTTTTGTTATTTTCCTTTTGTAACATGAGCAAATACCAGGCAAAATCAGTAGGCTGCTGTCCTGCTCATGTCTATCCTCACTCTGACGGGTCCAGCTTTCAGAAATTCAGAGCTTTTTACATCTAAGGTCTTCTAGATGTGTTGTCTCTGCTTGCCAGCAGTCAGTTTGGAAGGTGAAATTCTTGAAAAGAGGAAGATAAGGAAAATCTCTAAGTAGAAAGGAGCCCACCCTTTTCAGAATAGGTGTGTGCATTAAAGGCAGCCATCAGGGCAGGTACTAGGGCTGTGCTGAAGTTCTAGTAATGGGTTAGAGGGAAGTATGGGCAGACTGTCTGGTGTCAGTAGTGTCTGTGTTGGGAACAGAGAGGGCTGTTTCTGCCACGTGTCATGTTACATCAGGGCACATCAAGCAATATATCCTCAAACAATGCTGGATCACTCAATGAACCAGGCTTAATTGGAAGCACACATCACACTCTCGGTTTCTAGAAAGAGGTTAGCGTTTCTCCCCTCCCTTTCTCCCTCTCTCAGGAAGGCATGTTGAATTTCTGCAGTTGCCATGCTTCATAATGCCTCCTGAGCCATTCAGAGAGTGATGCTGAAAGTTGTAATTGCTGTGTGTTTGTGTTGATCTTTTCTTCCTCAGATTGGAAACAAACAGTTCCATTTCTTTTATCATTCTGCAAGTTGGTGTTTGGTTGCTCGCTTGCAGTTCAGAGGAAAATAGAATTCTCTTTATTTTTACATAGCTGTTAGCATTTAAGCTCTGAGATGTTTGAACTAATCCTGCTTTTCAAAGTTATTGCTGTAGATTCATGTAAATGCTCAACAGTCCTGAACGTGTCATTTTTAATATATTCTGGATGGGTTAATATGGGCAGATATGAAATTATAGCTGAAAAGGTTTTAATAAAGCTTCATGAAAATTTCATTCTTCATGAATTTTGAAAATTGGAAGCCTTCCCATGAAGGGTATATTTACTTAGAATGCGATTTTTTGGTTGAAACCCCCATAAAATGTTACCACTTTTTAAGGAGCTGAACATGAAATAACATGTGGCAGGAAACCTGATGGTGAAAAGGACCTTTTTTTCCAATTTAGAAGAATATATTCAAAGGACCTAAAGTTTTTGTCTTATCGACTGATCAGTCCATCAGTAACATCTTGTGATACTTTTTCCTTCTGTGAGACCCTTAGCTGCATATTCTTTGTCTGCTTTCTTGCTCAGTCTGTTGGAATATTCCCCTGCTAGAGTTAAGTATGCTTAGGAAAAACTGACAGCAGACCAGCTTTCCTGGCTCCTCCAGTCCACTTACAGACCTGTCAATCAGCATTCCTGCCATGTCAGATCCTGCATCCCAGTAGGCGACTGCTCTGGCTCAGGCGGCGGAGCCACAAGGGAATGAGCAGAGAGACAAGAGGGCTGGAAGCACTTCTGGTGGGGGAAACACTGTCCTGATGCTTGCAGCATTTGGATATTGTGTTTATCTGGTGAGGTGGCTGAGTACAAGAAATTTCAGAGGATTGAATGTAACCCACCATCCAGAGTGGGCTTGAAATTAGTGCAGGCACAGTTCTCTCCTTCCCAGTCCTGTTTCTTTTTTTTTTTTTTTTTTTTTTTTTACTACAGCTCTACCCTCAAGGGTTGATGCATTATAATATCATTAACTTTTTTTTTCAAAGAGAAAATACACTTTTTAACTTATAATTATAACTTCTAGTAACAATAGTACTTACATTAATATTTTTTTTTCCTGTGCTATTAGTTAATCAAATCCAGTGCTTAACATTGCATATTGGTGAATAAGGAGAAACATCTGAAAATTCTAGAAATCTATAAGCTAGTTCATGGTGTCACCTTGGTGTCAGATGAGCATAGGAAATTCTTTTTGTCAGCAGCTGGGTCGAACTCTGCAGTGAATACGTGACCTAGCTGGCAACACATCTCCAGCATCTGTCGTACCATTTCTGGCTCTTCGTGTGTGCGTGCTTGCTGCTTGATTTCCCTTAGTTACGTGTGTTGGTGCAATGGCAAATCTCTAGCAGGTACAGCTTGTACAGCATTTGCACTTAAGGGGCCATTGTACCTGTTTGCAAAAGCAGAAAGTGTTTTTAAAAAAATTGTTTGAAGCAGTAATGTTAACACAAAGGGCCTTCTGCTGCACAGACCTTTACCATCGTCTGCTGAAAGAAAACTGTTCCCTGGTGTTATTAGCTCCTTATTGCTTCTGTGCAGTACAGAAGAGGAGCCAGTACTGGTGTGCATCAGCAGGTCACGGAGCATGTGCTGTGGGCAGTTCTGTCAGCCCGTGCAGATGGAAGGGAAGGGCAGGCTGGCGTTCTGAGAACTAGCAGGATGGTGCTGTAGGAAAAGCCTGCAAACTAGAAACTGTGTCCAGGTATGCTGTTTCACATTTACCTCATTTGCCTAATTTCTTACTGTGCTTTGGATAGAGCCTGTTGAGTATCAGTGGAGCATGTCCTGTGTGCTGATGAAAATTCAGTCATTTTTTTCATCCTTCCTGTAGTTCAGATCACTGCCAATGTGCAGACTACTAATGTTCATGAATTTGCTGGTGTGGGAGTAGCTGTTCTTTTTGCTGTTGCCCACACTGTATTCCATCGGCAGAATGCAACACATGAAGTGCACAGTGGCTGCTATCGCTCTTCATTGAAAAGCTTCCCAGCGAAGGGATTGGATCTCTTCACTCTGCTTTAGCCAGCAGAAGTTGGTTGATGTGGCATTAGCAGACTTGGATTTTTTAGCTCATTAATTCTCCTGGGCTTTGTAAAAATTCCCATACTACTTTAAAACTCTTATCTAATAAAGATGAATCTAAATTTCCAAGGGTTTTTCAAAATGATTCACCTGAGGAAAAGAATATGCTTATTAACCTAATCATTCTACGTGATTAGGAGAATGAGGGAGGCCTTCAGAATACCTTGGAATTATGTTATTTCCACAGTGTTGTTTGCAAGGCAGATCAGAGTGAGGGAGATGTCCAGGCAAGCATGAGCAGATATTTGTATATCACACCTCGGCAAAAGGATCCGTTTCATCCTTACCTGACTCTTCAACATGGATTTATTCCTCTTACACTTCTTCATGTGTGGTATTGATATCTAACTGCTGAAGAGAATGATGCAAGAGGTATATTCCCTTCCCACAGGTGTATATAGTACAGAAAGTGATAAAAAACAGTGGATTCTTCAAAGAACCTTGAAGAGGGTTCCCACTGCTTTTGGGATTCTGGCTGGTAGAACCCATGAAAATAGATCAAGTGAATTAAACATCTTCCACAGTGCCATCAGTTCATGCAGTAGTCATTTTTAATAATCACCTTGAGACTTTATCTCTATATAGATTAAGAGATTAAAATAATAAAGATTAAGTCTGTTGATTAAAAGTGCTATAAAAAGCACAATCGGTGAGTTAGTAAATTACTTAAATGTCAAAAAAAAAAAATGGAAGGCAAAGCATATCAAAGGTACTGCCATTTCACTGGGTCTGCTGAAGACTGATGCTGTTTTTTCAAGATAAGTGCGTTTACTCTCCTGAAATTTAGAAAATGAAGAATTGTTTTTTTTAATTTTAAAATAAGTTTGATTCAATACACAAATTAGGAGAACTTGAGTTTTCTTTTCTCTCTCTTTTTCGCTTTTGCCTTTAACTCATTTTCTATTCTCATTTGCGTTATTGCTTTTTAAAGGCTGTGCTATTGACAACAATCTTCTACTCAAGAGTTGTTGTCATGCTTCCTTAATGTCTTTAAAACATCTTGGTGTGGAACAAACTGCATGAAGAAACCCCAGTTTTTCGACATGATGGGGTATGTGCCTTGAATTATTAAATGTTCATTGCGCAGATTTTAAATTTTTTTTAGGTAGAACCTTTGTCTTTCCTGAATCCTTCACTTAGTCTTCTACTTAAAGACTGTGGTGCTAGTTTTTTTGTAAAGAATGCAGGCAAACAACTTGAAGACAAATAAGCCTGTTTTCATCAATAATATTTGTTAAGAATTTAAGTAAATATTTAGGCCACTATTTGAATAGTGATTTTGGTGTTTGAAGTGAAAAAACATACTTGGAGAAAAATAACTTATTAATATACAGAAGTATTTAGGGCTTAAACTTCTTGCTGAAAAGAATGAGAGCATTAGGGAAGAAAACTTGTTATGTTGTCTGTTGAAAGAATGAAGAAATCTAAACTAGAGTCAGTATCATTGCTGTTGTCGCATATGGAGACATGTTATACTAGCTTGTTATGAAAGGAAATACTGGTGGATAATGGCTTGTTTTGATTGCCAGGAAGAGTGAATGAACTGGTTAGTCAAACTGATTTCATAATTCAGTTGAGCTGAAACTGCAAATTTAAAGATAGATTGGAGCCTTATGTCACTGAGCATGGCCTAAGAGAAAGAACAAGCAGTTGTTCCTTTGTTTCTTGACTTTTTCATAAAGGCACTCTTTGTGAGTTATTAAGGAAATACAGTTTGGAGCACTCTGTTTCTTCTGAGTCATTCACAAAACGCACTGTTCTCAGGGCTCTCAGCAGGTCAGGAGCTGGTTGCGTGAAGGATGTGAAGTCTGGACTGGGTGCTACTGTTCCTTCAAATAACAGGTGAACAGGAGGATGGCTGGCCACTTGCATGCCCCATGTCCATCAGTCAGATCTGAATCACTCCCGAAGCCATAATTTCCTTGGAGTCTGGGCAGGGTGTGGTAGAGCAGCAGCAGGGAGGGTCTACAGAGGTTTAATCTGTTGCATGTTCCATTATGTAGCACAAAGTTTTAAGTGTTCTGCAATTAAGCAGCTATTAAAGACACCTACAGAACGACAGCAAAAAAATTCTGATCAACAGAGTGAGGGTACAATTCTTATTTTAGCTCTCTTTTGTGGAAAAGATCGGGACATTGCATTCTTCTATGACAGTAATTTTGAAACTAGTAGGCACATCAGTATTGCTGTATTGTTTCTTTCCTCCGGCAGCACAAGCACATGTGTGCAGTGCTCCTTACAGATCTCATGGCACACGAGACCGAGGCTGTTCAGTCAGCGGGCATTCATCTCTTCTGAAACCAACACTGGTTTATACACACACTTAATATTGACATGTCAACCTGCTTTAGCAGAAGAGTCAGATTTAATCTCTAGAATTCCCTTCTGACCCCAGCAATTGTGTGATTCCACAATTCCCTATTAGTGAGGCATCTGCAGATATTGCATTAGTATGTTCATCCTGTTACTGCTTACAGTAAGTAAGAGAACACTTTGACTTTTTGCAGTTCAGTGATGCTCATGCTTGCTATTTGTTCTGTTTCTTGTTTGTTTAATGTGTGATCTCCTGTCTTCAGTGCTGTTTTGCATCCTCATCTCTCCCAGTATTTTCATGTACTTAAAACATCTGATAAAGAGGTGCTGAGCTTTGCTGAGCATTTACTGTTTTCTTTTCCCTTGAAAAAGAGGCTGCAGTGGACAAGTGGGGCAGGGGTGATTTCCTTTCACTCCTGTTTTATAAGAAGCCATGGTTAACACGGTTTTAATCTCCTCCTCAGTGTATCTAGTGCCTCTCAAAATGTGAGCTTAATAAAATATTTATAAAGCCTCCAATGGAATGAACCATGTAAGTGCAAGATAATTCTATTCATTAGGGATCTCTCAATCTCACAAACACTAAATTTGGGAGGGGGGGAGTTATCAGAATACAAATGCACAGCTTGAGTCTTCTAGTTTTTTGATAAATAAAACAATCTTTGATATTGAAGGGACTGTAGAGAATTGAACTATATATAATTATGTTCAGATAATCAAAAATGCACTCCCAAAAGAAAGAAAATATCTCAGTACTCCCCCTCTACCCTCTTGAAAAAGGACAAGACCATTTGTTTCGAATCTTAACAGCAGATGCATTTCTAATATACTGAGTACAGCAGCTCACAAAGGTGGCCTTTCTATAATTATGTTACTTGACTATGAAAAAATAGAGAAGCCACCTCTGAGTTATGGCATTTTCCACTTCTGAAGCACATCCTTGGTTAATGTCCCATGTTTCTGTGATACTCCTTGAGCTCAGTTGCAGTGCAGTGGAGGGCATGGCAGGAAGACAGAACATTGTGGATGGGAATCAGAAGTGGGTGTGTATATATGGGAGAGGGGGCTTGCAGCTAGGCTCGCTCATGGAGCCTGCTGAGGCTTTTCAGTAACAGCAACGTGATCAGTGTATTACAGTGAGTGACCGCTGCTGATATGCAGACCACGTACTGCTTGCTTGTGTTGCTGATGGGCTATCAAATGTAGGTCTAGGAGGAGCATGCTTGTGTGCTGAGTAATGCATGAAAAACTGCCCTGTCTCCCCAGGATTACTCGCTATCAAAGCACCAGGAATCCTGTTTACATTCTTTAGATAGGCGATTGTTTTTCCTTTCAGGGCTGAACTCCCTTTCCCCAGCACACAGGCCCACAGTAATTCTGCTCCTGTATTACTCCTAGTTAAAGGGCACAAAATCTTTGTCTCTCTGCACTTTCCCTGTCCCGTCCCTTTCTTTCCTATAGCCGTCTCTTCACTTTCATTCAGAGCAGCAAATCCAGATGAATGTTGTTAGACAAAAATTAGTGTAAACTACCTGGGCAAATGTGCCAAAGCAACAGGACACCAAGTGCTGTTTCTCAGTGAACAGAGCTGGTGCACACCAGAAGTAGAAAAGTCAGATCAGAAGCAGAGGTCAGCTCCTTCCTCATACAGTGTCTATTGTTTAGTCCCTCTGGAATTACGCTTTCAAAGTTTTGGTCATCCTATTTTTATATGGAAAAAGTTTGACAAGTTTTACATTTTGCTTTGCTTTTAAATCCTTAGGTTTTACAGTCATATGAGAATTCTAACTTTCATTGTGGAGGAAAGCTTGAAAACCTGCATGCCAGCAGTTAAAAGTATCAAATAGATCATGTGAATTTCAGAGCTGTGTACAAGCATTTCAGATGTCATGAGCCCTGTGCAAAACTCACAGCATGCTGAATATCTAGCACATAATACAGAGAAGATGAATTTGATGTTGGTTTCTGTATGACCCACAACTCAAGACAACTAACTCAGAACAAGACAAATTTTGCAGAATGTATATAGATGAACCTGTTATGAAAACTAGGAATGATATGACTGATGTCTAAGGAAAAACCCCAGAGTAAATATCTAAACACAAAGCTTCATCATTTTCTTTTGGTACATCTCTTTGTATGCATTGTGCGTTAGGGAGAAAGGCAAGGAATATTAATAGCAAAAACATATTTCTCTGGGCTGAAAGAATCAGAAGTGCTGTTATTTCAAATAGAGGGGAGGGGCTTCATTAGACAGGAGGAATATTTGTGCTGTGAGCTGAACCCTGTCTTCCTCTAATACTGATGGCATAGCTCCACCTTGGGGAGAAGCTCTGTGGCACGGACAACCCAGAGAAGGGGCTGTGGGCAGGGGTGCTGCTCCCTCCCAGCCCCACCTCGCCCTTCTGCTGTATTTGGGTCCAGCCAGGCAGCCCTGTGGGTGTGTGGGGACGCTCTCTGCCCTACATAGAAGGGTAATTGATGGGACAAAGAGCAAGCCTGCACAGTTCAGGGAAAGAAGCCCTTGGGGCAGCCTGCCCTGAGACTGCGTGTCACAGAGACACGTCCTTACTTTTAGGTCCACCCCAGTCAAACATCAGCAGAAGGTGGTGCGTTGTGTGCTGTGCCATTCCTGTGAGCTCTGCAGTGCCCTGCTGCTGCCTCCTGTGCCCACTGTGGTCGGAGCAGCTGTACAGCCTGGCTGACTCACAGTGCAAGGCCACACACAGTGTGTGGGTCTTGCTGCTGGGCCCAGGTTGGCTCTACTCAAGAGCAGCAGCCGCAGCCTTCTGCCCCGCCAGGGAGCAGCTGCCATCCAGATTTGATTTTCCTGGTTTGCAAAGCAGAGGTTTTGCCAAAAGTGTGGCGTGAGCAGGCGCTGCATAATAATGGGTTAATTTCAGAGGGAAGAAAAGGCTGCCGACAGGCGAGCTGGGTTTTCTTTTTCTGCACAGTCAAAAGCTCCGTCTGCTGCTGGTGTGTTCTATCGCTAATGTGAAATTCCCAGCCTTGTTGATTAGTGAAGCTAGACAGTAGACAGGGTCCAAGTGGCTAACCATGTGAGAAATGCAGTGACTGTAGGCTACTGTTAATTAACCTAGAATCTAGCAACATGGCATCGTGTCTGTGTGATAAGTTATATTATCTTCAGCAGCTCAATTAAATCAAGGAGTGAGACACAGAGCAGACGTAACTCGGCAAAATAAACAGACAACTTGAGTCAGCCTTCATAATTTGGTGCGACATCACGTAAATAAATGCAATAACTTGTTTAGCATAGTTAAGCAGTTTGCTGCTCAAAAACTTATTTGCATGACATCTCATTTTGAATAGGTTAAGTTGTGGCAAATTAGGACTGTGTCTTCAGTTTAATGTATTCCAATGAAGGGAGAGAAAAAGTCCTCCACCAGAAATATGCAGTTTGTAAATTGAAATTCTACATTTGTTTTCTGTAGCAACTACTTGGAACATATGGATTCCATATTTAAATGATCCATTTTCCATACCATTGCTGTCATGTTAGCATTTTCTGATGCATGTATGACATAGTTCCAGCCGTCTGTAATTGGTCTTAATTTTGGCTGTGACTCTTCCATTACTCCCTAGGCTGTTCTCTCTAACATACGAGTGTATACCTGAGTTGCAGTCTTCTATATTTAGAGGACATAAGGCTGCTCTTGCTGTATTTCTGTGTGGATGTTGGATTTCTGTCTCTACAATTATATGGAGTCTTTGGTTGCAGGAAGTGGGTTGTACCCACTTTGGTGTGGGTGTGAAGACTGAAAATACTCAGTTGTGCTTTTATTTCACACATCTATGGTATGAAGCATGTAGTTTGGAGCTCATTGCTGAGTTTTATTGCTTATCAAGTGTTTTTAGTTACCTTCTAATTGGGAGGGAGTTAACAGTTTCCAGAAATGGCTGTATTTTGTAATGCTTGCACCAAAAATTGCCATATATCAGCTGCTCCAGATAAGTCCCCCTGTGAATGTCATTTTCTTTCTGCTGGTGGCTGCATAACAGCAAACCATGGAACAGATACACAGATGTTTACTGTGAAAAAGGGCAAACTTAAGTTGTACTGTACTTGCATTGTCTGCCTGTATGTCTCTGTTGATTTACAAGTATGATCTGTTCTTTTTTTATAATTAGAATGTTTAAACCACACATGGGCATGTGCAGCAGGTAGGCATTCCTATCTTCCTCAGAATCCAGCTCAAATGCCAGCTCCATTCTGGAAAGGAGATTCCCTGGTGTACAGTTCTTCCTTGTGGAACACAGGCAAGAGGACAGCAGGCTTCTTTGCTGAACACAAGGTTTTTTCCAAGGCGAGAAAAGAGTCTGTCTCTTCAGAGCACCACCTGGTGATCCCTGCAGTAATGAGCCATTCACTCACATCAAGTGACTCTGTGATCTCTGTTCTGTTCAGGATTAGAAAGTAATAGCCATTTGGAGTCATAAATGATTACTCTGAACATCTTGTTAGGTTTTGCAGTAGTGGAAATTGTCATGTTTCACTAAAAACTTTCTAAGATGCAGACAATACCGCAGCCAGTCTGGTAAATAACCAATTAATTCAGTTCATTGTCTTGTTTTTCATCCCTACTT
Organism: Odontophorus gujanensis; assembly: GCA_013399175.1. Taxonomy (NCBI): domain Eukaryota; kingdom Metazoa; phylum Chordata; class Aves; order Galliformes; family Odontophoridae; genus Odontophorus; species Odontophorus gujanensis. The sequence goes on along the minus strand of VXAB01002407.1, from coordinate 339,127 downwards.
CAGATTCTATTCATATACATTTTCTTTACTTTTTGATAGTACTGTAGCTTGCAAGCGTGGTGGTGTTGCAGGACCCGTCCTTCGTTATTACACTCTTGACTAGCAGCTTTGAAGACATACCAAGGTGTGTCATAGCAATGAACATCTGGTTGACTGTCGCTTTTTTCTAAACCATCCATTAGTGATTTTTTTCCTTGTTTACATGAAGCACAGTTTCAAACTAGGCTCTCCAGGCTCACGCCTTTCTTCTGTCAAGATGCTGCCAATAATTGCAGTTGAAGAGGATAGAACCATGCATGGAAGTGCTTCACAGCAAAGCTGATGGATGGGTCTGGCAGAAGCCTTGTTTTGTACTTCTGTTCTTGGATCGAGAGCTAAGAAAATCTCTTTAATTTCTTGTTCAGTGAATATAGCAGATGTAATAATATCCTTTTCAGGCAGCCTTTTTGTTGTGAAGGCGTGAATGACATTAGTGCTTTTTGCCCCGGGTGCAGCATTTAAGCTGTCAATAAATTAAAAAAAATGATGGTAGACATTTGGAATGTTTTCTTACGTAACTCACCTGCCTTTGTGCTTTGATTCAGGCAGGATTTCTCTTTCCTATCCATGCTTCCCCTCAAAAAGTAACCTTGCCCTTTGTAATCTGAAAAAGAGAAATCTGTGGAAAAATGTTATTTTAAACATTAAGAGAATTAAAAATATGCCACAGAAGGAACTTTATTTAACTGATCCAGGTGGCCCTGCAGGATCAGCTTTTCAGTCATCACAGAAACTACTGAAGTGTACTCACAGTGAATACCACTGATCTTTTTGCCTTCTTCTTATGGCTTGTTTGGGGCTTTTTAACCTGTAGTTGAATTAATAGAATTGCTTATCTTTCCCAGCTGGTTTCTGAACTAATTTCAGTTGTGCAGAAGCATTTAAGAAGTCAGAAATTCAGCATACCTCCTGTGCTTAGGAGGTGGGCTAGGGTAGTGTTCTGCAGCATTCAGTCCTGATACAGTGAAGACAGATGATGGGAAGTCACAGGACAAGTAGCTTGATCACATCATTGAGCCTTTCCTTCCAGAGAGAAGAGCAAAATTAGTGCAGTTTGGACTTCCGCTCTACAAAAGAGATACTACTTTTCAGGGATGTCTTGCTAAGCAGAAATCAACATTATGGGATACCAAGCTGAAAATAAGGCTTTTGACTGAGATCCCTCCCTGCTTTTCATTTGTTAGCCTAAACCTGTACAGAATTATTTGGGATTCATTTTTAATATCTGTTTCATGTATAGCTTTCAAACAGTAACTGTGGTGAAAATAATAATATCTCACTCAAGTTTAGCATTTTTCATCAGCAGATCTTGATTCATTTCATGAAGAGGGGAGGATTATTGAAGGTAATTTCAAGTACAAAGTTGGGAATTTCTTCGTGAGCTGTTTCTGCATGGAAGGGGTGGTTGGTTTTTGTTTGTTTGGATTTGTTTCTTTCCCTCTACTGAGATAGCTCAGTTTCTTCCATGATTCGTGCCCTACCAGTGCAACATGTATTCAGTGAAATGCAATTTGTTCACCAGCTTACATGCATTTCTTGCCTTCTGGAAACAGTATGTTTGATTGTAGCAGAGCTTACACGTGATTTTGTAGAGAGGTTTGAAACCAGCTTCTGTTTGCCCTGCAGATGGAGTACTGAAGGAGCAGTGTACACTGAGGGATTTGCTGTCAGGCAGTCACTTCTCAGCAGGTCTAAATGAAACCTTCAGAAATGATCTTTTTCCCTTCTGCTTACAAGATGCATAAGTCAAGCTGCTGGCCTTATTCATGGGGTGCTTTTTTTTTTTTTTTTTTCCCATAGAAAGACTTAAAATATGGTTCCTTACACTCATCTACTTGGTCTCTTTTGTGTATAAACAGAATAGTTTGACTCCTCCAACAGTGAGGTAATGAGCTAGCAAGAAAAAGGTGATCTGTTGTACAGCCTAGGTAAAGCTCTCAAGTGAAATAGTAGTAGGAGCCACTCACATCTGTAGAGCAAAGAAGAAAATCACATTGCACAATGCCTGCCTGCTTTTTCAAATTCTGCTGATATTTAAAAATCCATGCCCTGCATGTCAGTCATCTCTTGTTAAAACAAGGCCTCTGACCAAGAGCCTTCTTAGAACAAGAATTCCAGTAATATGATTCACAAGCTCACAGGCTGGGGAGTCCTTAAAACCTGGCATAGGAGTGATTTTTTTCCTCTATTTATAGTAGAGTTAATATATATGCAGTTTCTCAGGCACCAGGGGAAAAGAGGAAAAAAACTAGGTTGTGAACATTATCATTAATCCAGATGCTTAGAAATGAGCACGTTTTCCCAAATTATGCTACTGATTCAAAAATAAAGATGTCATTTTAAAATGATACTTTGGGGTTTTGTACCTTCTGGTTAAAGTTATCATTATTTTCTTGTTTTTCTCAGCTTGCTCAAGAATTAAAAACCTACTATTTAAAAAGATGCTCACTCTTCCTAAGTATGCTCTTTTCTTTTTGTTTCTGGAGTTTTCACTGAAAGACTTATACAATATTATTCAAGTAAATTGAATTCCTTCTTTCCTGTGCCCTCCCTCTGCTAAAATGCTAGAATACTTTGGCAGTATAGCACTTTGAAGGATGATATTGTCAGTTATGATATCAGGTAAGCTTACTAAATGTCTTAAAAAAATAGGGATACAGCGTGTTCAGTACTAAAGCAGAGAGAGCGTACGGTTAAAAATTGTATTTGTCATGCAGATTTTAAAACAAAAAATGCATTTTCTCTCAAAATGATGCCAGATTCTTCAGAAGTAAGATTCAGTTGTGAGATTTCTACACATTTACAGTGCTTCCGTATTTTCAATTGTGACAGCACCACAGCCACACTTCAGTCAAGAACAATTCCTCCTTTTTGTGTCATATCAAAGTTTTTCCCCCCAATCACTCACTGTGATACCTCATGAGAAACAGAAAACAAAATCCATAGAAGGGATCTGTGTATTCTGTGAAGTTGGCTCTGTCACTGGTATTTCCTGAGACTGCTGTATTTGCCTTCTGGCTGTCAGGCAAAGATGAAACGCAATATCAGAAGACATGGCTGTACTGGCATGTCCCAGCACCTGAGTATAAAACTAAGACTAGGATTTTGAATGCAGAACTGAAATTTCACATATTTTAGATTCAGACAGTATTGGTGTCCAAACAAAATCCACTACAGTTTGCAGACGTGAGAGGCAATGTTCTGGAGATAGAAGTCTGGAGGACCTCTGGAATTCCAACTATAGCTCATCTCTGACTAACAGGTTCATATTAGAAAGTTAGGAAATCTGTGATAGTAATGAGAATTAAAGTAGGATCATCTGTGCAATTTTTGGTTTCACTTCCAAAATACATACCATTCCTTGTTTCCGAACTTTGTGTTAGCATGATGTAGAAAAGAATGTCAGCCTTTGTGTATGTTGTTTACTGTTTCTTTGTTTTCCTTTGTCAGCACTTACAGAACCCCGCAAACTTCCATAATGCAGCTACAGAGCTTCTGGACTGGTGTGGTGACCCCAGAGCCTTTCAGAGACCGTTTGAGCAGAGCCTGATGGGTTGTTTGACGGTATGTCCAGTCCACATGTGGCAGCAGTTCTGTTTCCCCCATTTTTAACACATTTTGTAGCCAAGGGAACTTGACTTTGAGTCTGAATTTTGTGTCTTTCATCATTTCGCACATGAAGGCAGATCCTTACAACTGTTTATTTGAGTCTGTTACACTGCAGGTAGCAAGATGCAGGAGCAAGAAGTTAAATCATAAAATGAGAAAAAATTCTGAATATGTAGTACATGTACGTACTTATTTTCATGGTTTGAAATGGCCAAGTGAGATATCTCCCAATGGAGTTAACAGACTTTAGGCATTTACTTTCTGTGCCTCAGCCTTTGGTGGTTTTGAAGGTCTACTTAAATTCAACCTCAGGCATGCAGAACCTTCAGCTGAACAGTGTTTCTGCCTGTTTGGTTTGTTGCATATATGGTTTGTAGGTCTAATCCTATCGTAATCATTTCAACAATTTTATTGACTTTGTTGCTTTTCTTTCTATTTATTTCTTATTGAGACAGCTGTTGTTCCTAAAGCAACTTGATAATGCATTGAAAACATTTTACTGTATATTCACAGCATTTTTTGTTTTCAGCGCTTTATTTCCCATGCATCCAGCAGCAGGTTCCACTCCAAAATTATTACCTCTTGTCAAGGCTTTAGAGGAATTGAACTCTGTCTGCAGTAGGAGTGTTCTAAAGCTTCACTGCAATTTGCAGAGTAAACTGATACAAATAGGAAGAAGACAAATTGTAAAATGATTAATGTAGAGATCATCTTTGTACTTGTTGGGAGGGAGTAAAAGCACATAGATTATTCTCATGCAGTATGTAACTGATGTATATAAAAAGATACTGAGACTTAGATTTAGTTGCAGAGATCCAAATGTTAAGGAATGGCTCCATCTTAGTGTGCTCAAGTGTATAGCACCCCTCAGATTTCTGTGTTGAAAAGCTGGAATAAATCCAGTGATATAAGAAGGCATATATTTTATTTATACTTTTTAAAAACTTAGGTAGTATTTTGAGGTTAGCGATCAAGAAAGGAGACACAACTCAAGTATGTGTAGGCAACCTGTTCGCTTACTTCTATGCAGATTTCTGCTAGAATGCTGTTAATCGGACACGCAACTTGCTTGCTGTTTAAATCTTTTCTTTCTACATAAGCAGAGATGCACTTCTGCCCAAGTGCAAGGTCAAAATAAGGTCTGACTGCTAGTGATTCACTGTCCTTACAGAGCACAAGAGAGATGGAAATGCTATATTTCTATCTATAGAATAAATAATACATAGTACAATGTAGTAATGATAATAATGTATCTCTACCTATATGTCAGCGGTTTGAGGGACGGTTTGACCCGGTACTGTGACAATTGAGGCAGGGGACCCACGGGCCCACACCCCAGGGAAGGGGAAGGGAGAAAGGGAAAAAGGAGAAGGGAGATGGCCCTAGGAACAAAACAGCGGCAACGATCTGAGGAGAGGAAAGCTAATTTACTAAATAAGATATCAGAAAGCAAAATAACACAATATAATACAACATAATTGGAATTGAGGCTAATGAATCAAATAAAATGAGCAAGAGAGAGAGGGTGTCCGATAAACCGAAGGCCTTACGCTAACGCTGAAGGCGGACGGCTGCAACAAACACCCACTGCAGAGCTCCATCCCGAAGGGAAGAGGGACAGTCCCGTGACCACAGACAGTTTTTATCTTTCCCTCTGGGTGGAAACACGTGAGAACGCAAAGCATCGCACAGTCCTCTGGGGAATGTAGTTCTTCTCTTCTGAGACAGGTACACCCAGAACTATCGATGATCCACGCAGCTAGAGCATTAACTCTTTAACTCCCAATACACTACATGATGTTATGATGTGGAATATCAATAATATAACAAAAATCATAAAACCACGACACTATATTTAATACGCGAATTAGAAGTTAAGTCTGTTTCCAGGGAAATAATTCGGAAAGTTGAGAATAAGCAAAAGATACCTGAAATACTAGAATAGTATGATTAAGTTTGTTACTTGCTTAATGATGTATTCTATTCTCCCGAGAGACAATGTTTTGTAATGCTGACGAAGTTTATCAATGTTTTGCTTTGTGAAGATTATGCTAAAAGAAAAAAAATGAAGAAAGATCAACAATATGATAGTATTCAACCACTAGAACCGGATTATCATCTTATTTGCCAGTATTTACAGTGACCTTCAAAAACAGCTTCTTATAACTTTTAAAGCAAGTAGTCTCTACCATCATTATAACATTTGAGTTCCATGGATTCCTAAGGGCGGGTGTATTTATTCCTGAAGTTCTACAAAAGATGCTTGCTTATAAGGCTCCTGCTCTTTATTGTGCAGAAGGATTATTTTCTCTTATGACTCTATTCTGTTAGCTCTCTGACAAGAGAAAAAGCACTACACTAAACTGTTCTTGGAACCATCAAAGGATGTGAATTCATAATATCCCACTAGAGGATAATGCAGTATGTACTAATCTGTACTGAAATGTATTAATGTCATGGCTGTAGAAGGGCAAGCTCTTTCAGGAATGAGCAGACTGTCCATTCACGCACATCAAAGTTTAAATGCATCAGGTGTAAAACCAGAGCACCAAAACACATCTGTTGCATTACTGAGTAGAGAATTTAATGATAGCTCAGCAAGTATAACAGATTCTTTGTTTCTTTCAAGTCTATCTTTAATATTTTTGCAAAAATTTACCCAAGTTGGATTTCTCTTATTAATTAAAAAAGAAAAAAAAAGCACTCAAAAATCTTGCTTTAATGTAGCGAGTGGTTCTTAAATTAATGCCTTGTTGGTTTCTTTTTTTTTGTCTACGCACTATGTTTGTGTATCCACTCTTGGTAAGACCTGATTCACTTCGTATTACCAATGTGTTTTTATTCCTGGTGCCTGTCTAACGGAACTCGAAGGGATAGAGAAAAATGTCCTAGAAATACTCTGCTTGAATGTCAGCTGCAAAGACTTCCAACTTCATTTACGGAATCACTTCTTTTGATGATATTATACAGAGTAGGTTGTTTAGGGAGGTTTCCTGGACTTAGGTAAACAGAGAGCTTATGTTGAATGGGAAATAATTGGCTTTTATGTATCAACAGTTCTTAGGTATACCTGGAATTAAGATTGCTGCTATAGGTTCCAGTGATGATCTATGCATGCTAACAGATGTGGGTTTCCTATCTCAAAAGCAATCTCAGGAATTGATACAGAAGCTGAAAATTTATCAGATAGATGGGCATCTGGTAAGGCCTGTACACAGGCTTTGTGATAGCTAGTTAACTAACGTGTGTTTGTTGCATAGGAACCTTTAAATTATTATTCCTGCAGGGATTAAATAACTTCAACTGGTAGTAAAGAATGTAAGCCAATGTTGCCAAGGCCTGTGAAGAATAAAAACAACTAGAATAATTCGGTGTGGTGGAAAAGAGTTAAAGGGAAAAGGATTCATGAGTAAATTTCTAGCATTTTTCTGTTTTAAAAGGAAGATGCATTTCACGAACCATGTCCCAAATGCTGCACCCCTTCTGGTAAAAAAAATAAAAATAAAATAACAATAATAATAATCATCATATATATGTTCGTGTATGTGTTTGTGTACACGATTGTATATGCATCACCATTATGTTTGAAGAATCTGATGGACACTAATTCTAAAGTTTACCTTTTTATGTTCCCCCGTAATAGAAAATCACTAAAGTGAGCAGGTAATAGAAGTTCATAAAAAAACCCAAACATTTAAACAGATGAATAAAATGCCAAGGAGAGAGGGATCAGCTTTGAATCTGCTTTCTTTCTTGCAAGTTACAGGTTGCAGAAAGATTCCCTTTAACAACTTTGATGGAGCACATGTAAACAAATTATGTTCTTTCTCAGTGACAGTAAATTCCTTTCTAACTTGCCAAGGTAAGCTAGGGGTTAGTCTTCTTCAGTAGCTATTTTGAAGACAAATGGAAATGTCTGTAGAAAATAAATAAATAAATAAATTGAAATAATAAATTATGTAATTTATTAAGAATTGTAATGGATATGATTTTTGGTATTTGACTTTAACTCTTGCACAGTGCTAGAATGAGCTGTAAAATTGTGAATAGCCTCCACTTTCCACAAAGCAGATGTAGCTATATTTTTAATATAATTGAAACAGGTTCTGATTTTAGAGTTTGTAGTTAATAAAGAATTCTGGGATGAGACAATATTATGATGAGTTTAATAATATTGATAAATTTAGGATTATTGATATTTGAATACCTCCTGTGTACGGCATTACTTTACTTTTGTCTGACAGAAGTATCTTTTGTTACCATGTAGCAATTAGAAAACAATTCTAGTTTGTCTGGACAGTGTCTCACTCTTCTCTCCTTTTTTCTCAGATCCACTCTAGTCTCATCTCAAAGGCCTGCTCTTGCCAGACAGTTGAACTTGTAAATGATTTCACTGAGAACATGACTATCTTTTGTGTTTGTGCTGCAGCAAAAAATGGAAACCAGAGGACAGCTGAGAGTAATATGGACAGATTTAAAGACTTGTCTAATGCTGCTTTCAGCAAAGGACAATTAAGGCACTTCTTTAGTCTCTCACTATGCTTGAAAGTTACAACACACACGAGTTCATTTTTAGGACTCTTGAGCAGCGTGCCTGAGAAGAAAATAGTGGAGAGAGAAGCACAGCTACATGCAGTTGCTCCGCAACTGTACCTACAGGGTTAGTCAGATTAAATCTCAACAGTGGAATGGTTTTGGACAGTAGAATGGATTTAGATAAACAAGATGTGCTTACCTGAGTTAGATGTTGGCCCAAGCACTGAATATAAGAGAGCTTTTCTTGTGAAAAATCACTACTCTGGTTAGAACCTAAGACCTCTTCTTTATCTGAAAGTTGATAGTTCCTACCCAGTTTACCCACAAAAAAAGCTATGCTGAGGTATTCATTAAAAAGGTATTTGTTTTCTCCTCTGTCTTACTGCTCTGCATTTCCTCTCTGAATTTTGGGTTTAACCTAATCATCAAAGGTAAAGAATTCATGCATATTTGTTCAAGAGTTTCATCTTTAAATTAAAAGAAAAACAACACTCAAAGCTGTACTCAATCTGAAGATCATGGATTTCGTTTGAATCTTTTGTATTGCTCATAACTCTTACTTGATCTCTGTACTGCTTAAGAGAATTGCTGAAATAACAGGCATCTGTGTTTAACTGTTGGAAGTATCTATGATAGGCTCATTTTTAGTGACTGTGATACATTGTACAATAACTTCTGATTTATATTTCTCCATGGAAAATAGTGGAATTAAGACTGATGAATTTTTCAGGTCATTTTAAAAACAAAAAAAGCTTATGTCAATTCATGATATAGAAATCTATTATAGTTCATCCAATGCATAATTAAACCGAATTGATTTTAAAAGACACGGACAGAAGCCGTATTTTTGAATTATGTCACATTTCCAGAACAGAATGCCTCAAACAGCAAAACCAACAGAGTCATGCTAATGCATTCACAAGGTATCTGCTGCTTCTTTGGCTTCACTACTAGCTAGGTTCAATCTGCTTAATGCAGAAAAGTATGGAGTCACAGTCAGCATGTGACATCAAAAATCACTTTTCCAAAGTGATTTTAAGATCTGCATCAGAGTAATTGCAGATGGAAGAGTTGGTTCAGCACATCTATACCCAGAAAACACCAGTATGCAATTGCCCATTAGAGCCCTAGAAATGTTGCTTTTAGTCTTTGCATCCAAGACTTCCAGAACAAAAAGTTAATGTGGAAGAAATTCTTCTTCCATTGTCATTTCTCTGTGCATTTGTGCAGCACATGTTTTATCTGTTTTCTGAGCACAGCACCTTGGGGCTCTCTGTACAAGCTGTACCAGTGGAGTACAGCCAGCAGGCACAGAACACTCCTCCCAAGAGCGGTTCATAATGCTACCAAATAACTCAGTGTTACTGAGTGTCATAAGACCTTAAGACATCCTAAAGCCCTTATTCTAACTTGATTTTGTTAGTCGTGTTATTTTTCAGCTTTAAAGCTTTTGTTTGAAATGTGTTGCTGTTCAAATTAAAATGTTTTTGATATTTCTATATCACTATATAAAGTTTCATCCATATCATTGTTCAAAATCTATCAAGACTCAGATGACAACAGTATTGCTGTGGCCCAGTGATCAGCTGGCTTAATTGAAGTATTTTTTCCTCTAGGAGGAAATTTCAATTGGAGCTGGTTGAGTGTGGGGACTTTCTCTTCTGTTTATGCTTGCTAGAGACATGCAGAGGAGACGAGGAGGGGGAGGTAAAGCATAAAGTATACTGATTTTGCTTAGTGTGTTTCAGGAAGTGACAAATAAGTAGATAGCAAGTATAGTATTTTATTTTATTTTGAAGAGACAGTGCTTATCCACCTATTGGGGTTGGAAATATAAGAAAACACTAGTTTGAACAGAGTCTTTTACATTTGCAGAACCAGTCTAGAGTCTGTTTTCAAGCATCAAAAGCCAAAAAGTAGTTAATGATGTCTAGCCTTACTCACCTGCTTTGATTTGATTTTATTGTTGAGGCAGCTCTTCTGCAATTAGAATGTAAGCGTCTCATCAGACCAAGACTTTAGATCACAAAGATATCTCCCTCTCTTTCCCTTTTTTCTACTTGAAGCATATCGCCATTCATGTTGCAAAATTCTTCAGCTTGCTTCCTGTTTATCTGATCTCTGTGTGTTACCAAGGGGGAAAAATTACCATCTACATTGCCGAATTCTAATTACAAAATTTCTGCTGTAGTCTTCAAACTGCATTCAGATAATTTCAAGTATGCACAAGTGGCTGAACACAGAGATGTCTGAACTAGCAATCAGCTGGCATTTTCAGTTTTGAGCAGCCTGCAAATTGAATTGGAAAAATTCATTCTGATGCCAGCAGGGGGGGGTGCTCTTGACTGCTGCTAGTTAAGAGATTCTTTGAAAGTGCAACATAATGGGAAGGGAGTTTTGCAATAAGCAGCCATATAGCCCTCTTGATTAACAGGCCTGTTAGGTTAAGAGGTACATTGTTCCAGTACTTCGTGGTGTGATGACAAGAAGGGCAGGGAGGAGAGCTTGCTGAGGTGTAGATCCTTACTCCTGCAAAAAGGGAAAAAAAAAAATTAAAAAACTTGCGGTTAAAATCAGCAGAGAAAAAGGAGTTTGTAGCTGAATTGCTCTGCTTTTCTCATAATTATAACTTAACTCTCAAAATTTTACCCTCACTGTCAATGCCCTGTCATCTGGAACTCTGCAGAGCTGTGTCACAGGTGGTGAATGTGACATCTCAGGTATGAATACGGTGTTGTCCAGATTAAAGATTTGAAAGGCTTTTGGAGATCAGATTTGTGTACTGGCAGTTACCATTAGAATTATGTTTGTTTGCAAATAAAGTATGTTACTTTTAGTATTAGTACTATATCTCAGTTAAAATAAAAGCTGGATGTTTCTAGTATGTGTACTTGCTGTTGTTGTTTGTTTTGTTTTGTTCTTGTGTGCTGCTTTTCCACTGAATTTCATGGCGTGTATGCTTAGGCCAAGTAAGATACATGCTCACAACACTGCAGAATGAGGTCGTGTTTGAACACACAGTGCACCTGTGTGTTATCTGAAACTTTGCCTCTGTGCTGAATTTGAATTTGCAGTTACAGAAATCCCAAGTATGTTTGCAAGTAGTATCAGATCACTTAACCGTAACGTTGATAGTTGAAACCACGTTGATTTGATCCCATTTGATCAGCATTGTTTCCCAAGTGCAATCTAAATCATGGGATGTTTCATGCTTGGGAGCATTCCTTGTGTGGTATACAGGCAAAGTGGTGTAGCACCAGCCGGCGACAGATATCTGCCTTGCTGAGATTAAGTTTGGGATGGATGTACCTAAGAGAGCGTAATGTCTGATCTTTTTCCCTAATCTTGGAAGTTTTATAGATAATGAATAGTCTGCTGTAAAACCCCAACCCCTCCCCCAAACTCCAGGCTGAGAGTGGTACCTTCTTCCAGTGCCTGAACCTCAAAAATTTTCCTAGTATTTATCCTCAGTCACTTTACTCTGGGCAGATGAATTCTAGTTACATGTGAATCTGATGGATTCCAGGTGATGTTCTGTATTACTCACATAATACTGATTTTGTGTACGTATGGAAAAATGGATTGTTTGAAACCAATCCCCTTATCTAGTGCCTTTTTCTCTTATATTGAAATAAAATCATTGATACATTCTTCAGTGTGTTCTGAAATTTTCAAAATGTTATTCTTGTTGTTAACCTCTGAATTTATTTCTTCAGTATTTCTGCGTCACCAGTTATGCCTAATTTTCTGTTTGGGTGTCCAATTTTTTTTTATTAACTCTAACTCCCAGTGCTGTACGTGATGTTATGATGTGGAATACCAATAATAGAAATCATGAAACCATGAAAGCATGTATAGTAGTTCATACATGTTTTAGTTTTTGAAACACTTCTATAGTTTTTCAAGATTATTTTAAACTCTTATCATGTTCTTAAGTGTTTGCAGACTCCTGTACGTGTTATCATGTAGAAGTTTTGCAGGTTACCTTGTTTCATTGTCCACACCACTACAGAACAATAGAAATGGCCTGAGTCTAGGACATGTTATGATCTGGCAGAGGAATGTTAGTTGATGTAAAGTTTATACTACTGTATACTACTGTCATCTGGGCTATGCTTATCTGTTGTGATGGTGTCATATTAAGCAATGTCAAAAGGCATGTTTGAGGTAAGATAGTTGTACTACTTTCCTTACAAGGAAGGTTAACTTGTCAAAGTAGAAAACTGCACTATGCTGATGGATTTGTGGAGATGTTTTGTTTTACACACTTAATACTGATTTAGTAATTGATTTTGTTATCAGACTGAGTAACTGTAATTTCTAGGATTCACCTTTTCACCATCTTACAAACAGAGATTTGATGTGCCTCCAAGGCCTCTGCTTTGAATGAATTCCTGGCAATAATCACTAGCAGTTTCAAGGTTAGCCCAGGCTAGTTCCTTTGAGGCACTCTGAGATACATTTCATCAGGGTCTGCTGATTTGAATATAGTTAAATTTACTATCAGTCTTCTAGTTGATTCTTTGTGTTTTCTGGACCATATTCATACAATGCATTTATTGTCTTGCTTCTGAGAATCTCAGTGTTTATTTAAAAAGATAGGAAATCCCTGGTGTACGAGTTCATAAGAGGAAAGCCTCCTCAGTACCCAGTGAGCAGTGTAAGAAATGATGCAATGCCTCTGCAGCTGTGAGCAGCCTGCACCCCTCTTTGGAGGGCACACAAACCACTCTGTTCAACTTTCAGTTTAAAATAAAAGTATGTCTTCGGCTGCTACTGATGTGAGAAGGATGTTAAATACAGTTAATGAAAAAATTTGTAAGCCTACAAAGACACTGGGTGTTAAGTTGACCTGCTGTATCCATGTAGGCAGAGTAGTGGCTGAGGAGTGGTGTATAGCATCCGAAGACCTGGGGAGCAGCAGGACCTCGTGTGCACTCCTGAGCACTACCGGAGCAGTTTGCTTCACACAGCTTCTTCTGACCTTACAAGAGTGGGGAGAAAAAGAAAAAAAAAAAACTTGGGTGGAAAAATAACTCTTGGCAAAATGGAAATTTTATTAGAAATGTTTGTTTTCCATTAAGTAGTTGAACAAAATTTTTTGCTCTCCTGTGCGGAGGAAGATTTTCTGTCCTCTCTTTCAAAGGAAAACCTGTCAAATGTAGATTTTTATTTTTTTTTTTAACAAAAGTGAATTTTGTTTTCCTTTACATTTTTGATGAAAAACTTCAGCAAGGAGTGGTACTTGACTGGCTGACTTCACTAGACTCTCAAAATTGAGTTGTTCCTCTTCTCATTTGCTCTCCTGCCTGCTGTGCTTGCAGGAGGGGCACGGCCCAACCCATGCCATGTTGAGCCTGGACAAGATGGTGCCCAGGCCACGAAGGCATGGCCAGCACTGAAAGCTCTGCTTTCTGTCAGCCAGGGCAGAGTACAGAACGGGATTTTCTCTGACTGTAAATGGAAATTGAGGGAAGGAAACTGCTGCCAAATGAGAGTGTAACAGAGTAGACCTTGACCTGCTGTTTCTTTCCAGTCTCTATTGCGAAGGCATTGCAATCATAGATAGTAGGCTCAGGAGTTTATTATTTCTGTATTTCCTGAATTATCCTGAATTATTACCTGTTTTCCATAATTAGCAAGATGTCAGTTCAGAGTACTGACTAGACCTGTGGCTAGTGGTGTCTCAGTATTCACAGCTGCACTTTTTAAAATGAACTAAGCATAGAAGCACATGATGCATGTTTCCTAAATTATTGTGTGCTCGCTGATGGACTGTTGTATCTGCCTTCATTGCTGACCAGCTTCAAAATGAGTACATTTGATGACGATGTGCTTTCTCAAGAAGGAAAACGGAAGGGCCCTAACTTTGTGATCATATGGCGGATGGTGTCTGAAGGAAATTAAAACATGTTTACACATAGATGGCACACTGTCCTCAGGAGCTTCTATCAAGGCTTTCATTTTTTAAAAAAAGGAGATTTCTGTCTGTTTCCTGCTGATCCCTTCTCTAGCATGTACCTGTCAGTGAGCTGTTGTGACGCTGAGATTCAGAAAGGGAATAGTTAAGTGTGAAAGTGTCCCCTGGATCTCATAACAACCCACCGTTTTTAACTTCTCTTGTTGATTTTTATTGAAATATGAATATTCAAATTGTTGTCCTATTGTTCTTTTCCTTGTATTTTATTTGTTCTAATTTTTATATTGATACAAGTTCAAACCCAGCCTCATAATGAGAATATTAAGAACTGTTATATGTAAAGGATTAAAGTTTGTCTACCAAGTTAGATGTTTTTCTGATTTATCAAAAAACATTTGCAACTTCCCTCCCAAATTATTTTCTCTTTCCTATGGGCCATATAGTCGATTTAAACTGTACAGAGACACAAGAGCTAAAATACAGACATGATTGTGTGTTGATAAGTCCAAATTCGCATATAACTCCCCTGAAGCTCCCTACTGCTCAGTTTTGAGATTGAGAGGGTTGAAAAGGTTAGAGAAGAATCACTTTTGCTTAGAAAATTCAGATGAATTTGTAACTTCTAAATTAATAGGGAACACAATGGCAAAAATCTACCCAGGAAGAAAATCTATGATAATTCTTTCTTGAGAAAGCAATCTGATTCTTCATTGTTAATTGGGGAAAGTGGATACTGGAGAAAATTTCAGAATAATAAGTTTCATGTTAGAGCGTTCAGAATGTAGGCCTGAATGCTGAATTCATTTATAATCTCTAGGTTATCATACTCTGTTCTGTGTCATTGCATCTTTGGGGAGTCAGTGCTAGACACGGGTTATTGCACTGTTACTGATTTAGAAAGAATCTTTCAAATAGAGACAAGGGTGGGAAAAGGATATTTTGTTGTATTGTAAGCTGTTTAGGACTGGAACTGTCTTTTACTTTGTCCAAGTACATGGTGTGTTGTTTCTTGTGGAGTTCTTTGACCACTGTTTCAATTAAAAGTTCTTAATGAATATGTTAAGAATAATCTGTTTTCTCTACGCCTCTGAGTCTGAAGTCATCCTGCGCAACCAGAAGGCAATATAAAAGCTCTTCTGTGAATAACTGTACCATAGTTTGCCTGAACGACCACAGGATTGTGTTTATACTATGCAGATTTTTATGAGGATGCATTCTTGGCTGATAGCTGAGTTGCTGGCCTGGAGAAACTGTTGACTGCTTTTCGTCCTTAACCCCAGTCCTTCATTTGCCTAGTTTGGCTAGTTCTACAAGAAATTCAGATTCCTGATAGATAAGCTCCTTTTTACTAGTAGAAATTAAGAATAAATAAATAAATAAATAAACACCAAGCTCTTCTTTCTGTATTTAATGTTTCTGGCAAATAGGCACAGGTTTATTTATTCTAAAAGCATAGTAAATGTGTTTTGCAATACAGTATTGTTAAAATGCAGCAACTATGACACTGATCACAGTAGAGGAGAAGGGCATTTTAACCTAAAGGACGTGTGCGGTGCCAGGAACTGTGACCCAGAGACAGAGATGTAGGAGACTGCTTATCCTAGATTCTCAAGTACAGAGAGGTGTATTCTGTACAATCTTTGCACATGGTTTTTTTTTTTTTTTTTCTGGAAAATCTTTGTCCCTTCAACTTCAAATGATCTATGAGGCATTTCTTCTGGCACGTGTTTGAAGCTCTTTAATGAGATCACCAGAAGATATTCATGCGTTCACTTTGCTGTGCTTGTACTGAAAACTACATTCTATCATGTTTGTACTGTGGATGTTTCAACAGAAGATTCATTTGTCTAACATTAATGTTGATAAGCAGGTTAATGCAACTTTGAAAGAGCTCAAGTAACCCCTAATGAAGCTTTTTTTATTTTCCTCTGCAGGTGGTTAGTCGAGTGGCAGCTCAGCAAGGATTTGACTTGGATCTTGGATACAGGCTACTGGCAGTATGTGCAGCCAACAGGGACAAATTCACTCCAAAATCAGCTGGTAGGAAAAGTCTTCTTTGGTGTATCAATGATTCTTGAACGATCATTCCCTGAATAACTACTGCTTGCTTCTGTATTGGTTTTTTAAATATATATATATATATACCTTGGCAATAGTGCTGCAGATTTTATCATGTGTGCACTTCTGAAGGCAAATGATCTAGGGAGTACGTGTGTTTCCTAAGTAGTGCTGTTTGTTACCCTGTTTGACTTTATAGATGAAGTGTTACTTTCAGAAACACTGATGTTCAGTAATCTCAGGGAGGGAATGAACACTCTCAGACCCCTCCATCTTGATAAAACATTGATTTTGTGTCATATGTCAACCTCTCTACATCTTTCTCATTCAATCTGCTGTTTCTGGTACAGCTGTTGACAAGCTTTCATTTCTGGACTGCATATGTCTGTGCAAAGAAGTACCAGAGTTTCTTGTAGGTCTAGTCATTTGTTTTTGAATTCTGAGCCAAGAATAGGTGGGAACGGTAAAATGATAATATGAAGTAGTTATTTTTTTCCAGTATTTCATGTAAATAATCTTTTAAGGGGCTCTGATCAAGTAGTAATATTTGATTATGATGTATCTTTATTGCTCTTCTGTATAGTAAAAGCATAAAATGCACCTTAAGATCTTCCTGCTTCACATATTGTGTTGTATGTACCTGGAGCATTTCATTATGATTTTCTTTTTTTTAGCTGGTAGATCTCATTGTAATGTGTACTAGCTTGGATAACAGGCAGATAAGTGCTCTATTTCCGAGTATAGATAGTTAGCAAAAGATGCACAGTCCCAGGGTTAGAACATCAGAAAAGATTTCCTTCTTCCAAAACAGTAAAGCGTAGTCAACTGATTAGGTATTACTAGCATTTATTTTCATGTTCCTTTCCAGTTTTCAGTACCCACAAACTACTTTCTCTCATGACTATCCTGTAGTCCTTAGAGCTCTAAGGAGTTCCTCATGCAAAAGTGGCTTTTGTATCGTAGAGTGTTGATTGGGCTATCTGATTAATCCTTTGTATGGGAATGGATTATTAATTTTACTAAATGTCCGATGGACTGTCTAATTTTCTTCCAGGGATACTGTGTGGAAGATAAAAACATTCTGTTAACCAGGCACAGTCTCCCTTTTTCTCAGTTCATAGCAAGCTTCTCCAGCTGTTAGCTGTCACTTCTCTTGTTTTTTTTTAAGGCTTGTGTGAGGATTTCATGCTTGGAGTGCATTAACTTGAGTAAAAGTATTCATACTCTCTCTCAACAGTTCTTCCTGAGGTGTGCCTCTATCAGTGTGTAAGTGGAAATGAGATTGTCAATCTTGGGGATTTTTTCATGTTACGGTCCTTTCCCTTTCTAGCAGGTATCAGAGGATAGTCTTGAAAGCCACTGTCAGTCCTAGAAAAACCCACCTTCTGTGTTTCATTTCCACAAATAGTTTATTCTTTTGGAATATCCACTTCCATTCCTCCCAATTCACTACCCTAGAAATCCATACAGATTTCAGTCTTTCCATTACAAATTGGTGCAAGACAGGGAAAGTTGATAATGAAATCATAAGCTGTTCTCCCAGTATAGTCTAAAACAACTGCTTTTTAGTCTTTATTTTTTTCTTTCTGTTTCTCAGACACACGTATAACTGATGTATTTCTGGTGATCCTAGATATTTGGTTTAGTTTTGTTTACTAAACCAACTACTTTTGTTTCACTATGTGTTTAGTTGTTTCACCTGTTGTTCCTGGGATTTCGTCATGTCCACCCACATCATATTTTTATTGCTCTTTTTGTCTGTCTTAAGCATTCATAGCTTAGAATCATAGAATCACCGAGGTTGGAAAAGCCCTACAAGATCATTCAGTCCAACTGTCAACCTATCACCAACAGTTCTCACTAAACCATGTCCTTCAATACAATGTCGAAATGTTCCTTGAATATCTCCAGGGTTGGTGATTTCACCACCTCCCTGGGCAGCCTGTTCCATCTCCACCTGACCACTCTTTCAGAAAAATAAAAATCTGGGGGGAAAAAGAAAAAAATTTGGGCATGCCGTAATATATTCTGTGAAATATCAAATATAGTCCCAACTGTTAATGGTGTAATGTTCACATATGACCTGTGAGAGCTGCATCATTGGATGGCATCTTGAAAGACTTAGAGGTGGGGACTTCTGATGTGAAATTGTTTCAGGCTATCCCAATTTTTCTTCTGAAAGAGCTTATTTTAACGTTTGAGCATGTTTTCTGATTTCTTAAGTAACAGAGGCTCTGTTCCATCATTCAGGTACTGTAAAAATGTTGAGATTGTCTCTTGCTTTTCTTGCTTTTTGTTGTTGTTGTGTTATTTTGTTCTGTTTTCTAACAGTGAACATCACTGAAATCGGCATTTTATGATTTGCTTAAGTTGTGTGCTATTCTGAGTAACTTATCCTTTTACATCTATTGAAAGACACCTTCAACAATTCTCCCAGTCTTTTTCTGACAGAAGTTGTAGATGGCATTATCTGTAATGAAAAAGAATTTGTTTTTCTCTTCCACTGGGCTGAAGGGGAATTACAATGGCTCAAATTCATTCCTCCTAGTAGGAATGTAATGCTACCAAAGAGATATCTCTGAAGGTATTTTTAATCCATATTGTGTAATTTCTGACACTCTGAAATATGAAAAGAAAGATCTTTTCTACTTAAACAAAATTAAACCCTTTGGAGGGCCACTTTCTATTAGTACCTCCATACTGCCTAGGATGAGGCTTGTTAAATGATGTCCTTCAGGCCAGGACACCACAAGTAGCCGTAGTGATGGCATTCAGGCTCTGCAGCTCTGCTCAGTGGAACCAGTGGATATCCCCAGGCTGAAAGTGACAGAAAAGTGTTTGCTGGTATGTCTTGCTTTTTGTTTGGCTGGCCCAAACATGCATGGCCCAGCTGAGAGTTGGGGTCTCTGTGGTGGTGTCCCCTGGCATCCATAATTGCAGGTGGAAGAGAGCTGGAGCCTGAAATCAGAGACTGTGACACCTGGCTTCACAGCTGGCTCAGAAATACACACCCCTGGTTCATGCAGTCAGCCCCATGCTGTTTCATGCCACTTGGATTAAGGAATTTTAGTGATGGCTGCCTACTAACCTGTCTCACATAAGCCAAGTCTAGGGAATGATTCCAAAAGCTATGGGTGGCAGATCGGAGCACACCTAAAATGCAGGAAAGGAGTGGGGTCATCTACAGCTGGAGCCAGGTGAGGCAGAAACTTTCTCAGGTGGCACAGCATCAGCCAGAGGAGCCCACAGGAGCAGACCAAGACCTGTCAGCTCCTTAGCAGTTCCCAAATTCAGTATTGCTGAGGCAGTCTTTGATGTGCTCTCTTGTCTGTCTTGTTTTACTTGGCCATTGAGATAGTCAACAATTACCTAAAATGAATTGTTTTGGAGAATGCCTTGAGGGGACACCCATGTGGCATGAAAAATATTAAAAAATTGTCATGTGCTCTTTTAAATAGTAATGATGGTTTACTCGGTGTTCCTTTTGTCTCTGCTTTCTGGTGTTTGTGCCTGAAATAATAATGGTGCCTCCTTTTATTCTTCTAGCACATGCTGCTGCATCTGGGCTGCTGCCTCCGCAGGAGGTCAGACAGCATTTCCCACCTGAAGACAAATGACAAAGTCTTTAAAAATATATGTTTCCCTTTTGGTGACAGCTGCTCTCCAAACCTTCCGAGGCAAATTCCATTGCCTTGTTGTGACACCTACAGGGAATGGCACAGCAGGTTAGCTGTATGCTCGTTTCCTTTCAAACTACAGCAGCCTCAGTCGCTCTTAGTATGCGAGTGCAGGGGTGTTTGCGTATTCCTTTCTTTCTACCATATGTCTGAGTTCTGCTTTCAGAACATTGCCTACTTGGGCGTCAGAACCTTTTGTAAGCATGTTACCTGCTCCTTTTATTTTACTTGGTAGCTTTACTTTAATGCCCATTATTTAAGTAAAACAGAATATAAAAATCAGCGTTTGTTCAAAAAAAAAGTCTGAGAGGGAATCATTTTCTGTCTTTTTTTTTTTTTTTAATACTCTAGCTACTGAACTTCTTTGCTCTTGAAGCTACTTTTGCTTTTGTCAGCAGGCCAAGCTGAGGCCAGGCAAGGGAATGACAGGATGAGATCATACAGGGGGCTTTGTCAGAAAAGGACAGTGTTCCCTATCTCTGAAAGAGAGAGGCAGAGAGAAAGAAGCCTGAGGGCAGAACTGTGCAGAAAAGGTACTTTTGCAATCACTGTGAAGCTACAGCAAACAAATGCTCTGATAGCTTGGATGGGCAGCTAAGTGTTACATGCTTGATACAGAGATAGCAACCCCTTTTTGATACTGGCATGTTTCCAGTCCCTTAGGTGTGCTTTTGATTTTACATTTGAAGAGCAGAATTGGTTAATATTCTTAACTGTATGTGAAGCGTAAACTAAAACTTAATGGTATTTGAAGATTTTACATTAAGCTTTGTTTATTTTTTTAGCTTTGATCATTGTAATATAGCTGTAAAGTGATAGGGCTGTTCTTGTTATGATGCCAAAGCTGTGAGTAAAATGGACTCTTGAGTTAACAAAGGTATTTGTTGTAAGAGTATTGGCAGGTGGTGGTATTAAAGCACCCGTGGACAAGATAGTGAGACCTATGTTATATCCCGATTAGAGTATGTTTTAGTGTCTTGTTTCAGAATAATAGTACAGACTGGGCAAAGTATATTTTGACATAT
This sequence comes from Odontophorus gujanensis, assembly GCA_013399175.1. Taxonomy (NCBI): domain Eukaryota; kingdom Metazoa; phylum Chordata; class Aves; order Galliformes; family Odontophoridae; genus Odontophorus; species Odontophorus gujanensis. The sequence goes on along the minus strand of VXAB01002407.1, from coordinate 318,263 downwards.
TATTAAATCAAACTTACAGAAATGAGAGAAAAAGGGAGAAAGATTGAGTGTACAGTACAGATGAGAAAAAGGTAGAAAATAAGGATAATGTCTAGCACATGAGTAACCATAAAGCTAGATGAACATTTTGCCTAAGTTTCCAACAATAATGCTTATATTCTCTGTGGAAGAAAGGAGACTAAAAGGATTAGAAGCTATAGAAAGGAAGTTACTGCACCCAAGGCTGACGGCATCCATTTAGCTTGCAGGGACCAAATGATCAACTTGCTTGCATTTGGAAAGAAACAGCATATGCAATATCAGTCTTATATCCTTATACTTCATACCAAAGATTTTCAGCAAATCAAGTCAGAAATAGTCTCTTACAATTGGAGAAGAAATGTGAATACTGTAGTCTTGTTTAGGAAAGTGACTGACAAGAAAATCTGTAGGCAGCTGTATGAGAACAGAGTAGAAGAGCTTTGTTTGAGTTGTTCGTGAAATTAAAGCTGAGCGTGGTTCTTTGTAAATACTAACAAAATAAATGCTTAGAACAAGCAGAACTGTGAAGCTACAGGACAGTGTTGCCACAAATCCATATAGGTAATGATTGAATAAAATACGGAAATTAGAAGCAATTATGGCAGTTGGATTTGGAAAAGGCTTACAGAATGACACTGAAATAAACGTATGAAAAGGACTTCACAGTGTGGTTCTTAATGTGATTGGAAGCTGGGTAAAGAACCTTTCTTATTTGTGAATTCCTTAATTCTGGTGCCATTTCTGTGCAACTGTCTGTTCCAGTGGGCCTTAGCATTAGTGTCCTAAAACTGTTTACTTGTTGCTCTTCATTAGAATAAAGGCAGCACTTTTTTTTAGCTGTTACCTTTTGAATCTGCTTTTGGTGCAGAAACTGACTGCATTTCAGATGATGTGTAGGGTCACTTCCCAGCTCTTAGCGCAAATTCTTATTGTGTGCCCTTGACTGCTTTACTGTCTGTTTTCTAGTTTTATAGGTTTGAAGCAAAGATGATAATACACCTTCCATCTACTTTTACTTCTCTGGCTTAATTAAACTCAATATTATGCAGATCAGAAAATGCCTTTTTCCCTGTAGGTGCATAGTGGAGCCGTGGTTACACCTGGGACAATTACACTTGTTATCACATAGATAAATACTTCTGGAATGTATATTGGCAAACTATATTTGTATTACAACTATAACTGTCTTTCCTAAAAAATTTATAGTATATATATCTGATGTGCACAAGTCAACACCTCTCCTTGACCAAAACGAGTACAATTAGTATTGCTTAGTGGCAAGTAGCATTGTCTGTAGTTTGTGACAGCCGTTTGCATTGGCTGCAGAAAAAGAGATCCTGAGGAAGACCTGGTAGGCCCTCCAGATTTGTCTTACCCATGGAGTTTAATCAGAACAACACCGGTCTCTACCAGAACTGCAGTTTGGAAAATTCTATCTTTTATCTTGAGCCTCTGTCTGGCTGACTTGGCATGCAGTAAAGTTCTCAGGAGCTAGTTAGTAAGCGTCTCAGGGTGGAGCATCTGAAGAGCATGCAGGACGAGAAATGCTGTCCCCACAACACCTTAAGCTCGGCTGTTTTTGATTCCTTCCTCTGAGATGTCTTATGCTGATGTGTTTGGTCTCCATTCTACAGAAGGAGAAACGTGGGGCAGTTTTTCATTATCAATTGGTTAACAGTTCTTCTTTAATGTGAGATTTAGGGCCTTGTGACGTAGCTATGTAGATAGGCATTATTTTGCTGGAATGACAATTCACTTTGTTGTTGGTATTCACTGTTGTGCACACTTGTTTATGAAGGCGGTTGCATGACAGAGTTGCTGCTTTTTTCTGTCTAGCCAAAATATCAGGTGCTTTAATCTGGCCTGTTCTTTTTGACATTTGACAGGTCGTTGTTACCATGGTACCAATCTTGACTTTTTTGAGAGATGCAACAGTAAAACTCTGTCACCCGGTTGGAATGTTTTTTTTGTGCTAATACCTATACTGTAACACTTAGGAAAATTACAGAGGCTTAGCAGTAGCAACAAGCTATTTTGGATTTTCATGAGGCTCACAAGTCTCCCTGAACACTCATTGTGCTGCAGATTCAAAGGGTATAGTGAATTTGCTCGTTGTGTGGTTCCTGAACGGGTGAGCACAGCACACTTGATTCGGACTGGAACCGGCATTCCCCAAAGAAAATTTATGTTGACTTCTATTACTGTTTTCTGTCTTCTTCTAACTGGTCCCCATATGTGCTCAGAGACTGAAAATTTGGAGATAGGAACAGGCCAGAGTTTGGTCTGAATTGGTGTGAATTTTGATATTTTATTTTTTGCTTTTTGTAGTAATATATCTGTTTCTCTGAAAACGAGCAAAGTTGCAAAGAAAGAAGGCAGGCAGGTGTGGAAAAAAACATATAGATTCATAGGAAAGAAGAAAGCAAACTCTTCAAAATAGCACTTGCTCTTTATAAAGTTACCTTTTCTCAGCTTACAGCATGCCATCCTGAATATGTTCCTTTTTCAGCTGCGGTGCATCCAAATGTACCTCCCTGCCAACACTTTTGTCAGCCTGTGTGTTTTGAAGGCATTCAAAATTCAAAAGCAGTCCAGCTATGAGAACAGTAGCACAGCAACTTCCATGGATACCAGTAGCTTTTATCCAAAAGCATAAACTTTGTGAACAGATCAGATCACCAAGTTCCAGGACAGTCAATTCAATCCCTAGATGCAGACAGCCTCTTGAGGAAAGTTCTTGCTACTAATACTCTGGAGAGGACGCCACTATTGTGAAACACTGGTTAATAGACAAGATCTTATATGTCATGTTTCGCCTTATACAGAGAAATTTCCATACTGAGAAGTCTCACTGAGTAAGTGTTTTAGTGTTTCATCCATTTTAATACTCACATTCAAATACACCTATTAAAGTATGCTGACAGTGAGGTGCTTAAATAAGTGCTCTGTGATAAAATATGTTCATTTAAATATCAGTTAAAGAATAATCAACAAATCATCAAGATTCATCATTTTAGCTTGTTCTGATTCGTATTAGTCTTTTTGCCAGTTCTGGAATTCAAGGAGAAAGACCAGAAAATAACATGAAAGGGATTTGAGGAGTGCTATTAAGTGATATATTCCCAAAACAAATGCAGGGTTGTTCCATAGAATGAGAGTTATATTTCTGAGCAATGCAATGGAGGTTAGAATGTTCGTGTTTGATAACACTTATGATTTCCATTTTATGGATTTGCTTTATCTCAACTTACTTCAGTTTCTAATAACTCATATAAAGAACACCATCAAGCTGAGTTTCCTCTGCAGATTTTCCAGATGCTGAGGTAATTATTCTTTTTATTTTTTTGAATATGTGATGAAAACTGCAAGGGTACTTGTTTCTCATTGCAAACTTTTTTTCAATATCCTAATAAATCCACACTTTCCTTATTAATTCTTGACACATCTGTATATACTAAATCACATTTTGTGGCAGTTATCAGTAACTTGAGGAATAAGTGGAAGAAAGAAGATTTCACTCAAAAATTCTTATGAACTTCAGTAGCTTAACAATAATAAAACTAGAAACTTAGTTGTTTTGAATCTCATTTCTCTGTGACTTAAACTGGCTTTCATGAAAATAAAAGAAAGAAGGCTGTGATAATGAATGTGCTTCTGGACTTGTAAGCTGCCTCCAGATGTTGTGGAGGCTCATAGCATTTCCTAATGTAGTGAAGGGAAAAAGATTATTAAGTGATAAGATACCTGGATGTCATACCATCATCAGTGAGTCTCTGACAGTTATCTGTCTGTTGTAGTAAGTGTTTTTGCTGTACCTATACATTGTTGTTGTGAATATACATTTCTTTTGCTCAGTTACAAAAAAAAAAAACAAAAAAAAACTGTTGTTTTTTTTTCTTCTCTATATGCTTGATTTTAGAGATTCACTCTCAGGCTTTGTCTATCAGCAAAACTTAAGGTACTAGTATTTCCTGTAAGAAGTTAGATCCTATGGAAAATATGATCAAACTAATGATTAAATACAACCCCTTTCAATGCATTCCTTATTTTTTGGAGAAATATCTACATTTGAAGTGTACTGGGGTTACTAATTTTAGTAGGAATAACAAGCTACAGATTTTTAAAAATCCCCTGCCTGTGTTGTCATTTCCCAAACCCCCATGTAGAGCTCAGTAGATTTGAACCTGCAGTCGCTCTTATCCTCAATTTGAGGTGTTCACAGTCTGTTTTAAAATCTGCATCTTCTAAAGCAAGTTCTCACAAGAAGCATAAATCTGAATGTTTTTAAAAGCAAATTTTATTGACTTGGTTTTGAACTCAATAATAGAAGGATGAACAGGGGTTGCTCCCAAGGAGATAAATTAAACAGAGAACATCCACGTACAAAGCAGAGTATTTGTTTCTTGTGTGATCGTCTCCCCTATGATTGTCTGGTCAGACCCAAATGACATTAATCTTGCTCACTCCGGTAGATATTGTATTTCCAACACAGAAAAAAAAAAACCACAAATGAAGTTATTTAGTGTATTTACTACAGAAGCAATTTCAATTAAGACAAAGAACCAGAGAGACCTCTAGGTTCTCAGTGTGACTCGCTGCTGGTCTGAAATGAGATTGGGAGATGTAAATTGTTAGAAATTTATTATGGTTGCTGCCTCCCACTGGGAACGTTGGAGTGGTTGTAGTGGTCCTTGAGAAGCCAGCTACCTCAGAAAGCAGAAAGGGATTTTGCTTAAGAAGACTACTAGCATGACAGCCAATTTAGTGTGTTTGAAATAATCAGCAGTAACTGCAACTCAACCTGCAATCAACAAAGCATTGGAGCTATCATTGCTATGCTGTCAGATAAAGTAATGATTTGGGGTAGATCTTTGTTAGAACCCAAAATTATGTGAACTTCACGTCTCTGGTTTGTGATGACATCTGTTATGGCTTACCAGACAGTAAACTGATTTTAAATTTTGATTGATTTTAAAATTTATTCAATTTAGGTAAATGTTTATCAGCTTCCTAATATGATCATCATTGCACATAGGTTGGAGGAAGGCTGGATTTACTTTGTAGTTTAGCCACATTGAGATCTGAAGAAACAAATGCTATTCCAAAACCAGAAGTTATTTTTTTTCCTTCAGTGTGTGGAAAAATTGATAGATAAAGGCAGAGTTTTTGAGGGGAGCAAATTCAGTACTCGTTTCCAGCTAAGTATTGTTCCCAGCTTGCTGTGCTAGAGGAAGAGGGCATATTGTAGAGCCTGCAGTGGTACTGCAGTGTGATAGCTGCAAGCTGTAAGAACTCCTGCCCTGCATTGTCCTCCCTTATACCCAAACTGCAGTGAGAGCGAGATCAGCTCCCGCACAGAATCACTTTGTGTCTCTGGAGGAAGAGAAAGTTGTGGTGTGAAATAAGAATAATGGCTGAGAGCGAAGTCCTTAAGACTGTGACACACAGCTGGTGAATCATCAAACCACTGCTGGAGCCTCATTGGGATCCTTCGGTTATTGATTAAACAATAACTCTGACACATGCCAAAACTGAAACTTAGTTCAAACTGAATGGATTTATTTCTAATCTAAGAACTCAAAGCATGTGTCAGAGCAAAGAAATCAGCAAGACGCAGTTCAGCAGCCAATTTTCTTGTACACTCCTTAGTAAGCATTGGGCTTTAAACAAGACCCAGACTCTCTGAAGGGCAACAGGATGGTTTTCAGCATCCTGTGAGAACAACTACGCACAGGCATTTCAGCTTTCTTTTTACCTGTCATGTGCAGAGTAGGAGACACTGTAGTTAATGTTAGAAAAACAGAGGGGAAATCCTAAGACTTGGCACAGTCCCCTTTGGTTCAGCCAGCATTTCAGACTGCCAAACTTCTGCAGCTGGAAGTTAGATTCTGCGTTCCTCATTTCTACGTGATCTGATAGAATTTACATCTTAGTGCATGAGCAACAAACATATGCTTTGCCTCAGAGATGGTGAAAGAGTCAATACCTCAAACTCAGGGGAGAGTTATGTTTTCAAATTGAGGGAGGATGGGACCCTACATTTAAATAAGCTTGACAATCAAATTATTTTTAACTGTATAGATAAAGATGATAATGACCGCAGAGGAGACTTGTCTGTAGTCTCCAAAAAGGTATTGCCAATACATGACTGACTGTGTGATACTCATCATTCTGGAGAGAAAACTTTTCGGTAAGAAAATAAAACTGAATTGAGGATCTGGAAGGCGCATGCATCTGTTATAAGTTTCTGAAGTAAATATTATTTGGACTCTAATTTGAAAATGTAATGAAAACTTAGAATGGTTTGGTATTTACTGTGTATATAGTCCCATGAAAGTTATTCTAAAAGGTGCCATTTAGTCTACAGAGGAGAAAAAATTCTCTACAGAATCATTGTTCCATTGTCATTATTTATTTGCATAGGTCCTGTTTTTATCTGCCTTTGATCTCTTTGTCCAAAACTTTTTACTTATCATGAGGTCAGTAAAGCTATAAAGGTCACAGAGAGATTTTAAATTCAGAGCTATGCTTGAGTAAGCTTGTGAATGCAGAAATATATGTCCTTTATAGCAGAGTTGAAGTTGCTAAAATGACTTTGAGTTTCCATGTCTAGAAGCATTATTTCTTAGTGATGCCTTTTCTGAAACCTCTATGTCTCCCCTTCTCTGGAGAGAAAGCCTCAACTGTTGGCTGCAGAGGCAGGTGAGAAACTGTAGACTTTGTATTTTCAGTGTGTACAGACTGAACATCATCAGTCCTGAGTATCAAAGAGCGACCATTCTTCTGACAGCTGCTTGTAAGTTTACAGCTTAAAAAACAAAAGAGTAGCAGTGATAAAGTTGAAATAGGTCTGTTCCTTTTTCTAATGCAGCAAAAATATATGGTGTGAAGAAGGGAGAGGTTGCACACAGGGTAGAGGGAAAGGACAGTGTATGCCTGCTCTGCTTGCAAAGGTGTTGAGTTCTAGATTAGTGAATTATTGTAAGAGAGTTTGAAATTAAAACAGAAGATAAAAATCAGAAAATTTAGGATGAAAACCCAGTTGTGCCCAGGGAAACCTAAACATTTGGTAATGCAAAGTCCAAGGCAGTGAGAATGAAATGATGTTCTATGCACTGCGCAGGTAATAATTTGGTTCAAATAATACTTCCATAACTAAAATCACTAGCTAAATGAATTTTTCTTACATCTGTTTCAGCCCCAATGTGTCAAATTATCTTTACAAACTGAACAGCTTTAAAAGAATTGTATTAGTTCTGTCACTTAAAGCAAATTGCTTTAATAATCCAACCCGTATGTTCTCATTCTGTTCTTTTGTCTCAAAACACACTCTTGAAATACATGGATACTTGTTTTCTTTATAGTAATCAGCCATCTCTTCAGTGTAACTTGACTCTGGACCTATTAAAATTTATGTTTTAATGTCTTTTTAAAAGCAGAGCTTAAGTGTGTGCCAACACTTCTTGAGTAAACGAGGGACTAGCTATTTCTCTGCACATATGCAATTATAAGTGAGTTTTCTGAAAAATCACAAAATCCATGGGATTTCCGATTGTTATGTTTCAAAGTATTTTTACCAGTACAATTAATGCAAAATGCACCACAGACCCATTGCAGCACTACTTGCTTGGCACATCTGACAGTTGCTCCATTAGCAGTGCACTACCATGCAGCGCAGGCATCCCACTGTGCAATGCAGTATCTCGGTGCAGAGAATATGGAAACCCTGCAGTGAGCTTTGTAGATTGTGATAGACAGCAGAGAGTCTTCGTAAAGAAGTACTCTTCTGGGTTATTTATTTTGAGGAACTTTCTCTGTACTGTTTCCCGTAGGGCTCTACTGCGTAAAAGTACAAGTAGCCAGAAGTGAATTCACTTCTTTTTCTTTGTTTTCCTCTTCCCTCTCCACTGCTATACCCTTCCAAATCCACCTTTACTGTAGCAGCTTACAGAATTTTTGTCATGTATTCCAAGTTTTAGAAGACCATAAACATAGAAGAATAGGCTGAAGTATCTGAGTTAAAAGGCTTGTTGAAGATTCTGTCTGTGTGCTGAGTACAATTGTATGGGTATGTTAGAAGAAATCAGCTTTTCTGGTGGATGTGCTTAACAGAGAAGCCTGGCAGGACTTTGGGCTTTGATCTTGCTTCTCTACCTTGGTGCATGTGTCCTTCCACCTCTGGGGACTTGAACTGTTATTTTTGTTTTCTGAATGAATGGTGTTCATGTTCTTACATTCTTCATAGTGTTTTCTTTAGTTTTTTATTTTTATATTTAGCACTTCATTGTTCTGTGTTTTGTGTAGTTTTTATTTATTTATTTATTTATTTTTACATGGCTTTAAAATATCTCATATTGGGACGTAAAAACCATCACTGAAATAAACAAAATGTTTACAGCAGTCTCCTACACAATGCATGAACTGACAACAGTGGAAATGATTCCTGTAGAGAATTTATTTCCCTGTGAAGTATCAGCTTTCTATATATTTTCAGCTGTAGTATGTGGAGCACAATGTTTTGCTCTTTATTTCCATACAGGGGAAAAAGATATTCTGTCTTTTTTAGAAAGTACTTGACTTTTGAAAATAAAGATTGGACCACCCAGTTTACAATGTAATTCTCCTCTCTCACCATTCCTTTATCATGAAGTTGTCCTTATTCTGGAAGGCATTTAGGCCTATGCTTATCTTTCGAGACTTGCTTAGCCTCTTGTGCATGTTGTAAGTAAAGATGAGTAGTTAAAGTGCATTCCTGATTCAGAACCTTAATGCTAATCCTTCAGTCACTGCAAAGAATAAATGAGGGGCAAAGACAAAAGGCCAAATTAAAATCAACAAGATTCTATTCAGATGGGCTCTGCTTCAGCAAGCACATATCTAATTATAAGCACACAAGGCTCACTGACGTCAAAGTTAATTAAACTGCTTAAATTTAGGCACATGCTTAAATTCTTTGCTGAATCAGTATTTTTGAACTAACAAGTAGTAGACCAGCATATTGCTGGTCAGAAGCATGATTTCTGTGGGTAGGATGGAGTTTAGACTCCCCCTTTCCTCCATCACTTCTTCTGAGGCCTTACAAGTGCCAATGGCAAAGGTGCATTTCAGTATGTTAACAACATCTTTAATATCACTGTTAGATCTGTGCAGCATGACAGGATTGTGCCCAACATGCTAAGCTTTTCAGACTGGTTTTCCTTATGAAATGAATCCCCTTGCAGGTCAAAAACAAATTACAATCTCCTTTTCATAACAAAATTAAAAAGGAAGAAAGCATGCAGAACGGAGTACTGCGTGAAAAATACCTGTCATGCTTAAGCTCTTATTCCTTTGGTTTCCTATGTTTTTTATTTGTGGTGTCATAAATAAATAACCTATTATTTGTTGTCCTTGAATCATTAAGACTCTAATAAGAATTAGGAATACAAAGGACAATATGATATGTCTCACACAGAAATGCACATTTTCCTTATGAAATGAATCCCCTTGCAGGTCAAAAACAAATTACAATCTCCTTTTCATAACAAAATTAAAAAGGAAGAAAGCATGCAGAACGAAGTACTGCGTGAAAAATACCTGTCATGCTTAAGCTCTTATTCCTTTGGTTTCCTATGTTTTTTATTTGTGGTGTCATAAATAAATAACCTATTATTTGTTGTCCTTGAATCATTAAGACTCTAATAAGAATTAGGAATACAAAGGACAATATGATATGTCTCACACAGAAATGCACATATGGGAATTTCAGCAATGTTTCGCAAGCGAGCTGGGGGTGGTTGTCAGTTTTTAACTATGTGCCCTGCCTAAATAACATAATAAAGTTGTCCTGGTGTACTAGCAAGGGATTAATCAAACAGTTATATGGCAAAAGATCAAATTTCTTTCACTTGGTAAAATTCATGCCATGGGGACCTAGGAGCTGCAAAGGAAGTTAATGAAGTTATCAACAGCAATTAGTTTAAAAAGGAAAAACAGGTAAGAGAGCTAAATCTATTTAGACTTGTGTTTTAAAACCTACTCAATATTTTGTTTATATGTATGTTATCTTTCAATCACTGTTTCATGGTAATTGCCTGAGTCTGCAGCTTAAAATTAATCATCTTCCTTTAGATACTATAGAAAGACATGCATTCATTCATGTATTCATATCTTTTGTGGTTTCAAAAAAAGAACAAGCCACAAAATAAATTACATTTCCTCTTGATGACTTCTGCGTCAGTTTCATTAACAGTGATTAAAAGCTGCTTGCTTTTAGAAAAATGCTCCCTTACCTTTGCAGGCTGACTTGATGAACAGTGGGTAACCTTGTAGTCAGTATCTGTCCACATCAGATAATTTTTTTTGCGCCAGTTAGTAGCTGTATTTGTAGCCTCAAGTAACGTGAGTTGGACAAGTGACTTGAAAGTCAAATCAGAGTTTGACTTGAGTTCTTTTGCCTAGGTAAGGTGAGCAGCTGTTTGAAGAGGGTATGAGAGTCAGTTCTCTAACTGGAGAGCTGAGCTACTGCCAGTAGTGAAGCGTGAGTTTTCCTTGTTGGGTATCTTCCACTTGGTCCTCTTCTCTATAAAGGCAGTTTACCATCATGCAAGTAACTTCTTGATGAGTGTACTGTGAATTGTCTTTTTGCTGGACATCATTTTAGCCATCTGACATGTACATATGTGAAGGGTATGAAGTGATCTTGGTGTAACTAGATTTCTCATATAAAGGCTAATCACATGCTCTTATTAGAGAAGCTAAAATTGAGTATCTTCAGAAAGCATTGCTTTCTGACCTTTAAAGCTGTTACCTCCAGGGCAGAGTGAAGCAAGATATTTGCTTTGCTTTTGACTATGACATTTGTGTCCTTGAAATAGATCACTACAGTCCCTTTCTGGTTCAGACTGGCACCCTCTATGGGTATATAATATTCACTTGTGTCTTGATTTTCTGAGGTTTAAGACAGCTGGATATGTCAGAAAATTGGGAATATAAGGTGAAGAAAAATTAAGAGGAAGGAAAGTAACTCACTATGTCTTCATTTTCTGTAGTTGAGAAAATGTTTCCTGTGAAAGTCTTTGGCTTAAGCTGTGTGTGCTGAGATCAGAGGTGATTAATCCACTTCAGCAGTGGAAAGTGGCTGCACAAATCTATATAAACTAAGGGATCTTTTTTGTCTTCTTGATTTACATGGTTAAGAGTTATTATGTTCTTAGCTACAAGCACATGGTTTTAGTCTGCAACAAGACAAATGCCATGGCTTGATACCACACTTATTTGGAGTATTTTACTGATATTAAAAATTACTAATACTTATTATATTCCTCTGATGTTTTTTATACTCTATATTAACTAGTGATGTTATTTATTAATTTCCATGTGCTTTGCCTGTATATAAAAATCAAGCATTTTGACCAATACATTCTGACAGCTTTGATGACTGCAGAAGGCACTAAATCTGAATTAACACTGGACTGGCTGAAATACACTGATGAAAATGAAAAATGTCATAATTATTTATTTTCTGACAGAGCCTGTTATATTTTTCAAAAACCATGTAAGCAAATCTCTCTGTTATATTTAACCAAGTTCATGCTAACCTTGATGTAGTTAAGTGCATCCACTGAGATCATTATTAAATCATAATATATGGGAGTTATTGATGATGACAATAAAAAGAATTAGTCTTTACAGCAGAAAACTTTTTCAGTGGGACATTCAGCTTGAATAACATGATTTGGTTCAAGAGAGAGGCTGGAGATCAAGTTCCCTTTCACTAAATCTGTTCAGCTACCTACATCGTAGATCATAGGTGAAAACATTAGAGGACCTGATCATCCTTCAGTGTTTTCAAGAACACTTTGTCTTTTGATGTTGGAAAAGAGATATTTCTGTTCAGTGCACTGGGAGAGAACTGACACGTAATTTCAGCTTCGAGCAGCACAAAGAGCTATGTCAGATCCCTTTAGAAGTGTTAAGAAAACACAGTGGGAAGCAGAACTGGTAAAATTACAGTTCCTGAGGGAAGGTGTAGGTAGTATAGAGGCATAGCTGTTCATGTAGCTCAGGCAGATAAACAAAAAAGTGGCTGTGTTGATCTGCCAGTCACCTGCATGGAGAACACCTCTAGTTGAAGGTGTATACAAATTAACAATAGGACTAAGTTTTTCTGCTTGTTGTCATCTCAAAGTTATGTCTGCTTTTCTCTAAAGGATGGAATGAAAGAAGTTACTGTCTTCTAGAGAGGATAGATTCATGAATTCTGACCCACCTACTGCTTTTACCTTATTGCTCTTTTACTGCATTCAGAGAGCCATGGAAAGTCTGTAACTTTTCAGCTGAAAAAAAAAACAAACACCACCACACATTCTTCACATTAATAAGCAATTTCCCACAATAAATAGCAATGGAAACTTTTAGATTCTTCCATTGGAAAGAATGATACTAATTGTTCTGCCACCTCCCCACATCCCCCTTTTTCGGGACAGCGTGGCACATTCCAATTTGTGTTTGCTTCAAGGCACAGGAGGAATCCCTCATGGAGAGGGAGGCCTGTTTTATTATACTGAGATTCGCAGATAGTAAGCCTTTTGCTTATTCAAATACCCCCATTTTACAGTAGTTGAGAGGATTCTGGATTCCTCACACACACACACCAAAAATGCAGCATTCTTTGTTTTTCCACTACAAACTGAAACCCATTATCTAAGCAGAAATGATTAAAGTAGTGTAGAACAGATGGTTTAAAAGCTGGTAAAGATTGAATCTTCTGCTTTCTTGTTTCTTGAAACAACTACATGAGTTTCTTAGTCAACTTTGAGTAGGCCACCATAACTCATTGGAAAAGGTGCAAAGTACTTGCTTCTTCTTTTTTAATCTCTTATTATTATTAACAGTTTTAAAAATTATAATAAATAAAAAAAGGCCTACGTGTGCTGTTAGTTGAGGTAGAACATAATTTTCATGCACGCCTGAATGGAAGTCATCCACAGACCTTTTAAAATTATTACCCATTTTTTGGAAATTTTGCTACTTGTGCTTGAGTTTTGTCCTCTGTAGGAGAAGACAAGTTCTAGCTTATAGTATTTAGAGAATAAAGATACCACACTACTAATAAATAAATGATGTTTGTGCTCATGATATGTGAATGTGGTACAGAGAAGTTTCTAAACTGTATGGTGGTCCAGAGACCTCTCATTAGAAGTCATTTCTCTCCTTTTCCAGAGGAGCAGGTGCCTTGCATGAAAGGCTCAAGACCAGGAGATAGACAAATCATATGAAGTCTTGTATTTCTCAAAGCATCTTCTTTATCTTTCTCTATTACTTTTTTTTTTTTTTAAGCCATAGACTGCAGTTTACATCAAAGGAAGATGCCAAAGCATGTTAGTTATATGAATGAATGTGTTATGGCAGAACACTCCATATTTGCTTTAAGTCTTTCACTTCTGCTGTGGAACCACTCCAGCGTTTTTTATAGGTTGCAAATTCTGAAAAGCTATTTTGATATTTTTGAGTAACAACAGTTCATTAGTGCTGCTTACACTGTATTTTTTACATATCGGTTCTTTGTTGTCAATAGTAGATCAGAAAGTTTGCCGTTCTCTTTAGTAATATTTCAGTGATGTACGTAGGTTGCTCTGAAATCAGTGCCTCCTATTTATTTTTGTGGAAACTACAACAGACACAAAGATCAAATTCTCAGCTACAAAACTGTTCATCAACATCACCACCACAATTAGCTATGCATTTTCACTGGTGATGAACAAGAGCCTGCGTTGCAGTGCTAATAATGAACTGCATGGATGTCGGGAGCACATTGCTGTAATCACTGCTGAAATGCACGACCCACCATCTGTGCTCGCATCCACTCGTCTCCAGAAACATTCAACAAGTGTTGATGAATGTCAGTAGGTGCCATTTTTTCCCATGAAGGATTTCAATTCCACACCTTTGCTTCATACACGCTTTCATGTTTGATGCCATTCTGTCAGACTGCTGCTCTTCTGCCATCTGTCACAAGGCAACAAAAAGTAGTGCAGTAGTGATGACTCTACTGCCATCTGGCCAACATCTACCTCTGAAGTCGTGGGCCTACATCATAAAGTAGGAGGCATTACTTTCAGAGCACCCATATTTTATGGACTTTAAAAAAGATCTATTGGTCAGTTTGGATTTTTGTGATACTGGTGATTTTCCCTTTGTTGTAAAAATTTTGCATGACCTCAGCATTTATCATTTCAATGTCTTGATCCTAATTAAATGGAACACTTTTGAACAATGATCTTCCTAGCAAAATAACATTTATTTTTACTTATTTGATAATGGAAAAAAGTCCCATTCAGGTTGGGAGACGAAAAATTGCCCATGTATAGTATGCTAAAGGAAGACAGCAAAACAAAACTACATTTGTAATTTCTTTGTTTAAACGTGTTTAAAATTTTGATAAGGTTTAAACTTGTAAATCAGAACTTAAAAATTTTAATAACTCATTTATATTGATGATGATTTGTTAAAGCAAAGCTATTTTGAAAAAATACAAGTCTGATTTCGTGATATACGAAACTGATGGTTTTATAGCCATCTCCCCCACCTTCACAATGACTGATCTTTTTGGCCACCTCTTCTTTCTTCTCCTACTGTAGCTATGCAGCCAAAGAAGATCAGCTGAATATCTTATTTGTTTTTAATCTAGGCTCTAAGGAATGTCGTTTCTGAAAGTTGTAACTAGAAATAAGAAGGCAGCCCTGTTGTTAGTCTTTGATTCTGGAGTGGCTTTCCTCTGGCTCTTCTTGGTGGAAGACATTAGGTGTTTTATATGTTACAGCTGTATTTACTAAACCAGAGTTATTGCAGTACATCTGAGACCTGCTAGGACTGAGTAAGGTTTCATCTTCTAAATATTTACTTTGTTTTCCTGTGTTTCCAGAAGGGATTGAGGGCTCGATACCAAACTGTTTTTAATTCCCTACTTTTTTTTCCTTTGAGAGATGCAGTCCCGCTTGTTGGTCAAATTGTGGATGCTCAGTTAATGGATTTAGTATTTCCTAAGGCAGAGGAAAATAAATGCTAGGGAAAACAAGGATTTTCAAGGTTCACTATTGAAACTTCTGGCTTTATTTATTTATTTATTTTAATCCTCCAAAATTCTCGGTGTGGGAAGTGACATAATTGCATACACATTTTAATTTCCTCAAGGCTCTGTGTGGTCTTCATCCAACTTCTCAGATGTTGGCTACAGATGTTTTAAAATCACTTCCTCCCAATTAAACATCTGCTCTGAAGTGACAAAGTGTAAGACTGCGTATGTCTGAAAGGCCAATGTATGCACAAGCAGTTTTTGTTTGTAAATAGAACAGAAACTTTTTCCCTTGCCTCGGCTTTTAATGCACAGACGGTGAGAAATTGCTATGCTTATTGAACTCCATGGGGGAGAAAGAGTGTGGTGGTTTTAAGTATGCATTTTAAAACACGCTGCTGCTTGTTGATCTTCTGCAAAAACCTTTCAGATGTCTTTTACTGAGTATGCCACTTGCTGAAATATTTAAGGGTTATTTACTGTCACAATTGCAGTCTTCTAAGACCAAAAATAGTGAGATAAGATGATCTAGTGGCTTTATTATTTTGTTGGAAGGAGTATGAAAATACTCCACATTTTTTTAAATTTGATAGCATATGACTGTTGTACCACATGAGGATTGACATGGCCAATCACCTGCTTTGATATTTCAATCCCTCATGGAAATGAATGTATGCAAGAGTAAACTGACTTAAATAAATAATAATAATGGTTCTGCATTTGGGAGCTGAATAATAGTAGAAGTGGTAGAAACGTATTAACAGGTGTAAAATTCTGAATGTTAATAAGGTTAGCTAAAGTTTAAAATATATGTAATTCTGAAGAAGTCAAGGAAAAACCTTAATGTTATTCGGTGGGGGTGAAACCAACAAAAAGCTAACTGTGGTGAAGAAAAACCATTGCAGATAGAAATTCAGCAGTTTTGCACTTAATTCATCTGCAGGCAAATTAACTTGAATTAGATTGTGTATGAGTGGAATTTGTGTGTTTGTGTACGTTGCTGACATACTGAGGTAGTGTCAGATGATAACACTCTGTAGTGTGTTATTTCTTTTGTAGTGTCTCAATCTGTGGGAGTGGGAATGGGTTACAAAAGTGTGGTGACCCATCACTTGCTGTATTGTTTTTTTTGGGAACAAAACAACAAAAGCAAACAAACAAAAGACAAAAACAAATGAGGATCATTCCAGATTACAGGTAAGGGATAATATTTCAGAGATTAAGCTTTCTCATTAAGAGCTAGCTATGTATTTTATGATGGACATCAAGTGCAATGATTTCAAAAATGTAATGTTTCTCAAGTAGAACACCTAAGCATGAAATTCTTTTGAACTGTGGACAGTTCCAGCATAAGCAAAAGTTTGACTACCTGATTGAAAACCTGATTGAGAAGATTAGCAACTTGAAAAATTGAGCGAATATAACTAGGTGATAACTATTCTAAGTCCCTTTATTTCTTGATCAAAAACAGTTTCAGAGAGACTAATTTCTTGATCTTTGACCTGTACATTCATTTTCTGTAAACTGTTGAGCATCTATTGATGGTAATGAGAAAACCCAGTCTTCATTGAAACAAAGCCATAGCAAAATGCCTCTTAATCAAGCTAATGAAACTTGTAACTCCCTTGGTGTAGTCACATCCTTGATTGTAATGATACATCTTTTTAAAGGGAAAGATTATATTACTCCTGGCCTTCTTAAATGTATGATGCTTGCTTCTTAAACAAATGATTCAAAACTTTGTTTCTAGTGTAGTCTGTTCATTAGATAGCTAAATAATGTTGCAGCAATAGGTGGCAACATGTTCCTGAGAATGTAATTTCATCTGCCTTAAACATTGATAAAGAAAGTGCAGAACTTTCCAAAGGATCTAGTCTGTGTATTCCTGGTGACCCAGTGCAATGCTGCTTGGTTGTGGTGCTGATGTAACTCACTTGTGCTTGCGAAGATCCCACGAGAGATCGAGGCCAATAGAGTTAAAAAACTCAGTGCACAGTTTGAAGGTCCTTACCTTGAGGAACTAGAAATGGGAGGAACAGAGACCAAAGGAAGATAAAATCTAGAGAGGAGGTGGGGAAGCTGAAGAATAGATTTACTCTGAGTTAAAATGTCAGAATACTTGGGAGTTGCTGGCTCCAGTCTCCCAGCTGCCTTGTTCACACAGCCGTTTTCTGCTATTGCCATCTAGGAGAGAAAGGATAAAGAACTTACTGTGCTTGAGTGCTTCCTCCTATGTTTGATGTCTTTTCCTTAGAAGTGATTAAACTCCTGTTGAAATGGAAAGTGTTCAACTCAATTATGAATACTTTAGGACTAGTCTTAATTTACCATTTTGAGTCTCTCTGAAAGCAGTCAGAAACCTGATTTAATGTGACAGCTCCATTCAAGGATCATGTTTTTATGAGAACTGGTTGGAGACGTACGTTAGTGACAGCAGAACAGTAAGATTTGTCTGTTTCACTATCAAGGTTACACATGAGAGGGACCATGGGGGCATACAAAGAAATGGAGTGGCTGCTTATTAGCCAGACAGTAAGGGAGCCAGACATCCCATGAGGACTGAGTGCCTGCATCCATACCCACTGCTGCACCGTGGAGCAAGGTGACTTCCTCTCCTACCTCCTGCTAGACACAGCCACAGCCCACCTGGCTTGGTTATTCCCTGAAGTGAGGGTAGCAGACAAATGGTGGATTTGCTGTTAAGCACTAACATAATCGATTGTGTTGATTTGGTGTGATTTTCAGGAATCCCCCATGTGGCTGTCCCCGCAAAGCTCAGCTGGGAACCTTTAGTTTCCCATGCTACTGTCTTTCCAGATCTGCCCTTCTGGCTGTCTTTGTAGCTCCTCTCCTTCAAAGGGTACCACTTGCTACCCTGGCACCTAAATTCAGAAGTTAAAAGAATGTGGATTTTTCTTCAGACTTGCAGTCCATGCTTAACTTGCTTGTTTGCTTGAATTGCAGTTGATTGATAAAATCATCCTTAGTGATGTGTAACCAAACATCGAAGCATTGTTTTCCCACATTTTTTATCTTTGCATGCTCCAGCCTGGAGAATGATTACCATCAAAGTACATTGCTAGTAAAATAGCAGTTCTTTAATCTGACGTAATTATGGAGAGAATGTTCTAATGTTTTTGACAAAGTCTGTTGTCTTAGTCAATACTTTGTCTGAAAGTAACATAAATATTTTATAAGAATAATGT
Organism: Odontophorus gujanensis; assembly: GCA_013399175.1. Lineage (NCBI taxonomy): Eukaryota > Metazoa > Chordata > Aves > Galliformes > Odontophoridae > Odontophorus > Odontophorus gujanensis. The sequence goes on along the minus strand of VXAB01002407.1, from coordinate 299,981 downwards.
GAATTATGTTCTGTGTTTTAGTAGATCAGTAGATTTTTACTTGCCTTTCTGTGACATTCTGTAGAGATTCATGTCTATTTCTATAGAGTGGAGTAGCGTAACTCCACTGATTGGTCACCAGAATATTACTGCATTGGATCTCTATTACTTCACCCTAGATGATGTCTCTCTGATGATGGTAATATTTAAAAGATTTTAAGAAATAATATTGATTTGATCGTTGCTCTTTTTATTATTATTATTTTGTTATTGTTATTATCATAAATTGATTGAGTTTATATGCTTGCTTTACACAGTATAGAAACAATTTGCATATGCTTTCTACTTCTGTTGTTAAGTAACTCAAAGTTTAAGGACATTTCGTTTTACTCCTGACTGATATGTTACTTAGTTTTGGAAACTATATTTAGTAAAATGAGTTAGATTGCAACAGAAAAACTGTGCATATGTGTTTTATTTTGTTAATACTGAGGCTGATGGGGAACGCAAAGGGTTACACTGGTAAATTGGGTTAGAAATCTTGCCCTGGAAGCCAACAGAAGAATTAAGTAAGAGTCTTTCTTTGCCTTCCTATTTTATTTTATTTTATTGTTTTCTGTAGAGAAATTGTGACTAAAAATTAAGAAAATCTGAAGTAAATCCTGGTTGCTTTCATGATGGGCACAGGTAAAGTTCTACGTCCATGTAGAAAAAGAAAGTTGTGCTGCTGACCTAAAATAGTTTGCTCATAGCACTCCAGGAGTGGGTTTGTGACATGGACAAGGAGCACCAAGTTGTTGGGAAGCTGGTATTTTTCTCCCATCCACCTCTTTCCACAGAAGGAAATGATGTCTTCCCTGTACTTCCAGGAGCATGGAAGTACAGGGAAGACATGGAACTTCCAGGAACACTGGAAGACACACAAGCCTTCTAAATTTGCTGAGGTAGTCATTCTTGTCTTTTAAACGATGAAACTCCTGAGGAGTGGTATCAAAAGGTACTCATTAACTTTTCTATTCCGATTTTATGAAGCTGATTTCCATTTCTCACCCCAACTTCTTCAATTCTAAATTAGCAGTTTGACAAATCCTTCTGATTTTGATCTGATCAGAGCGGGGAGACTTCATTTCCCTGAAATATGCTACTTTAGCAGAGGAAAGAGCTGCCATTAAATCCCAGAAAGCAATGGCAGATGAGAGTGGAGTTAGTACAAGAATATAAAACCTAATTTTGACTGTACTATAAATATTACAGTTAAAGTCTTTCACCCAATAGAATGTCTTCAAAATAAGTAATGGTGATTCAAAGTAAGAGAAAGTCTGATTAGGCTTCCAAAAAATATGTTTAGCTCTTATGTTCACTTACCAGTTTCGTACCAATATAAAAAAAAAACAAAAACATTTTCAACTTAAGGGCATGTGCAAAATTTTTCTGGTTTTGCTTTTAATGCTTCATTAAAAGAATGTACTCATCAAACTTCCCATGCTAAAACTTTTGTCTTCAACTGTTCTCTAATGTTTCAGAGGTAGAAAAGTAGCCTCTCAGGGCAATGTGTTGTATATATAAACTGGAAATAAAGAGTGTCAATAAAATGAGGGTAGTTCCTGTCATTCACAGTGGTAAGCACAGAGGGTTCTTGACTTGATCAAGCTGTTTGAAAGTATCTTTTATGGACGAGATTCCTTTTCTGGTTCTTGTACCTCATCAAAATGTTATTTTTGAGTGAAACTCTATGCAGGAGTGAAGTAGGATATAGTGTTAAATACTGATTGATAGTTTCCAGGTTATGGAATAATGTATATTTTCATAGCTACACTATTGATGCATATTCTAGCAGAATGTAAATTATTTAACAGATGGATTAAGTTAATAAAATTTTTGACTGGTGAACTTGAGTATTTTTCTATATTCAGATATATAAAATGTGTTTTGGGGGAGGAGAAACTATAATAATCATCTGCTGTTTTATGAATGCAGAAATTCACTACATTAGAGCAAAGGATCTTCTTAGGCCTTTGTTCAATTCCTGTGTCAGATTGTACTTTATGTTAGGTTTCCTGTGGCACTCCACAGGGAAATGTTGTTTTTTTTTTTTTTTTTCCCCTTTTTTTTTTTTTTTTTTTTGGAGGTTATTCAAAACTCTGAACAGTCTTAATTTTAACATCTTTCTCTTATAGTCTGATGATTCTTCTCAATCAAAAAATATAAATCTTTGTGAAGAAAGATTTTGAGAAAGGAGGAAAGTAGTTTGGCAGTGATACAGCACAGTGTAGCAGACCCTGCGGCTGTGATAACAAACCTAGGTCTGGATTTAGAAATGGTTTAATCAATAGTGAGGATCCCAAGGTGGTTATCCCTGTCAAGAAGAAGAGTTTGTAGGCCCTGATGTGATGGTCTGAGAACAGTCCTGTTTGACTTTCGGGAATAGGAAGGTACAGGATAGCCGTGCTGCTTGAGATTGTAGGAGAACATTTTATTCTGAGGTGTCCTTTTAGTCTCAAAGTAGACTAGGTCTGTGCTAGAAATCCTCTAGTAAAATAAAACATGTTTGTATGCATGCCAGAAGCCCTCTTTTTAGTGAGGTCATGTAATCCCTTGATTGTAAACCTAATTTCAATGGGGAACCAATCTAAGCAACATAAGGTGTAGACTCATGCCAGTATGAGATGTGCCTGCACTGGCAGGAGCTGCCAGTGTAGCTTTCCTTTGTGACTGTACTGCTAGATGTTTCTCATTGCAGATTAGGTCTTTAAGATTTTCAGCCCCTTTCAGGGAAATACGTGTACTGCTTTATACAGAAAGATGCAGAATTAAGATGGTAGAAATGAAAGGCTAAAATGCACGTGTAGGTTTTTGGTAGGAATGCACTGGACATTTAATAATAGTCTCAAACTGAGGGATACTTCTGTGATATGGGGCAATAATATGTTTTGTACTTTGACCTACAAGCTGTGGTGCTTTAAAATGAATCACAGTTTAAGAAGGATTAGCAGCTCATTATGAATCCTTCTATATCTATATATAGGTGTATATGGTTAGTTCAGTGCATGTCCTTGTGCTTTGTTTTCATCTTATTGTATTTTCATGATTTTATTTGAGAAGACATGATTTTGCAGTATACAGGGGAGATGCTTCCAAAATCTAAGTTGGTGAAGGGTTAAAAGTCTGAGGTCCTATTAACGTAGGGAAATGCTGACACAAGTTCTTTCTTCTTTTTCTGACAGAACACCCATCTTTAATTTGCTTTTCTCTTTACCCATATAACATTGTACAACCGTCCTTGAAAACAGCTCTTGCAGTGTGAGCATAGCCAGTGGAGTCAATTTAGCAAAGGTTGCTGTCTGTGTCCTAGCGATGCAGGCAGACAGCCTGGAGCTATGAGTTATAATCAGCTAAACAGGTATGTGAGTGAGTACTAAAGATAGAAGCCTGTGTTAATTGCTGTTTTTAAACTTGTTCTCATAAATTATTACTGAATTCTTTCCCCCAGCAACATGTCAAAATTTTTCTCAGATTCTAAGTAATCTACTAGATTTTAGGACATTTTTAGTTTTAAGAAGATCCTTTCTGCTATTTAAGTATGTGTATGCTCTCTGAGAGTATTTTTAATGAACTGACTTTAAAGCTCTGTTCCACTGCCAACATGATGGAAGGAAGCATCATGCTGAAAAACAGTGGGGCCTGAAGTATTTGGAGTTGACTGAGACTGGAATTGGCCAGTTTCTGAAAGCAAAAACTGAGTCTGAGCTGTTGTTTCTCTAAAAATGACTGCTTACCAAAATGTTTTCTTGAAACATCTGAACACAACCACTTTCTTTTCAGATCATTTCCTTTCTTTTACAGTCACTGTATATCTGATTATCAAAACAGACAAAACAATGAAGATCTCACTAGTTCCATCTTGTTTCTGCTAATGCGGTAATCCTCCGCAGTTAAATGGGAAAAATTAAAGAATACTCTTTAGAGATCGATTAAGAGTTTGGGGAGAGGGTGACAATGACTGCATTTGATCTTAACCAAGAACATTTTGCCTTATTAGGCTACTTTGCAAGCCAAACTGTACTTTATCTCACAGCCCTCTAAAAATAACTCTGCATAGCTTTCTGGCAGATTGATATAAAAACTGTATGATGACAATACATGGATTTGTTTAATACAAAGCTAGAAGTGTGAACTGGACTCCAAATGAGGAACGTCTTTGTATTCCTGAGTGGAAGCTTTCCAAGACAGTGATACATAGCCACCGATTTGTGGCTTTTCTTGTAATCTGTAACTTTGGTTTTTAATCTATTTATTTATTTATATATCCTCTCATGTCTTGACTATGACATCATTAAAAAGCTATATGCACTTTTGATGACTTTGTAGACACTGAGAAAGTGGCATTTAATGTGGCTTGGTTTTTTTTAGTTCTTTTGAATTAAAAGAAATACGCTGCATCTCAACTTTCTCATGTGAATGCTCTCAGAATTCATTTGTAGCATAGAGAAAGTTCCTTCTCCTTAACCTTTTCTATATGAGGTTAAAGTACTGTGGCTAAGCAAACATCCCTCCTCATTCCATCTATGCTCCATTCAGGGTGTTTGTATTGCGTACTCCTTCACTAGTGTTACCTTCCATATTCTAGCAGTTTGTTTTTAGAAGGAGAAAATAAAAAATAATAAAAAAGGACTTGAATCATGTAGCTTAGGTTTCCTCTTGAACCCATCTTCCTTGAGTCCTCCACATTCCCTGAGTCCTCTGAAGCCTGCTGCTCTGGTGTTTCACTGTTTTCTCTCACTGAAACCGGATGAGGTTGTTGTCTCCAGAGCTGCCTCCTTATCCTCTTTAAACAGTTAAGTGGGGAGGGAGGAGGCTTAGCTGTAATTAACCAACAGCTTGCCAGAGATGGGGGAGGATTCAGTTATGAATTAGCTACAAGTTCAACAAAAATAAATAATTTGACACCAATTCTAAACTTGAGCATCACAAAAAGCAGCAGAAGAATGCATTTAATTAAAGTGCATAGAAAGGCTTCATTAGAAAGAGCAGTAAGCTAGCTCTCACTGCATTTGAAAGTCTTGTTTCATGGATATCAAAGTTTTTAATTCTTTGCAAAAACCATGAACCTAAAATACTAGTTTGAAATCCAAAGATTTAGTTGACCATGTTTTCCTCCAAAGTGACAGCAGATTAAAAAAAGACTAAACAGTATGAAGCAAACAGGGCAGTTTGCAAGATGTTTTGTAAAAATCGATTTAATCAAAGTTATTGAAAAAATATGCAGCAGTGTTTTATAAATCCACTTGATTGTGCTGCAGGGGACCAAAATTATATTTAGTATGGATGTGCTTTCAGTGGATATCTATTTCTCTCTAATTCAGAGAGCTAGAGCAGAGGTAGGAACTAGTTGATCTCTAAGGTCCCTTCTAACTCTACAGTTCTGTGATTTGCTCGAAGGAGTGTTATAAACTCTAGCCCAAGTGCTGAAAGATGTATTAGAAGTGAGGCTGAGCACGAAAGCACTGAGCATTTGTACTGTGTTCCATTCCACCCATGAATTTGAATTGAGCTATCTAAAAAAATAAGATGTCTGAAATTTTGGTTTTTGTATTATTTCAGATAAAACAGTAAGACTGATAGATTTAAAACATTTATTAGCATTTGTAGAAAAAAAAGATATACTGAAAGAAGATCAGAACAGCAAAGGTTGGGTGTAATACTTGGTCTTCCTTTAGAATTGGCTGGCAGACAAACAGGTCTGGGCCAGGGCAGCTGCAGTAGTTCCATTGTGTTGCTGGAGACAATCTAAAGTGATACTGTAATTTTCTTGTTTTGTAAAGCATCTCTTCTGACTGTCATATTGTATCACAGATGTGATTTTTCCTTAGTGTACTGTCCCTCATTCTTTACTTCTACAAGGTTTGGCTACTTTTGTTTCTCAGTTGGCTTTAAAAATATAGCTGTGAAGCTATACTTCACAGTCACTGTCATACCAAAGATACACACACAATGAATGTGGCTTCCTTCTGTAATTCTGGGATGTTGTGCTTTTTTCCATATTGCACTGTAATTGTGTTATCTTTTTGTTCTCCTGCATCTGGTAAGGGCTTTTAATCAAGAAGTGGAAGGAAGGGAGGAAGGAAGTAGAGATTAGAAAGTTGCAGCACTGCATATTATCAGATGGTTTTAAGATAGACTTCCTTTTCCAAGGATTACGGCAATTGACATTTTTGTTTTTTGTTTTTGCATTGCATTGCTTACAGGTCTCTCTTGAGCCTTTGTATAGGTTTGAAAGAAAGATTTTTCTTAAACAGATAGGGACATGTGGACTTCTGTGGTCTTTAAAGTTAATTAGGGCATAGTTTCTTTAAGAAGACTGTGAGCATTTCAGTCCAAAATGCACCACTGCAGTATTTCCAGGTATGTAGGCCAGATCAGAGGGTACATCAAAACACACATATGTACACAGAAGGAGCATGCAAACAGTGGTTATGGCCATGGAAGAGAGGAAGAGAAAAGGAAGTACTGTGTTAACAGTTTGAAACTTTCATACCTTTGTTTTCTAAAGCTTTATAAAGCAAGTGACCAAAGGTTAGGTACTCTAGTTGTGGTAGTAAACTTTGACTTAAACAAGAGACAGGACTAAACCACATAAAAGAGTCCTTTTCACTTTTAATTATTGTTATTAATAATTATTACATAATGCTGAATTTTCCTCTCACACCTCTCTCTGGGTGAAGTTGGTTTGATTCTGGAAAAGTGGGTTATGCATGAAAGACACTTGATGCAGAGTCGAAAGATTTTTATTTTATTTTTTTAAGTACATCACTGCTTTCTGACTGGGATGCAGCTCTGTGATTTATAACTGCTTCAACTGGCTCAGCCTGCTGTGAAATATTAGGAAAAATCTGCAAGGCCACTGATCCATGTATTCTGTGTATTTCAGCTATGTAACTCTAAGCCTTCCAAAGAGTTTTCAAATCCTTTGAATCAATAGTAAAATATATACATATCCAAGGAACTAATTCTTGGGTAAATAACCTGCGCCAGACAAATGTTGTAAGGAACTACCCTGCTGTGTTCAGCAATGTAGTAAAACTCTGATGAATAAAGATTGGTCCCCAAGATAAACCTTTAAACTTTTGGTCATAGAAAATCTGCATTGCTAAAGGGTTATATTATGACTCAGTTGTCAATAACTAGTATTAAAACAACACCTTGAAGGGAATTTCCTCACTCCTTATGTTTTTTTCTTTAAACAACTTTTTGACCACCTCCTCTGATCAACTCTTTTAATGAAATTACAATGGAATGCAGTGAATTAACTATGTTGTGTAGTGCATGTGATACTGAAGCATCCAAGTTGGGAATTTGATCTCTGCTCCTCCGCAGCTTTTCCTTTTTTTCCTCTTGGTATTCTGTTACTTTAATACAAGTGATTGTGTATTTGGTTCATATTTTGCAATTTCACCAAAGAGGGGCAAGGAGAGTGAGACATGAATTACACACAAAGGCTTCCTCACCTGACCTAGCTGTGATGAGCATTGTGCCATTTTTTGCTGAACAAAGACTCACAAACATAAATCTGTCACATCATTTTCTTGTTGATTATAAATATAGGTGTTTTTTGTGTACGCAGATCTCTTACACTATGGCAATTTCAAAGTGAATTCTGACTTTTTAAAAATACACTCCTTGGTACGAAGATGGCTTGGTATGGAGAGCAAAGACCAGTACCAAGAGCTGATGGCAATTTTGTGTGTGTGCTAAATGGTAACTGACATATTCAGGGCTTGGGAAGATTCTGATCAGTGATACGCTAGGCATTGACCACATACATGAAACTGAAAACACTGCCTCCTATTTGCAGTGAAATTGGACTGTTTGGATAATCTGTTAACTTCTCTCCCCGAACAGTGAGAGGGGGCTAAACAGATGTCCTCCCTTTTCCCCCTGTAGGACTGAATGGTGCCCCAACTCCCATCCTCCCCTCCTGCTGGGCTGAGCACCTCGCTGACCTCTCAGCACAGGGGTTGTCCAGGGCCAGGCACAGCCCCAGGCAGCTGAGGTATGGCCTCAGGAGCAGCACAAAGCATGCTCAAAGATTTTGGTCTCCACTTCAGCGTTTAAAAGAATTTTCCCCAACATGGACCTGCTTCTCCCAGTAGTAGATGTCTTCAGTGAGTCTTGCTATTAGTTATCTCTGTCTGATATAATGTTCCCTGTGATGTAGTTTGACTTAGTACTGTCATTGGGGCTTAAACATAGTAATCTGTAAAAATGATTGGGAGTTTACCCTAGAGAAAAAACTGTTATGATTAATTTCTACAAATGATAAACCACTCCTTCTTCAAAATACTGTATGCTATGCAGTGTGATTTAATCCATTTAACTACAGAGCCTGATGCTTCTGACAACTATGACTCAAATGTCATCACAGAAAGTGATATTTCAAGTGGCAGGGTGGGATTAGAAACCTGCTGAAGATTTGTCAAATGAGAAGTAAGTACATAATTTTTAGATAAGTGATTTGTCTACTCTAAACCACTTCCGCTGGAAAGACCGGCAGCTTAAAAGAGAAACCTACACTGATACACTATAAAATGCATTTAATTGCGGAGAGAGGAAGAAAACAATCCTTTTACTTTATGATGACAGAGAGGGGAAAAACCCACACCATATAGTGGGGAGTACAGAGTTTCTATATATATATATAGTACAATGATTTTTTTCCCCTCAGAAAACTAAATTTCATTGACTTTTGTGAGAGGAAGGGGTCTTTATATTGAGGACCGCCCAGTTGTCTGGAACACTGCTGTTGTTTTTCTGAGATGTTAGCATTGTAACAATGGTGAGAAAACTTTATAAATGCAAGAAAACTTGAAACAAGCAGAAGAATGTTGTATCTAGAGTTTATTGGAGTTGCAGTCAGACAATGACAAATTGCATTCCCAGACACAGTATTTGAACTCATTGTGGTGCCTTGGCGTTGGGTTTGGTGTCTCTTTGGGTTCATCAACATATATCTCTTAGTGCTTTTCCAGTCCTGAATAGTGTCCTCTAAAACTCATGCTATTTATCTATTCTGCCTGCCTACCTGTATAATTTATGTCTCTCTAGAGCATCTGTCCACTTTGAAAGTCAATAGAAATAGTTTGTGAGGTTCTGTACTTTTCTTGTGTGACCCAATCTCAAATTTTGTCAACTGTGACTGAAACTTTGATTTACTTAAGGATTCATTCTGGCAGCCCTATGGGTCTGTCTTTGTCTCTGAGGATCTGGCTGAAGTCTTTCCCATGCTGTATGGATCCTCTGCTGTGAGTAAAGGTGCTTCAGCCCAACGCTGCATTGTTAACACCTGCAGCAGCCATACTGTGTAAGAAGTCTTCCTTCAGCCACACTTGTGCAGCCCTGAGATTGCAGAAGTGTCACCAAGAGCATGTTACAGCACTTCTCATTCTGATGGCTGAGGAGTGGAAGTGATAGCAGCCTGACCTGGAGCAGCTGCTTCAGGAGTGGGGCTGGGAGAAAGCATGCATACCTCATAGTTGTTTGAAGTAGGTTCCCTGGAAGAAAAAAAAAAAAGCACTGCAAAATGTGACAATGCTTTTTTTTTTGTGGAATCACTTTTCTGAGAAGAACTGTTCTTTGATATCTGTGATAGTTTGCTGTTTCGATCTGTCATGTTGCAGACTCTTTATGCGAAGGTGTTTATAAAGCATCATTAAGTGATTGTAAACACGACTGAGAAAGCTGAGGCCATCTTTAAACAGAAGAAATCTTGCAGGATGTGCCAGTTTTTTTGGTTTTGTTTTGTTTTTGTTTTTTTTTCCCTATAGATCCTCTTGTTTTGTTGCTTTGGCTTTGTTTGCCTCCTTGTTAGGCTGTGGGCAGACCAGGCCATGGGGCAGGGTGTGATGTGGGCACTTGTGACAAGGGCAGGCTGTGCAGCACAGGCCCAGGCTGCCTTTCCGAAGTGAGCCACGGGGGAGGAAGTGGCCGAGCACCACGGGGCCTGGCAGGAAAAGGCTGATGCTGGGCTGGCCGCTGCTCCAACTGCCAGTTCTCCCTCTGGGGAAGAGAAAAAAAAGGTTACATTTGCTTCCTGTCTGCATCTTGTTGGTTTTGTTTGTTTCATACTGTCAAATGCTTTGTGCCAAAGGTTTTCTTGAAATCAGCTACACTGTAGCACAAATTGAAATGCGGTGCTTATTTAGAAATAGATGTAATTCTGAACTCAGGAAGGTGCGTGAGAGAGGTGCTTGGTGTGGGAGGAACCAGTGCCAGGCAGAGCTGCTGTAGGTCTGCGTTCCAGATGTAAACAAAATCACAAAACAAAGAAACCAAGCAATCAAACCAGGGATCTCCCATATCCTACTGACTCCCATCAGTGAACTACCATTGCTGCCTGAGCGAGTTTGCATGTCTGCAAGTGGTGGAGGACACTGGCTCCTCTGCCAAGCAAGGTGTTCAGCAGCTGGCTAACACCTGGGCAGTTAGCACTACTGCAGTCGGGGGTGCCGTCAGCAGTAAACACAACTTCATCACTTGAAATAACTGCCCCCATCTGTCACAGCTCTCTGAAGCTCAGCACCTCCGAGTAGATGTATTGCTGGGTACAGCTGACCCATCTCCACAGGTACAGTCATCCCGTACAGGTGCAGCCACTCCACACAGGTACAACCCTTCAGCGGTACAGCCGCCCCATGCAGGTGCAGCCCTGCACAGGTTTCCTAGCGGAGCACTGCCTTGCCAGGTGCTGCCAGCGCTGCTCCACTGCAGCGACCGCTCTGGCCGCTAATTAGCGTGCCTAGTTTGATGGATTTAGTCAACAGCATTCAGCAAACGGGAGGGGGGAAACAAGCGTATAAGATTTTCCAAATCTAAAGACTTTTCAGCCTCAGTGACCTTAATGGTTTATTATGCAGACTCGGACAAGTGTTGCTTCCAATTAATTGATCAAGGGGATTTATTTTCGTATTTTGGCTGTGTGCCAGAGGCGGAGGCTTTGTCCTGGCGTTTTAAGCACCACCCCTCCTTGCAAGTTTGAAATGTGAGCTGCCTGCTTTTTTTTTTTTTTTTTATTTCCCTTCATTCCCCTGTTTCATCCTTATGGATCATCTGCCTGAGCCAGAAACAAATGACAGCCTGTTCCTGGGANTCTGGCAAAGTGGCAGTGGTTGCATGTGCGCGTGTGTATGTGTGCGTGCGCGTGTATGAGTATGAGAGGAGGAGGGAGAGGTGTAATGGGAAGGCAAGAGATGGATCACTAGAGGCAGAAAAGAAAACCATCAATATCAGTAACATGCAGCTGAGGTGAGATTTTCTGAGCGTTTGATTTTTCTTAAAACCCTTTCAGAAGATTTAAAGCAGCTTTTTTCCATGCCGTCTGCCAAAGACATACTCCTAAGCAATGTCATATGGATGCTTACATGTATATTGCTGTTTTAGGTCTGTTCGCGTATGTGTGAAGTTTTAAAGCTTAACCTGATTCTCTTTATTGTCTCTAGAGGGTTGTAGCTCGAGCACAAATAGCCTGTTGGCAAGTACGGTATGAGCCCATTAGCAAGACTCCATCTGTGATTGGTTTTGCCTGGAAACCGGGAGACAAGCAATGAATAATTGATGTGTGTTGTGCAGTAGCTGGACAGGCAAAGAGAGAGAGAGGGAGAAACAGAGCAGGGTGCCCTCAGAGGGGGGAGAGAGAACAAGCTTGAAAATAGCTACTGGCTGCCTTGTGCTGAGATTAAGGCAACCCCGGCTGCCTTTGTTCTGCACTGGCTGGTTCCTGCCTAGAAGTGCTTTCAGACATATGTGGCCTTTTTCTGCAGCAGAAGAGAGGCAGGAAAAAGCAGAGGAGGGGGAGCAAAGGAGGACTAGTTTTCTGAATGAAAGATAACTTGTGGGTAAGTTGGTTTCTTGGGGGGCGGGTGTGTGTGTATGTGTGTGCGTGTGTGTGTGCCAGCCTGCCTGAGTGTGTGTGTGTGTGTGCGCGCGTGTGGCAGCGCGGGTGATTGTGGGTAAAGCAGTGCTGCATGTTGTCAGAAGGAAACAGCAGCACCAGGGGATGAAAGGCAGCTTCAGGAGGAAACTGGGACAGATTTGCATACAGTTACTGCTCATTGTGTGTGCCCCGATGAGGTTTGGGGATGCGAGGAAGAAATGCACATCTGGCTCATTTAACTGGCGTTTAAGATTTTTTTATTTTAGAAGGTGAAATGCGTAATTTTTTTGCAGGAGAATCTTGCATATTTTACCTGCGATCGTAATCCCAAAATGCAACAGCACTCATCAGTGGCATTTCCCTCAACTTTAACCTGCCTGGTGCTGTCAGAACATGACGTGCTGTTCTGCAAACAGAAACGACAGTGGTGCTGCCACCATTTCATTTTCTCTGTCTTATAAAGACCTTGTCATGCATAACTCACAAGCTGTGCATGTCTGTTGCAAGTGGGTTCAAAGACTGCTCCAAAGAAGTGTGCATGTCAGTGGTAGTCATGGTATTTGAGATGACAAGTTGCTTGCCCCTCGTGTTTACCAATAATGTCTTTAATTTATTTGCCTGTGTGAAAGCTAAAGAGATTATTGAATTTGCATATAGCCTTAAGAGTTTTCATAAAGTTTAAAACTAGCGATGCCAGAGTGGAATCTTTGACTGCTGAGTGGTGCAGGGTGTGGTGGTTTATTTTTTGTTTTAGTTACATGAATTAAAGCAAGTACCTGAATAAGATGGCATAGATTAATGTACAGTAAAAACTAAACACAACAGATTTAGACAGCTTCAGCATTTGGAACTCTGCTGTTTACACCCAGAAAGTATCAGCAGCGTGGCTTACTGGGAGAGGATTTGCTGTTCTGATTACTGGCTCACCCATCAGTAGAACTGCAGCACAAAGTGAAATGGACTTTGTCTAAAGCAGCATCAGTATCTGATCCCGTGTCACTGGAGTCACTCTCAAAACTCGTAGTTAAAACTTGTGTTGACTTCACAGACTACCTTGACTATGTTTGGGTGAGCCCTTGCTAAGATCTGACTGAAAATCCTATGGTATCTGTTGCCTTTGGATCAAATGAACGCTCCATCTAGGCAGAGGTGACTCGCTGAACTGGACAACTTGAATCCTTGTTTTGGGCAACTCCTTATATTGGCTCAGAAAACAGCAGAAGATGATGATAGTTGCGTAGATCTGTGGATCTTGGAGAAAAAAGTTACTGAGGAGCTGGTTTCTTTTAAGAAGCCTCAGTAGGACTATGCTAACCAGGTGACTAGGGTGGAATGACCTAAGAGAAACAGTTGGCACAGCCCAAACACCGCCTGAAAATGGAAGTATGTTAAATTATGACCCAGTTAAAATTGCTCTAAGTTACTCATGATTTCCTGAAGATTTTTCCTTAAGTTAGAACTTCATTGCAGCTATGTTGATAACGTAGTTATCAGTGGCTAACTAAAATGCAGAAAAGTAGAAGTTGTTCTCAGCTGAACGAACATGTTTCCTCTGCATTCTCAATCAGTTTAGCAGAACCTTGTTCCTCTTTTTGCTTACTACTTAAATGAAAATGGCAGTTAAACTGGAGTACAACTTATGAACAAAAGTTTGTTTTAAAATAAACTTCCATCAGAAGAACTCAATCAGCGGCACATCAGTTTGATTTTAAGCTAGCAGAAGACTATTACAAAAGGATCAGTTTTGAAATAAGGATGAAATTTTTTAATTAGAAAGAAAAATACCTTACACCTTTCTGGAGAACCCCTCAGAAAATCTTTGGGGAAATATATCTTGAAATACAGTGGTGTTTCACAAGGAAGGAAGCTTTCTGAATGGACTAGGCACAGTTTTGTAGTAGCAATTGAAAATACTGATTATGAGAGACATTTAAAACTTAGTCTTAAGCATCTAACTTTGCTTAGATTTGTGGTAGAATGGGTATAAATGTCAAATTGCTGTGTGTCGGAGTCCCAGACACACAGTAATGTTCTTGTGTTCAAGCTTCAGAGAAACCCTTATTTGTTTTGCTCGTGCAGAAAATGACGTTCAGATCTGGCGCCCATGTGCTGGTCACCATTGGCACCCAAGAAAGGAGGATCCTCATGTGACACAGAAAAGCTGTTGGTTACAAATCAAGAAATACAAGCATTCAAACTAACAATGAGAAAATTATTAATAGAGAGTACTTTGGGGTCAGTTAATAAAATAATTTGTTGTAATAGCAGGTGCAGTTTTAATTACAGTTTGATAGTTTAAAGAGAACTTGCAAAGTAGGCTTTCTGTTGTCATAAAGGTTAGTATAGCAATCAGACTAGTCGCTGAATCCAACACAACTCCCAGCCCGTGCCCCCAAAATGCCAGTAATTACTGAATGTGTAGCTCAGCCAAGAGAGTTGTGTTTTTCTGTGTCAGAAGCTAAGCTTATGACACAGAAGTTGCCATGCTAGGTTCAGTTGTCACTGCAGCTGTGATGATGCAGGGCTGCTTGGCTGGTGTAGTCATTTTTCCTCATAGTCAAGGGTATTAGTGATCAACAGCAGAAAGAAAGTTTAGTAGTGGGCAGCAAACAGGAAACTGTCGCTCTATGGGATTTTACAATTGTACTGTCTCTTTTCTCTCATGGCAAAGTAAGACAGAATGTTGTATTTAACACCAAAAGAGTAAAAGGTAGCTAGGAAAACCAAAGCAACAAAAACCTTATGATGTGAAACATAGCAAAAATTAAGTGATGTTACAGATATCTCAGTGAAGAACCTCTCTGCTTTTGTTCCTCTCAGCTTGAGAGACTGCCACAGAATATAACTTCCTCTCAGGCTTTGCAGAACACAGAGGAAGTCACTGTCACAGGCCCCCCTACGAGACCACCTGTTGGCAGCCAACAGCAAGACTTCCCCAAGCGCTGCTCAGCCATTGCTGACCACAGAGCAATTCAGAGGTGTTTGGGCTGGAGCTGGGGGACCTGACCTGGGTACCAGAAGGGAGCAGAGCCACGCAGGTGGCTGAGCAGGCTGAGTGGATGGTCTGTACCTTGAGTACCTTGAAAGATACAGCATGTAATGCAGAATAGACGTATCTTCAAGGTTTAAAAAATAGTACTGCAACAGACTTCCCCACTGCCAGTCCTCTAAATTTGCCAGCTTGCTCTGGGGGTTTGCCTGGTGTTGCTTTTCCAGAATAGACCAGAAAGGGCTGTGGCGAAACATTAGCTATGACATCTATTTCACTGTGGTGTGCAGTTACTGATTGTTTGGTTCCAGAGACCAAAACAAGCTGTTCCTTATAAAAACAGAGAAAAGTTATTGCATTGGAAAAGCACATTGTGTTAATCTCTTGACTCTTCTAACAGCAGAATAGGGACAAAAATTTCACCTGGTATACCTGCTCACAAAATGCTTTAGCAAAGTGTTTAAGTGGATAAAATACTAGTTCAGGGAGTAACTTGCTAGTGTTGTGTGCATTTACTAGAAAACACTCAACCCCTCCCCTTTCACTAGATTCTCCTAGGCACAAAATGGGAAGCACCATTAGAGAAGCAGGATTATTCTCCGAAACAGTGTCACAAAGATGAGTTTTAGGACAGATTACATTAGTGCCAAGCTTGATAATGGGGCAAGAAAATGGAGATGGTCTCTGTCACCTGCCTGATGGCTGCTCCTCTCTGCAGGCCAGGAAGGCTTCTGTGGATCCAGCTGGAAGGCATGCTGTGTAAGACCTCTGAGGACGAATAATTGCTCCAACATCAACTTGCTCAGTATCAGAACAATTTGAAATACCCCCCAGAAAACATTTAAATGGGAATGTAAAAGGTTGAGCTAACCTTCAAAATAGAACGTATTTTTCAATAATTATCAGAAGTTACACAGATGAAGAATAAAACAAAGCAGTAATAGCGTTTAAGGCGTGGAGAAATGTGCATCCATTCATCATCAGTGAGAGAGCAGCCAGCCAGTCTGGCACATACATAGGCTCTTTCCCCAGCAATTCAGTAGAGAGACAAGAGAAGTTCAGAATGAACACAGACGAGTTATTTTCTGCATTTTTAATTGGAAGTTCCCTTAAGGATTTTCTCCTTAAGATCAAAACAAGACATAGAATGAGTGACCCTGGGACAGTAATCACTAAAGCAGTGTGGAAGGCTGCCACTTAACTTACCCATAATAGGTATATAAGCATCTCTCTAGTTGTTGACCTGGATCGTTCTCAAGCATCCTGAATCCTCTGGAGTGTGTTACTAGTCCTGACTCAGAGCTTGTTGGGGCTCATTCTGTTGACAGTAATCCAGTGCAACCAGTGCCAGTTTTATCTATCCCAAAAAAATAAAAGTTAATTTTGTTCTCAGTTGTCTTTATTAGTACCAATAACATGTTCAGACACCCAGCTAAGCTCCTAACTCTTGTTCTTTATTGTAACTGAAGAACAGTTCTCATCAGTTTGATGAACAACCTTTTATGTTCGTTTATCAACTTCTAATTCCCCTAACTGAATTTGCTTGTTAACAGTTGGTGTTTTCTGTACCTCCTGAGTTCCTCTTAAATCCCTTTGGTTTCAGGGGAGAGGCAAACTGGACTCTTGCTGTGATGAAATCCTGGAAGCAGACAAAAAAACACAATTATTGGTAAACGCAAGCTCGTTAGAATTATATTTGAGTATAACATAACTGGATGGGTTTTTGTTTGTTTGTTTGTTGTTTTTTTTTTTGCATGCTTGCTTTTTAAAAAAAAACTTGAACTGGATTTTTAAAATCTGACCTAACTTAGTTATAAATGAAGCTGGTAGAGAGAGATTTAGTGGAAGCAGAACTAGGACAACCTGGAATGTTTATAAAATAACTCCTTTACATGTTCTTGGGTATCTTTTCTTACTCAAGTCCAGAAAGAGAATGCAGACAGCTCATAGAGGATTGTCATGTGCCTCTTTTTTCAATGCACAGCTCTGCTCACCAACCACTGACCTCTTCTTCACTTTAGTGGTTTAATACATTCGATAGTGTATGAGGTTGCCTTATTTCTGCATTGCTAAGTAGTAGGAACAGGAAAAAAAAAAATCCTGTTTTGCATTGAACTCAATGGTCTTTAAGGTCTTTTCCAACCTGAATGATTCTATTATAAACCCTTGTTTACCTATATTCTAGTTAAAGTCTAAGAAGGATGTTAACAGTACTGTTACTTTTACTGTCTTATATACTGACACTATCCAACTGTTAAAGAAACTTGAGTTTTTCAAGCATTGCCCTAACACAGAGGGTTTTGGTGGAGCCTGTCATGATTTACTTATGCATACAGATTGCAGTGGCTTATGTAGACTTGATCCTGCTTGATCTGCCAGCAGTATTTGCTTCTATTGATCACAGGCTGTTATTTGACTGCCTTGAGCAGCTTGTAGGTCTCCGTGGTTCTTTTAGCGAGGTCTGCTACTGATATTTCTCAGTGTTCTCATTTTGTTGCTGTCGATAGATTTAACTCCAGCCTTGCTGCTCAGACAGATGTGACAAGGGTTGTATTGTACCCTTTGTTGTTTTTTGATATGTATGGTAATACCTTAGTGAACTTTGCAGCTGTAACAGGGGCTCCATCCCAGTTTGGCTGTTGGCTCAGATTCATAATGCACATTTGGTAGTGCACATAACTGTCATGTTTGTTTGTAAGTGTGCAAAAGTCCCTCCCATCCTAGGTGCAATAACATCTATTGGTGGTTTGTATATACCTAACGGCATATTTTTGGAACTAAGCATCAGTTCTTCATGTTCGTACTTGCCTTTGCACCCATATACACTCCTACTGTTTTTATAGTTCTAGGGCAAATGGGAGGTTAGAATCGACCACACTGTATTCCTTATGGTGGGACAGGCATTATAAGATTGTCCTAGTAAATAGCTATGAATGCTTTCTAAGTATTCATCAGGGTGAAAATACTGTAGTTTTTTAATTGACCAATTTTCCTGAAAAGTTCCTTAAAGAGACTGTCCAAAGTGATTTGTGGGTATCAGGAGGTATGTGCTGTTAGAGAGAATAGAATTCACATTGGAATCTAGTTAAAAACAGAAAGAGTCATGTACACTTTCACATGGACTTAGTCCATTAGGAATTAGAGATCTTGATCATTTCAGTAAATGACTTTATTTATGGTTCTTGCATATTCCTCTAAGCTCTTTGAAAAGTAGAACTATAGATGGTCTTTGAGCATTTGTGTTTCTGGTCCTAATATGAGGATGACCTTTTGAGCATGCAGTTAAGCTTCTGTCTGATACTTGTGGTTCCTCGTATCATTTTCAAAAAGAAAGGACCCTGCAGAGTATGTTTGATCAAAGTTATTCAGTAGATGAATTGTTAAAGAAGTATTTGAGATGAAGAATTATGGGGACTTGAAGGGACCAACTGGTTTTGCTGTTTGATATGGACACTTTTTTATTTAGCAGCACTGGGATGTTGGCCATATGAATCACCTGGTATTCATGAAGCTTTGTTGTCTTTCTATCTACAAAAAAAATATATATATATATCATGGAGAGACTTATTCTCTCATCAACAGAGTTTTGGACTTGGAAAGTTAGTTGATGATTATTACATAATAACCAAGATTTTGGATTTTGCAGTAAGCAGCACCGAGGACACAGTTTATAATTTCTGTCAGGAGTTGGTTATAAGAAAAAAAGAAAGTTTTAAAGTCCCATCTTAAGTGTAGACTTAAAGCAGTTCATTTGCATTCACAAATTATGTTGCAAAGTCAAAGGTGTCCTTTGTGTTAAATTACTGTAATCTAAAATGTTACAGAGAGCAAAATGATTTATTGATGTCTTTTTCTGAAGCATTTACCTGCACCTGTAGCCAGCCCATTCCATTTATTTTGACTCACTGACAAATTAGCAAGCTATTTGTGTGTCAGGTTTGGTCAGTACTCAACTCCCTCCCCCCTTAGATATTGAACAGCTTTTAATTCAATTGTTTGCAGTGGTGGCAGATTGTTATCCAGATAGATGTCACTCAGAGGAGCTCAGTTTTTACCTTAAAACAAACCAACAAACCAACCCTGATAATTTATTAGTGAATATCCTCATAGTGTTGTATAGAAGAGAGTATGCCAAAGAGCTACAAGCCTTTTCCATATATACAGGCAGTATGTTCTGTAAACAACTTTTGTGCAAGACCTTCCTTTCTGTTGTTTGGAGTATGAAATAATAGTTATGTTCTTTTGTTAAGGCCAGTGTTATTGTAAGTAGGTACTTTTAAGAGCAGGGCACTCAAAATTGCATCTCCAAGTAAAACTGCTACATCAGTGTGTTGAGTAAATACTCTGTGTTGCTGAAGTGTGCGTGGCCACCTGCAGTTATTCCTGAATAAGTTTTGGGGGTGATTCAGGAGAGAACTGTGGTCTTGATAAATTTTTTTAACTCTTGGGTCACATTGCCATCACTGTGAGGATGTGAGTGTAATTCTCCAAGTCCAAATAGCTGATGCTGGGGCCACTGCCTGGTGTCTGTGTCCGCTGCTGGGATGTGTGTGCATCCTACTGCACTGCCTCTCGGAGCCTGCTGGCAGAAGATCTCTAAAATCTGTTGTAATGACAGGTTTGCTGAACCCGCTCATATTATTTAATCTAGTCTTACACTTCATAAATAACAAATGGACTTTGGCTAATGAAGAGGATTTTCATGGCAAGTGAATGTGCCCAGTTCTGGCCATCCTTCATACCTGGTTCTTCTGGAATTCTCAGGGACTGCTGCTGGTGACTACTTTTTTTCTCCACTGAAGCAGCCCCATGTTTGCTCGTTAACACTGCTGCCATTGTACCGCTTGAAATGCTTTATGGCCTTACATCTACTTAACCTTTAATGTTTTCTGTCAACATCTATCATGACCTGTTGGCCTATAGTTAGTAAAGTGTGCCCTTTCAGGCTGCCAAATACTGTTATAGAATTAGGCCTTTAAAATTATCATACCTGTCAGAGGGTCTTATAATCCTGTAAGAGCTTTAAGTGGTTTCTTACCTCCACTTGAACACACATTTGACCTGATTGAAGTGTTCTTTCTTGCTTGTTTTGCTTTTACTTCCTAGTAATACTTTAAAAACTGCAAAAATTAATTGATTTTCTCAACATAGGTGTAAGGGAAAATGTGGAATCTCCTCTGTTGTGTCTCAGTTGTCTTTTTTGGCTCCTTTTTTCTCTCTTGCACCTGTAGTGCTCTCATTAAGCTCTGCAGCTTTTTCAGTGGGAATTTGCTCACTTAAGCAAGCAGTCAGAACACGTTGTGATATGCATTTGTCATTCAGTGGGCACCGTGCAATGACATGAGCTGGAAGCGAATGTCAGTCCCCTTTGCAAGGGCTTTGCAGTCAGTTCATTGCTCACAGAAGGTGCTGTTCTGACAGCCCTGGAAACTACAGAGCAAGTGCTGCAATGATGGTAACGCTATGCAGGTACCTGTGTTTACCACTTCTATAGCTTGTCCTGAGCAATGGATAGCACTAGAGACAGTTTACCTTCTGCTAGTCAGTTCTCAGATGGAATGCTGAAAGGAGTTGTAGTGTATCCGTGGTCTCCCTGTGATACAGTGCCCTGTGGTCATTAACACCATCAGAAATTCTGTAACAATCCTTAATCGAAATTACACGTGTCATAGCCAAAAGAAACTGAAAAGTGCCAGAGAAGCAATTCAACCAACTTTGTATGTAGACCATAGTGAAATTTGTCGAATTCCCTTGTGTGAGCCTGCATGCTGAGTCCCAGCTTACAGCAGTCTCCATGAGGCTGTTGCATCTGATCTATTCGTTTCCAATTACTGCAAGTTGTTAATACTGCTTTATTTGCTTAAAAGGTAATTTGACTTTGGCTTCTGAAGTAGTGCTGACTCAGTCTTTTAACATCATCAGGGTGACTCAAGGTAAGGGAAGAGAAGAAAGTAAATGAAATGCTGCTGTTCGAAAGTATCTTGTTTGAGACCTTTCACATAACTGGGGGATGCACTGCAGTTATTTCACTTACAAGGAAAAGACCTATTACAGAAATTTTAACACCTTTGTTGTTCTCATATAGCACAATCAAACACTTTATGAGCAAAATAAAATGTGGTCTCTGCTATTGAAACAAAAAGAAGCGGTCCCACCCCTCACAGACACACAAAAATGTTTGGGTTGTTTGAGGTAACGTTAATTGGGAGGGATGCTGGAACAAACTGGCATCTGAGCAAGTTGCCATCCTGCAGAAAGTGTAACTCCTGTGTCAGTTTTGACAGCTTTCATGAACAGTTACACTCAATACTAAATACTGAGCTGGAATGCTCCAAAATCCTAAACCTTTACAAGCTATAGGTGTGTTTCCCTTTCCTTTGGCATACAAATCCCAAGGATCTCCCAGGGCCCTCCTGTCAAGGAGCAAGAAGGAACAGAGATAAGAGTGTGAAATCAGTCATCAGGCAACCCTGGAGATTGTCACAAGATGGGCTGTCCCTTGTGATCCAAGAGAGTATATTGATGGGTAATATTTTTACTTCCTGACACTCTAGTGAATGATCTCATCAGCTGTTGCTAGCAGATGCAAAAATGATGAGCTTGTGGTAGCAAGCCAGACATTACACTGTTTTCTGTGCTTGTCTTGGGAACAAGTGACAGACATGTCATTGACAGTTTTCTTTTTGAATTAAATTGTCCGCAGTATTTCGGAAGGATTCTAAGCAGAGTAGGATTAATAGCTTGGTTGAGAGAGAGGGCTCTGCCCAAGCAGCAGCATCCCATTGGGAAAAGTTTAGGATGCTTTCTTGCCACAAGGAAACGGCATTTTAAAGACTGTATTGCTGGAAGTACCTGAACTGTTACCATTTCCACTCTCATGGCAAGGATGTGAATGAAGCTTGAAAAAATTGGGGAACAATGCACATCTTCCAGTGCTCACTACTGTTTGTTTACTCAGATCACAAGGTACTCAGATGTCTACTCTTTAATAAGTTTTTACCTATCTGTGAGGAAATAATAGTTTCTGCTGTCAGACAAACAGCTTTCCACAGTGACAGAGTCATCAGTCCTGATTCTCTACTGTGTTCTTCTTAGTGTCAAGTCACATAAAGCTGATGCAGATCACTGGAAAATGGGACCTCTGTAAGTGTTTGGATTGTTTCATCCTCCATGATGATTCCCAGTTGTAATGGCTTCTGTTACTGATGTATTTTAGTCTGAGCTCTCAATTACAGGTGTCTCCCCTGTAGCCAGAGCACATGTGCCCAACCCATGTGAACACTCAGACTTTGCCTATGTCATTCTGAATAACTGACGGGTACTTTACTTGAAATATACATTTAGTTTTCCAGCAATTTAATCAATGGTTGTACAAATTACAAAAGGTGCCAGAGTGGCCCAAAGCAGATTGAAATGAGAGAAGTCTTACCATGCATGCAAGTTGAGCAGTCTCTGATCTTAGTGTAGTTCCAAATACTAGCCTGAGTATTTCCTCTGCAGCGTCATTCTGCCTACTTTCAATGCTGTTCAGCATATGATGGCACTTCTTCCTAACACTGCCTCACTTCTTTCTTCCGTGCCTGCATTTGTGCAGTACCCTGACTGTCAAATTGTCAGTCTTACTGCAATATGAAAGTTTATGTCTTACAGTGAAAGTATTATTTATTATTCATTGTCTTTGCACTGAAATGTCTCTGTATTTGTTGATCTTCACAAAGCATATCAAACAGTTGCTATTTTTTTTTTAAATCTCTCTTAAAAATCTCTTGTTACCTTAAACTGAAGGATAATTGTGGATCTCAGTTTTCTATGAGTAGAATCACCATAAGCCATCCTTCTAATTTATGCCATTTTGAAATGATGTAGTTTCACACACAGTATTTGGCAAATTTTTCTAAGTCATCTTTAGATTGTTAGCAGACTAAAGCATTTTTGAAATTTTTTACCAGTTGTCACCCTCTAAAACTAGACCCTACAGTTGAGTTTTCCCATATGTATTTTCATTGTTTGCCTAATCTGTTTTGAGATCAGTTTTGCATGAATCGAGTACCCTAGGGGGAAGAATCTAAGTGGTTCTCTCCAGAAGCTTCTGCTGCAGATTTCATTGATGATTAAGATATTTCTAGCCTGTCCTTAACTCCCCTTTTTCATCTTAATTACACTAGAGATTGAAGATTGTGTAGTAATATCCAGATATACCAGTATTGACTCAAACAGTGAAATAATCCATAATCAGATTTCCTGCAGTGATGGTAATTTCTCTCAGAAAAGCTGGAAGGTAGCTCTGCCTTTGCAAGAGCAAGGACTGTGTTGTGGTTTGACAGTGCTGTTAAGGTGGAAAAAGAGAGTAGAGGGATTACCAAACCAAGCGTTCTTTGGTAATTATGGAATGGATAATTTTTAAAATTAAAATTAAATTCTGACTGCTATAAATTAGCAATCAGTCTGTTTACCTCATACAACCTCTTTACATTTTCCAACAGAGCTGCCTACGATTCCATTTTCATAAGTGGAGCTCTGAAAATTTACCTGTCCTCCACTGAACTTAAGTGTTGTGTCAAATTAGAAGCCTCTACCTTTTGGAGACAGTGTTATTTGGTTTCAGGGTTCTCTCTGAAACCTGGAAGAAAGGTTTTAAGCTACAAGGGCAAGGAATTTTCAACAGTGTGAATGTGATCACCTGAAGTAAGATCTTATGCATAAAACTTGTGTGAGCATGAAAATGTTAAGGGCTGTGGTTATTTACAACTCTCAGTACAGACAAAAGTGCTAAGGTACGTATAGTTCTACAGTAAAAGTGTCCTTTTGCTGATACAGCTTGTTTCACTCGAGGTATTAGTATAAGCCATAAACTAGCAAAATCACTTTTCTTTGCTGATACAAACTGTATTTGCAATAGGCACGTATATCAAACTCTTCGAGGGTGATTGTGCTGGCAGAATATCTACTGAAGTGGTCGCAAGGAGTAGCAAAGTTAAGAAACATGCCCCTGGCAGAATCTTTTACACTATTGTTATGTCATACTGTGTATTCAAATACAGATTGTTCCTTAAGTTAGTCAGTGTAGGGAGTCTGAAAATGTACTGATAGTTTGTGGTTAGCTGAGGTGCATGTTCTAGCACATTTATTTTCAAACATGCTCCAATGGGTATTTTTCAGTAAATCCCTAGAAACTGTTCTTCTCCCCATAGAATCATTATTCTTCTAGTTTTGGCATCCATTAATGCCAGTAAACAAACTTAGTCTACAAATTATGTAGGGCAAAAAGGTTGCTATTTAAAGATTGGTGAGCAATTGAGCCACAGAGGGATGTCATACATCCGTGAGATTCTCCTTGGCGTTATGGAATTGCATAAATGAATCTTTGCTCTTCAAGAGTCATTTTTGGGATCAGTCTGATTCAAACCTATATGTAATTCGGAGGTTTCAGTCCAGAAGGACTTAATCCTACCCTGTATTTTATTTTGAGTTTCTGATTCAGACAACTATCAAAGAAATGATGAACCTAATTTAATTGGTTTTCATCTTTTATATTCTTCACTGAATTTTGGTTGCCCCAAACCATTGACCAAAAGGCATATAAAGCCCTTTTGCTATTTCAGCAACTTCAGCTTTGTTTGATTTTTGCATGATAATTTCCTGGAGAAGCGGTTTAGCCTGGTTTCTCTATAAAAATATTCAACTCTCGCTGAGTAAAAACTGTTTTTCATATATTTCCAAGGCTGCTTGGTGTTTTTTCCTCTTCCATGCAGCGACCTACCCTTTGGAAAGAAACTAGGACTTGCCAGAGCTACGAATAGTTGCAACTTGAGCAACTTTTGTCTAAACCACATCTGTGAGCCTTTTGTAAATGAATTAAAATACAGTTATGTTTTTTATGCCAAAATTGATGTGGTCCATTTTTCCAGCTAAATAGTCTCTAACTGTATTTGGAAGATCTGTTCAAAGATAAATGTTGCTGCTGGTCATCTTCTTCCAGTGTTACTGTTCCTCTCAGGAAATCTGATTGTTCTTTTTCCTGCTTGTCTTTTAAATTTTGACAGATACCCGCGTATTTGGATGAATTGGCCATCATGTTGGACAACTTTTCTCTTTGTGCTGGCAGTTTAAGCATAATAGATATTTCTAGCACTTGGTAGTCTCTTGTCTGGACCGTCATGTTTAGCCTTTTTAAATACCTTGTTAATCCACCGGTGATGTTCTATTGATGTTACAGTTCAGTGAATCTAAAATGAGGAAATAAAATGAGAAATCTGTAGTAGACCAACCCATTGCTCAAGGCAGGGCTAGAATTCATCCTAGCATGGAGACAGTTTGCCAAGCAGCTTACTTTCCTACCTGAGGAAGCCTGTGCTGAACTCAGAACTGGATTGTTTGTCAGCTCTCATTCCCACACTGTGTGTTTGCTGGCAGGAGCTATGGCTTCTGCCAAGTTACTTTAGTAGGTTTGCTGCAGGTACATTTCTCTGTTGAAAGTGAATTTTATTCTCATCTGTTTTCTAGTTACTTGAAATAAGAATTTAGTATAAGAACAATTAAATAAATAATTTGTGTTTTGTTTCTTAAGTAATAGGAAAATTTAGCTGTTTCATAAACCAAGTTATTTTATTTCTCTTAATGACTATGAAATGTTTCTGTGTCCTTGAAATAGAAGTGTAAGAATGTAAGTTCAGGCAAAACCATAAAGCTGCAGTCCTACAGAAAGCCCAGGGCAAGTGAAACCCACTCCAGCCTGGGACTTGCCACATGCATGTTTTGACACTGCTGGACCCAAGTCAACCAATACCATATGTTCTGGTCCCCACGCAGTTTCACTGAAATGACTCTCTTTCTCCCCAAGAAGTTGATGGCTTTTTTTCTCTCTGCAGGGGAGTTGGGTATGCCAGTGTGAGGGAAAGAAATGACA
The DNA here is from genome assembly GCA_013399175.1 of Odontophorus gujanensis. NCBI lineage: Eukaryota > Metazoa > Chordata > Aves > Galliformes > Odontophoridae > Odontophorus > Odontophorus gujanensis. Next base: position 274,181 of record VXAB01002407.1, on the reverse strand, counting down.
CAGTCTGTTTGTGCTGTGTAACTTGAGGTGCTATTAGTAATGCAATTCCAAAATAAAGGCAGCTGAATGAACAGCTATATGACCAAACCCATAGGCAGGATAGCTGACATCCATGAACACAGGAATAACAAAATGCCAACACACAGAGCACTGTGAGCCTGCTTGCACTCAGTAGTGTTAGTGAGGAAGAGCTCCCCAAGATAAAGAAGTTACTAGGTACAGGGAAGGGGAAGCTTGAGTGTCTAATAGCAGTATACAACTTCACATACACTTTTTGCTTTACAGGCTTCCACTTGACAACAGTGTATATGTCTTAGTGTGAAAAGCTGAGCTGAGAAAACCTTTGTAGAACTGAAACATGATGTAAAATAAAAATGTTAGCCTTGGATTTCAAAGCAAATCCTTTTTTATTTTTTTTCCAGATTTCCCTTGTGCTGGGGGGAGGCTGGCCAGCACCTTGCTTTGTCTGTGTGCAGCCGGGTGAGCATGTTTAGCAACTGTGCTCCTGCCTGCTCTACCCATGGGGCACACGTGCTATCGCAGGATCTCTAGCACCAAGTATTCCTTGTTTTTAAATAAATGGGTATGTAGTAGTTAGGGCAGACATGAAGAGCAAAATGCTATAATCACAGGAATGATTCTGAAGAAGAATCCAATGATTCATCTGAACACCAGTGGCACTAGCCAGTTTATGATAGAATTGGATTAGTGCACGCTGCACGGTTTCTTTCCTTGTCCCTTTTAGTGGAATGGGACCTTTAATCAAATTATGATCATAGTTTCTGTTTCCTTATGATTTGTTGGTGTTTGTAATTCCATCGATTTTGATCTTAGTGGCTTGAATATTGCTTACTAATGTGCTTCAAGAGTGATGCAGATAGGCTCTGCAGGCAGTCTAGGTAGTCTCCTCAGCAGAGGGGCGCATATAACTGTTTTTATTTTCTTTAATTTTATTTCACCAGTTCAGACTCATTGAGGTAAACACTTTCTTCAGATGCCTTAGAAAACAATGGTATTAAAAACATCAGATGTAAACATGAAGGAATTTGCACGAAATTACAGTGAAACGACAGCTGGAAATGTAATTGTGTCGGCAACTACACTATAGCAATATGTCCGAAAGTAGTCACAGGATTTGTTGTTGAGTTGCACAGATTTTGTTCACAAAGCTATTGGAAGTGTGTCAGGGTGCTGGCATCCCCTCTGAGCACTCAACAGTGGGGCTGGGTTTTGCATTTGGAGATGAGCACTCTGATTTCTTAGTTCTAAAATCCAGAAATTTGTTTTTTCTTTACAGAATTGCTGATCACAAAACAGCGTCTATTATTATGGAACTGATCTTTTTCTTCTTTTTCTTTATTAGCTAGTTTTACTGTGACTAGCTATAAAATAAACACAACTCTAAAAGGTGAATGAGATTTTATTCTCATAATTTGGTATCTGCATTCCATTACCTTTATTTCTTCCCCAACTCTTGGTGTTGATGAACACTGGTTCACAATAGTTTCCTGTTCTTATAACGTGTTTTAGAGCAGACAGTCTTAAGGTTAAGAAGAATAAATGAGGATCTTTAAAAAGACCTTTTTGTAGTTGTTTATCAGAGTTTAATTCCCACCTTGATAACAAATCAAAGGTAAGGATTTATGATGCAAACCCAGTTCTAGGCTATGTTTTCTGTGACTGGTTTTAACTTGATGTGTTGCTGCTCGTATTTGCACTTCATCTTAAGGAATTAGTAGGAAATAGCATATAATAAATAAGGCATCAGAAGGCAATTTAGTGTACATCTTAGTATCTGTTGCTGGGAAAGCAGAAAAACAGTTCCGCTGATCTGATTCAATGCAATTTTAAAAGAGCAGTACTACACAAGGTCACTGTGAGAAGATAGAGAAATCCCAGATGAGCTGAGAAAACTGTTGAGTGAATTTTCTACCTGCTTCTCTCTTTAATAACCTGCTGGGCTTTCTAGGATGTAGCACGAGGATAAGACCTGCCCCTTGGCATGGCCTGCTCAATGAGCTGCACTGCTTAAATGACCCAGTCATGTCCTTGTTCCCACTGCAAGAAGCATGTGGATGTGAAGCTAGGCTGGGAACTGAATCCTTGAGTTGTCCAAGTGATGGAGAGTGTGTCAGCATCCTTGGCCCTAGGAAAGTAGTTGGAATGCCACCTCGCAGACAAAATCCCATTCTTCTTGTTATTGCTACAGGTTTTGCCTTTCTCCTGGGTGCACTCCAGACTTTACTGGGGTTGCTCACTTTTCTGTCCTTCCAGTTAGTGAAAGAAAAGCCACTGAATAACTTCTTTCTTCAATTCATGTGCATTTTAGTTCTGGCATGATAGCTAATGACTCTTGATGTGCACTTTGTAATTCTGCTTATAGGTTTAAAGTATTGCCTCAGATGTGAAACTGAGCAAAGTGTACTGTCAATGAGACCTGCATGTACCTCTTCTCATTTGGACATATAATCTCTATGTATCATCATGTTTCCTTTTTCATATTCTATTAATTTTTTATAAGCTTCATCAGAACTGTAAAACACAAGCTGTTTTCATGTAGATGGTTTTTATGGTGAATAAACATTGGAAAAAGGAAAACAAATAATTGTCCCAACGTACACATTGCCTGGAATGAACAGATTGATTTAAAATGCACTGCTCCAGTTCATCGTATAGGCAGCAGTCTCGTGTGAATCACTTCTTGTTTTCTGGCCTTCAACTTGCTAATCTTGAGTTTTCGGGCTTTTGAGCTAAGTTTGTTGCCTTTTTAATTAACACAAGAATTATATGTGTGTTACTTTCATTGCAGAGGTAATTTTTTTGTTATAGAATAATTAGGTAAGAGTAATCGCTGGGTTTTTTTTTGAAGTTAGTGTCTTACATTGCAGAAAATAAGAAAATAACTGCTTTTTCTTCCACTTTTGATGTCACTACAACAAATGTGTTCAGCTATTGCTATGCTTCTAATAACAAGGACTGTCATTTAATGTCTATTTATGTCATTTATCTTTTTTAATGTCAGTGACAATGTATATGTAGAAGTACCGAATTTTATTTTGAATCCCACCCTGTTTTGGTTTGGTTTCTACTTTGTAATGGAGATGTCTACAAAGTTGCCTGATGAACTGTGTATAAGAGAAAACTAGGAAAAGTGAAAAAACATTTATTCTTTTCTGCATGTAGTAATGGTTTCTATTTTACCTTTTTTCAGTTTTTTACCTTTTCTATCAAGCATATCTTTTCCATGAAGTTTCATGTTTCTATAGCCCTTCTTAATGTATCTCTCAATAATAAGGGCTTCCTTTGTTGACTCATTCGTACGTCTTTGGTTTTTTCATTCATTTTTTTCTGATCTCTAAAACTTTTGACTATTTGCTTAGCGTTTTAGGGCAGAGTAACCAAAGCCATATACCGTGTTCCACTGAACAGTGAGTCCTCGTCTTACTCAGCAATAACTGAAGTACTATTGCCATTTCCTCTCTGGTGTTGTCTTTCTAACCATACATTGATTACTTCATTCAGTTTTTTACAGTTCCATGCCTTTCTCGTGGAACTGTATACAGACTTAGAACCCAGTCACACTTTGAACTGGTACAATGGTCACATTCATTAAAAAACAAAAGAAAATAAACAAACAGAAAACCTTGTATGGCATCTAGTTGTCTATGCATCCTTGTTCTCTTCCCCATCTTGTCTTTTTGTGACACAGAAATGTGTCACCTGCAAGTTTTGTCACTTTACTTTGAAGCTTGTTTCCAGATACTGAATGACTATTGAATACCATTATGTTTTGTCATGGCTTTGACCCCCTCACACTTCAATTGTCATATTGAGAACTTCTTGTTTTTTTCTAGGAATCAGGTCAATGCCAATGACAGGGACCATTGCTGCAGTTTCCAAGCCTGCTTGCTTCTTCAGTAGTCCTGTGCAAGGACTGTGTGGGCACACAGCTCCTGAAAGGGGTGGCTGCAGGATAGGGATGAGCTCCGCTGCAAGCATGTCACTGCTGACATCTTCCAGGAGCTGCACTGGTTGACTTTTGCTGTGTAGTATTCAGCTAACTGTTTCAACATATTAAACTGAGGTTAATTATTCTAAAGCCTTTTAAACTGGGACCCAGCGTACTACAGGTATTTCACTTTTAAGGAAAGCAATTAGATTAACTGGCCAGTTAGATTCTGTGCAAATGAGGGGTAGTTCTTCTCATTGCTGTAGCTTGTTTTGTGGCCTGTGCAGCGTGTAGGTAATTTAAATCCTCTGTGCCTGCATGCTAAATTGAACTGTAATACTTCCCTTCCTGGAACTCTTGTACAGTGATGTAGCTGCTCATATTAGCAGATATTAATTGGTGTGCCTCTCCTTGAACAAACTTCTTCATAAGACTCAGGTTTCTTGTTGGCAATCAAAGCCCTGAAGGCAGGGGCTGTGCTGACATTTGGAACCATGGGCTGGCTGCTGGTGCTGCTGTGTATACAAACATGGAACAGTGACTCAGATCCAGCAGACCAACAAGGTCAGCTGCAGAGAGCAGAGAAAGGAGAGAGCAGTGTCTGCCTGCTGCTCACATCATGCTGCATAGATGGGCTTTGTTCATGAGGCCTGTGGGAGATGTTTTTTCCTTGTTTTTTAGTTTTATTTATTTATTTAATTCATCATTCTCTCCTGTAGTCATTTACACAAAGGATGCTTTTAAATGAGTAATGAGTGCTTTCCTGTTTGGCAGTTAGTTAAAACTGAACTTTGTGTCACAGCTCTTTACGATTCACTCATACAAGACCTAAAATATTCGAGACTGGTAGGGGGGCAAAAAGCTCTGTCTGGCTCATGCTGTTTCTAGGAAAAGGGATTCTTGGGGGGAAAAAAAAACTCTGCAAAGACCTACAAATTATGCAGTGTTCTTTCTGTCTATGAATAGTTCCTCTTGAGAGTGAATGAGGCTGTATTTTTGGATTTGCAGACAAAGCAACTTGTGTTACAACTGGCTTTTCTCCAAAGCATACTTTCAGTGCCTATTTTATTTATTTATTTATTAGATAAAATTATTGACAGCCTGAAAGTGGTGTGGGGACCCTTGTGGAAGACATGTCCAGTTGACCATCTTCATAGTGGCCTTGCAGGTCATCTTCCAGTGCCACAGGGCTCTGTGGAGCCCATCAAGCTGGACTGTCTTGTTTTAGAGCAAAGTTTGTTTTCTGTCTTCTCATCTTCCCTCTGAGAACTGGCTGGTGCTTTTACAGAAATTCAAAAACTGAACTGAATTCAAATTTTGAATTGAATTTGAACTTCAGGCTGTCGTTCCTTAACCTTTTGTTGCACCTTGTAAGTAATACTATAAAATTGCATGGTTTCAGTCTGCGTTAAGATCCATTGCTGTAATATATATATGTTCAGCACCTCTGTGTATATGGCCCTCTGTGACTTCAGGACCTAGTAAGAGAGTTCACTTGAAAATGCAGCCATTTTCAATTCTGAAGCCAGCAGAGGTCTGCTATGGAGTACCAGCTTGCTTGGCTTCGCTTGCAAGTCATTCTACTACTTATTCCAGGTATGAGTCCATGTCTTTGTGGTTTACCTTACCTGACAATGGAGTAAAGCAATTTTATTGTGTAATTTTGTTATTTTTTAACTTTAAAAGTGCACATTCAGTACGATCTTTGAAAATGCCAGTTTACTGGCCTTTATGGAACATTTCTGGTATAATCTTTTCTTAAATACTATTTTGTTTTGGCAACAAGGTCTTCTAATAGTGATTAGAACAACTGTTTATCAGTTTTGTTATGGTTTTACAAGCTTTGCTTATCATTTCTTGAGACATCTGCATTGCAGAGTTCAGTTTCCTGAGCTATAAAATTTAAAAGGCGTCTTAAGAAGAAGTTAAATAATTTGCTGAAAGTGAAAACTGCCGTCCAGCAAGTTGAGTTTTAAAAAATACGTTTTGTTTCAGGAAAGATACTCTTCTTTTGCTGCAGTTTAAGAAGTATGCCTTTGGTGGTGGGGTCTCTTCGGAGTCCCTGACCTTGTTCCCATTGCCAGTGGCTGGCTCTCAGCCTGATGTGCAGCTGGGAGCATCAGTAAAGGAACAGGCCAGAGTGGGTGTGGGGTCTTCAGAGACTCCAGCTCTACTGCCCAATGACTTTGACCAGTGGGTTAGTGACTGCAGAGGGTCGGAGATGATTTTGGGACAGCTAGAAAGATAATTTTCAGTACTCACTCTTTGTGGATTTGAAGAGGTTTTCAGAGCACTTTTTTACTAGTCTTACATGGGTAGCTGGTGATGTTCATGCTCAGTTTTACATGTTTGTTAAAAAGGTAGGATTTCTAGGGCTTACCCTTCCCATTGTGAGACTGTTCTGGTCTAAGTCCATTTGCTGGGTTTTAATGATTCCAGCTGAAATATAACCAAGTGGGCGCCTATGTCTAAAAGAAAAAAACAGAAGGAAATAAAGAAGGATGGAGGAAAGAAGGAATACACCCAGATATGATTGGTTTTTTTCTGAGAGCAGAATAGGCCATTCTGAATGGATTAAATGTCTGTTGACATAAGACAGAGTGTTACCAGTTGACGAGATGCTGGACTTTGAGTAGCAAAACCATCAGCTTTTTGGTTTTTTTTTAATTTTATTTCCTTTGATTTACTCAGAGTTGGATAAGTTGATACGTGGCTGAATAACTTTGGTTTTCAAGTACTTCCAAGGGGCCTCCTTGGCCAGCTGAATGTATTGGAGCTGCCCCAGCTCTGGGCGCTCTACATCATGCCGTGCCAGCTCCACGGCTTCCTGAGCTGGGCTGAGCTCAGTGGGTACAGCCAGGCAGACCCATAGGATCTGGACTGTCATCTTGTCACCGTCTGGCCGTAACAGTTTACATTTCAAATGTATAATACAGCCAACCAGAAGAATTTCAGTCTTTACATGAATGTGTGCTGTATTGTCTGGTGCCAGTCAGGGCACTGGCATGTTCTGCTGTCAGAAGTGTGCGATGTTTTCCACATGAAACAAGGTGGAAAGTGTGGGGTTGCTGAAGGAGATGGTTTTGAGTTTGTTATTGTTGAACCAATCTGATATAAATTGGTCGCAAGTTCTTTTCCCAAAAATGTACAAAATGTCATACCAGTTTGAACCTAGTGAAGTAATACCCTTCTTATGCGTTCAGAATTTTTTTATTTTTTTTTTAATTCTGCATAGTTAGTTTTTCTAGCAAGGGTAAGCAGTAAAACCTGAAACCATTTGGATAGCAGCAGAGATATCACAACCAAGCTGACTAGCATAAAACATCTCAGTTTCTCTCACTGTGGATCTAAATATGTTGGTGCCATTTATTGCGTCAGTTCCCTTGAGTTCAGCTGTTAGAAGTCTGTGAACAGAGGGATGTGTTCCTCCAGCCTGGAGCTCTGGCTTATTGCAAGTAACAATAGTAAGCTGCCATAGCCTGTGCTCTGGCTCAACTTGGTGTTACCAAAATGTTAGTTTATTCTAAACTAAAACAGGTCAATCTGCTTTCTGAGACATGGTATTGCTTCAAGTAATAAAAAAGACTGATATTACCAGCTTCTGAGGTATTGGTGGGCTGTTACACATATTACTTCTTGTAGGAAGAAGTCCTCATTAATAACTTCAACACATGTAGAAATATTCTGTTCTGGTTAAAACTAAGTTATTGGAACTGGGTAGATACTGCCCTGAGTTCTTCAATACCTCTCGTCCTGGCACTGAAGAAAGCTCTTTTGCGGCCTGGTGGAGGGTTGGGCTCTGGGTATCCCTTGTCTTCCATTGTCAAGGAAGTCCTCCCTTGTGGAATGGACAAGTGCTCTCAAACTTGGGGCTTGGGTTACATGCGGTATGATGGGAGAGTTCATGAACACCCAGTAACTCCCTTTTCCACTTTCTTCCACCTACTTGCCCCCATTTCTTTTCCCTTTTCTCCACTCTCCCCCCAAGCAGCTCTGCTTCTTGGGCGTGAACCTAACAACCAAGACCTAGTGCCTAGACACCATGCTCTTGTCTACTGTGTGCCATTCCCTTCACTTCTTTACTTTCTATGTGTTTTGCACACTGTTTTTAGAGAAATTTTTGCCTTATCCAGTAGTGTGTACTACTTTTAAGCAAAGTAACAGCAGCTAAATTTTTTGTCATAACTGTTATCATTGGTTTCTTCTAGCTCATTGTCCATCTACAGCTAATAGCCGGAGCACTCTTTAATACACACTTCTAAACTGAAAACTAAACTCAGAATGGCCGGGTCCCCATGGTGCAGCTTATGAGGCAGCACACAATAAGATAATATTTTTCAAGTTTATGTAGTAATTTAGAATGTCGTGATTTCACAAGCTTTAGGCAATCTCACTAGTATTTCACTGGACTGGTGTTAGGTTGTTTTCTCTTTCTGATCATCATTCCTACCACCATTACAAATGCCAGTTACACATGTGCTCTTTCATGGAAAATAAGGTATTTGCCATTACTAGTTATTAATATTTGGTTAGTTGACTGCTTCAACAAGTTAAGCAGCTTTAATACTTAAGTCTTTTCACCTTACTCGGCGTACTGCATTTTTGCACTCCACTGCCTAGAATGTATAGGGAAAAAAAATGGAACCTACAAGAGCGTTGGTTTGAAACAGTGTAGTTTCTCACCTTTACTAAAAGAGGTCTTTCAGAAAGCCCTTACAATTTGTAACCCAGAGGGTCTGGAACACATGCTGCATACACACATCAGTATCAGTTACATGAGATTACAGTGTTCTTTGCTAATTGCTCTCTTGTTACTTGTCATTAGTACAGCTGTTATGTTTCACATCCACTGTCTCTCCCTCACCTTAGCCCATGCTGATGCAGGCTCTGGGCTTTGCTGACTTTTTTTTGTTGTTGTTGTTTGTTTGTTTTGTTTTAAATTAGTGTCTTTCTGCAGAAATTTGTTAGTCAGAAAGCTGTCTGACAGAAGATTTTGATGGGTTTCATCATGATACATACAGTAACATTTGCTATAGATATGTAATCATTTTTTCTGTCTTTCATTATGAAGTCTGTGTATCTTTTTAACATATTCCTTTCATCTCACAGAGCTGTTAATGTTGGCTTACCTATGTTGTGTTCTGCTGTCCTTACTAATTCCTAGATTTTCCCAGGATTAAATATATTTCTGCTTTATAAAATTTCCTTCAAGATATTTTTTCCTCTTAGTTGACTCCACTCTGTAATAGCAGAAGCTTATTCTGTACTCCATAGGAACTTTGAGATAGTACCCCTTATAAATACTTGAGTGAACCAGACTGCTTCGCTGAAAAATTTGGTTGTATGAGTCCTAGTCTTCAGCTGTGATCCTCTTCCCTCTTGGTGATGCTCTGGGTGATGTTGGTTACTTGAAGGTAAGTAGGTGCCTGAGCTCACTGTCACCCTGGCTCTCAGAGTCTGACAGGCAGAGCATGTTCCAAGGATATGCATGTGCTCAAGAGTCTACTTTAAAAGGACACTTCTCAGCCTTTACCACATAGTTATGATTTGTTCTCTAGTGTTCAGGGATGCATTTGCTTTTGCAGAAATTTGCACAGAGGTTTTAGAATCCCCAGTTCATTTTCTGTGGCGTGAATCTGTCTTTTTTTTCAGCTCCCTGCTAGACTCCTCCTGTCAGATTAGCATAGTCTGGTGGTGTGCATTCAGGTTATGAAAAGAGCCTCTGAGATCTAATCTCACATCTGTTGTTGAGTGCATTGATCCTTTTCTCTTTAGGATGTTGTGGATGATTGTGAATGTATGGCCTTAATGATTGGCATTATCCTCTGATACAGTTCTTCTCTTTGTTCAAGACTGTTCTAAAGATAGAAAAATCCTATTCGGTGTTCATAACCAAACCTGTACTGTCCTTCATGGTCTTTTTGTCAACAGTTGTCCAAAAGCTACTTTGCAGAAAGAGAATAATTTTGACAGCAGCAGTGTATCAGAATGGATAGAAATGTTGATGTCAGCCTACCAGTCAGTGGCCTCAGGCTCCCTACCCTAGCAGCACCTGGATATGATCTCACCACATCTTCAGACGATAACTGGTCTCTGTGGCTTTCTGACCTGAGTGTTTTCCCAAAAGGATTATTTCACTACCTTAGTTTCCCTCTTGGTAAAACTAGGATGATATTCTTCTCTTCATAGGATTAGGTGAGGATTAGCTAGTGTTTACCAGCAGCTTGCAGATAAAAGCACTACTTTGTTTACATGTATATCTGCATAGGCTTGATGCATGGCTTTGCTCTGAAAAATGCCTACTTTAGGATACTGTGACAAAATCGACACATCTTGCAGTTGGAAAGGTTTTGCACTATTCTTTTTCTGTTTTTGTTTGTTTGTTTTTGTTTTTAATCTTTTTTACTTTTATGTATCAGTGTAATACATAGCATTTGCATGGTCATGCTAGAAATTCCAAGAACATTTCTAGCTCAAGAACTACAAGAACTGTATAAAGAAGAAAACATACTGTCATCCTTCAAAAGTTACCTTGCTAGACAGACAGAGTACTTACTGTCTGCTGTTACCTGTCCATACCAAATGTCCCTGGTTTATAAATTAAAGTATCAGGAACCAGGGATTCACCATGCTTTTTCTGCTGCTTGTATCAGTTCTGAAAATAAAGGCTTTGCAGCAGCTGGAATCAGCTAACAGGATTGTTGAAAATACATCTTGTTCTTCCATGGTGATATTGGCTCTGTGGGGCTTTCTTAGTAACATGAGCAGATATGACTCAAAAGACAGAGGGAGAACAACTATGTTGTGTAGGAAGTTAAAAAATATTTTTTACCATTTTTTTGGCCAACATCACAGCCAAGCTGCACTGCCTGTATTTTAATTTTTTGTTAAACCCTTCTTGACAGCTTTTGGAACTTGGGCTGGTGTCCTGAATTGATCTTAGGCAATCAGCTTGAAATCCAAGAGAGATCAAAACAGCTGTTTTCAACAGCCAGCTCTTTCTTTCAGAGGGGTTGTGCTATTGAAGGGCTAAGCATGTACGTAGAATGCAGACAGGAGCACGTCCACAGCTGAGCTTGTACCCCATGGACAATAAAAAGCGGCACAAAACATGGCATTTGAAATGATGTAACATCATTTTTGTAGCACTAATCTGTAAACCTTTGACAAGATTAGATGGAATATTGCCTGCATTTATTATTTGAATTTGTTCAAATTTAGCTTTTTTTTTTTTTTTCCTTGCTTTCTTCCGTGGGAACACATATATATGGCCTCTAAGCTGGAGGAAAATGTTCTTTACAGAGTACAATGCAGCACTTAAAATGTGCAAGTGAAAAATCACACCTTCTTGAAACTGTCATGATTACCCATTCTTCCTTCTCATTACAGGTCTGGGCAGTGCCCTCTGATCTGCTCCTTGGTGCCTTTGTCCTTGTTCCCTGTTTCTGTTGCTCTTGAGGATTCCCTTCATCTCATTCTCCACCCTCATGTTTTCAAAATTACTGAAGTTTATTCCCCTTAGAGAAATTTCCTAATCGTTGGCTGCAAACTCTTTCTTTCAAGCCCTTCAAGTAACCAGCTCCTTCCAGAAAACATTCCTATGCTGACTTTGCTGAGAATTTTTTATCCATGCCATCTTGTTTGAACTTTTATTGCATTTCTTTCAAGCTCAAGGAAGAAGTGAGTAGTTCTGTGCTTGCAAAAGGCTCTTTCTGTAGTTCCCAGGCAATGAATAGTCAGGCCCAGTCTGCAGGCAGCCATGGCTCCGTCCACTTTTAGAACCCTTATCGTTTGTTCTTGTTTCTGTTGTTTTGGACCAACTGGTTTAGTCACTTTCCTTTAATTATGTATTAGAACACATCACAAAAGTTAAAAGTTATCATCTGTCGGGCTAATTAAAACATAATTGTGAATGAATAAATGAAAAGTTATCATAGAATTACAGAATCATTATGGTTGGAGAAGACCACTTAAATTATCTAGACCAATGCCAGCCCATCACTCACCACTCTGTCCACTAACTTTGTCCCTCAGTGCCACATATGATGTTTTCTTTTATAAACTTAAAATAGTATGGTTTAGTGAAAGGATCACATTGAAAGTCTAGGAATTAAAGGCATTTGGTCTTCTTGCTACAAAAATTGTTCACAGGGTTTCCCATTGGCTGAAACATCTAAGATAATTTTTAGGAGACAGGTTATCTGGTGAAGAAATTTTTAATTTGTGATTGCAGTGGCAGGCATCCAGCCAACAGGAGCGCATCTATGGGAACACCATTACTGCTCTTATACTTTTTCCCACAAACTTACCCCCTGCCCTGTTTTCCCACTGGCTAGGTATTCCAGATTCACAATTGTACCAGATTTACATTTGCTAATTACATTCATAACTTGTTGATTCATATTCTACGTTATGCAAGCAAAGGTTTACATCTGTAAATTACATTCTGATTGTTACTCTATCTTGCTGCCAGCCAGTCGCCATCCTGTTGTTTCCAAGATGTCTCAGAACTCTTCTTATCATATTTACATGGTGGTTCTGTCCGAGGCCTCTTTGCTTCTGTCCAAGGGGCATTTCTTTTGCTAAACCAAGAGCACCGGGAGGTTTCAGGTCCTCCTGATGCCTCTTCAGACAGGCAAGTTCCAATTTGCCCTCACTTCCTTGGGTGTGTCTGTGACAAAATATTACATATATATTCTGGCTACATATATATACTGGCTAAACAGAAATTGTTACTAGACATACTTGTATATTGCTAATCAATTTACGCTGCCAGCCAGTCGCCATCCTGTGTACAGGAGTGCATCTATGGGAACACCATTACTGCTCCCTTGGGTGTGTCTGTGACAAAATATTACATATATATTCTGGCTACATATATATACTGGCTAAACAGAAATTGTTACTAGACATACTTGTATATTGCTAATCAATTTACAATCTTTATTTCTAATTTCTGTGATGCTAGAGAGCCACAGAGCTTGGGTGTGTCTGTGACAAAATATTACATATATATTCTGGCTACATATATATACTGGCTAAACAGAAATTGTTACTAGACATACTTGTATATTGCTAATCAATTTACAATCTTTATTTCTAATTTCTGTGATGCTAGAGAGCCACAGAGCTTGGGTGTGTCTGTGACAAAATATTACATATATATTCTGGCTACATATATATACTGGCTAAACAGAAATTGTTACTAGACATACTTGTATATTGCTAATCAATTTACAATCTTTATTTCTAATTTCTGTGATGCTAGAGAGCCACAGAGCTTGGGTGTGTCTGTGACAAAATATTACATATATATTCTGGCTACATATATATACTGGCTAAACAGAAATTGTTACTAGACATACTTGTATATTGCTAATCAATTTACAATCTTTATTTCTAATTTCTGTGATGCTAGAGAGCCACAGAGCTTGGGTGTGTCTGTGACAAAATATTACATATATATTCTGGCTACATATATATACTGGCTAAACAGAAATTGTTACTAGACATACTTGTATATTGCTAATCAATTTACAATCTTTATTTCTAATTTCTGTGATGCTAGAGAGCCACAGAGCTTGGGTGTGTCTGTGACAAAATATTACATATATATTCTGGCTACATATATATACTGGCTAAACAGAAATTGTTACTAGACATACTTGTATATTGCTAATCAATTTACAATCTTTATTTCTAATTTCTGTGATGCTAGAGAGCCACAGAGCTTGGGTGTGTCTGTGACAAAATATTACATATATATTCTGGCTACATATATATACTGGCTAAACAGAAATTGTTACTAGACATACTTGTATATTGCTAATCAATTTACAATCTTTATTTCTAATTTCTGTGATGCTAGAGAGCCACAGAGCTTGGGTGTGTCTGTGACAAAATATTACATATATATTCTGGCTACATATATATACTGGCTAAACAGAAATTGTTACTAGACATACTTGTATATTGCTAATCAATTTACAATCTTTATTTCTAATTTCTGTGATGCTAGAGAGCCACAGAGCTTGGGTGTGTCTGTGACAAAATATTACATATATATTCTGGCTACATATATATACTGGCTAAACAGAAATTGTTACTAGACATACTTGTATATTGCTAATCAATTTACAATCTTTATTTCTAATTTCTGTGATGCTAGAGAGCCACAGAGCTTGGGTGTGTCTGTGACAAAATATTACATATATATTCTGGCTACATATATATACTGGCTAAACAGAAATTGTTACTAGACATACTTGTATATTGCTAATCAATTTACAATCTTTATTTCTAATTTCTGTGATGCTAGAGAGCCACAGAGCTTGGGTGTGTCTGTGACAAAATATTACATATATATTCTGGCTACATATATATACTGGCTAAACAGAAATTGTTACTAGACATACTTGTATATTGCTAATCAATTTACAATCTTTATTTCTAATTTCTGTGATGCTAGAGAGCCACAGAGCTTGGGTGTGTCTGTGACAAAATATTACATATATATTCTGGCTACATATATATACTGGCTAAACAGAAATTGTTACTAGACATACTTGTATATTGCTAATCAATTTACAATCTTTATTTCTAATTTCTGTGATGCTAGAGAGCCACAGAGACCGTGAACTAAATTCTTATCTTATTCCTCTGCAGAAACAACGTTCTATTCCCACACCATCAACTTCAGCAGTAGCAGGAGTTGATCCAAAACAGCTCTCACCAAGAACAGACAGTTCTATTTACCTTCAGCGGGAACAGCATCTTACTGTGTGCTTTCTGGTAGTATTTGGTGTTCTAATGTCCGGTTTGATTCCTTGGATCCAGATGTTCTGGGAACATGAAGCAGACATGGTTGCTATTTAGATAGGATGTTTGTTCAGTGCTGGTGCAAACTGCTGCTTTTCTACAGGCTGTGAAACAGAAACATTGTCCTTGTGAGAAGCTCTGCAGAATTAGCAGTCTGACAGCTGGGGAATCCTGTTCCTCCCTTGCTGTGCCCCTCTCCCCTCCTCTCCTTGCTCAGCTTGCTTCTGTTTCTGCTTTCAAAGATGAAAATCTAACCCTGATAATGTCTTGTGGGTATTTCCATCTTAGATAAACAACATTTTTTGTAGTCTCTGCTGATCATGTCAGGTTGTATTCTGGTGATTTTTTTCCAGAAAACAAAACAAAACAACTCAAGAAGTCACATATAATTTGTCCAAAATGCTTTCCAATTTTGTGTTACTAATGCTGTGTTCAGTTGTTTAAGCATTCAAATTATATTAAAAAAAATTAACAAAAAAAAAATCATTTGCACTGTTCTACTGCTGCAGACAGCTTTGCTTTAGGAAACTGTCCCTAAAACCTGGCTCCTTGTGTCGTTAGCACTGTATGATTTTCTCTGCCGTCCTCCTCCCAAGGTGTTGGGAGCTGGGTGGCAGGGAGTGGGGGTGCCGGGGAGCTCCTGGCTCTGCCTCCGCCGGCAGGCTGCGCTCAGCGGTGCGTGATAGGGTTTCGCACAATACCCCGCTAATGCCCTCGTCAGCAGCTTCAGAGGGAAGAGCTGCATTGGAAAATACAATAGCAGTCCTCTGCAAGCCATAGGGAGTGCGTGGACCAGAGCTAAATTTGGAAAGCTAAAGCTTATTTCATGCAAGATTATTAGAATTATTTGGGTTTCCAAGTGAGTGCTCACACACATGTATATATTGAGGGCCAGCCTTTCCACGTGACTCTGCTGGATCTGAGTGCGGTTGTTATTTATAGACAACAGGAGCAGTGATGGCATTATCTTATAGCACTTTGGTCCTGAAATTACAGCAGTTCTGTGTGGGGAGAAGGGGACAGGTGCCCTCCATGGGAACTTAGGTGGTCTGTTCACCCATAAATGTCTCTGTGATGAGATACTTGCAAATAACCCTTTCCCTCTTACTCATTTTTTTGAATTTTCAAACAGAGAAAAGAAAGGTGCTGAAATATCAGTGTGATTGTGATTTGCACTGCCTTCTTTCCTGAGTGCATGGAGGAAGCAATTAGCTGTGTTCATGTTTTCGTCTGTTCCATAGATAACCTGTTTGTACTCGTGTAAAAACATAAACATTCCCCTGAAGACAAAGAAATAGCAGTTTCTAATCTAACACTAACGTTCATATGAAGGTTCTAAACAAATGCAACCTCCTGTTCCAAGCCACTGTGCCTGCAGTACTGCCAGCAGGTCTGGGGGAGCACAGCAAAGCCATGACCCTGAGTAGCATGGGTGCAGAACAGCCACCTGCCCCTCCCTCTGCATGGAGCCCAAGTGCTGTGGGGCTGAGCCAGATGAAAAAAAAAAAAAAACAGCACAAAGCCAAGCAATGACTGCATGCAAAAAATAAATGAAAAATAAAAAAGCCCACTGATTTCCCTGCTCGGGTTCACAGAGTGGTCATGCAGACAGATGCTCTAGCATAGCTGGGTGTGTGTGAAGATGGTAGGGCATGGCACATGGCGAGGATGGGTACCTGCAGTCAGAACTGCTGCTGCTGAGCACTTTGTGTCTTGAAAATACAATCAAAATAATCCGAAGATCAAGGCCTTATTTAGGCCTTATTTAGGCCTTGAGTCCAATTTTTTTATTTTATGCCAACTTTAGTTCTCTTTGTGGCTCTAATTGTAATGGAACATCCGTGAGTTTTCCTTTATTGGTAATAAAATAAATGTGGTCCGTGTTGTATCTTAAAGGATACCAGAATGCCTTAATGAGAGCTTCCATGGCTCAGAGTCTGCTCCTTTAATACAACTGTATTTGAGTTGAAAAACAAAGATAACGAATTTAGCAGGTAATTGTAATGTATTTGAAGCTGTACCGTTGCTGCAGTGTCAGTGACACTAAGACACCAAGACTAAGTAAAGCAAGATCTGTAGAGAGAGGCAGTATCTATTGTTTGACCAACTAACACAGCCAGAAGAAACAAACTCTGAGAGTGCACAACTGTTCTTGTGCTCCAGATAGTTACTAGGTTCCCAGTGCTGTTTGGAACAGTTTAACTTTGGTGTGTTAATTAAATGTTAATTCATTAGGCAGTTTTCAAAGAAAGGTGATGAGTACCAGAGGAGAGGAGCAGGTTGCTAGCCCAGGGAAGGTGACAGGCTTAGCAGGATTGATTGGACCCAGAGAGAAAAACAGAAGTGATAATGCTTTTACAAAACCAAAACATTAGTTAAGGAATGAGGTAGGAAACATTGCCTGTTTGAATCTTCTGTACTTGCACACATTGCTTTGGTCTGTGCCACTAGAACAGAAATAATTAAGTTGGAAAATCATGTTGGCTGAGTTTCTTTTTGCTAACATCCTTAACTGTTTCCATGTTCAGCTCAGACAGATCTCTCTATAAGTAGTTGCAATTTTTTTCCTTTTTCTTTTTTTTCAAATGAAAACAAGAGGATATACCCAGAGTTCTTTCAGTTAATTTCTGCTTTAAAGACAGAAATTCGAATAATGTGAAAAATGGTCCTGCCACCCCCAACTTTCAAAACTTTTTTTTTTTTTTACTTTAACAGTTAAAGAGAGGTTGGCAAAGACTGTATTACGCTAATAAAACAAAACCAAGAAGTTCTGAGGACACCTGATAAAACATTACTTTCTCGTAAAAAATAAGTAAAATGATGTAAAATAAAAGTTAGGAGCAAAACTGCAAAACCAAGAAGCAAAAATTCCTAAAATAGCATTTGGTCCTTCTCAGAAGTTCTGGCTGTGCAATGTTAACTTTGGAAACATGTTTCTGCTATAAATTTTGGCTGTGTAGTTTTTGTGTTGGTTTTTTTTGTTTTTGTTTTTTTGTTTTTTGTTTTTTTTTTTTCCTCCTTGAAAGCCTCTCCAGATGTTTTACAGTTGTTGCCTGCAAATGTTCCATGGCAGGCTTTGAGAATGCAGGCACAGAGCAGGAGCCCCTTGATGTGGTGGTGGTGGTTTTTTCTTCCTGCAAGAGGGAGGTATGTGATCCACTCTGCCCTGGGCCTCGTTCAGCTGCAGACAGTGTGACCTCCAGCACAGCACCTGTACTCAGAGTAAAACAACTACTCCAAAATTTAGACAGCAAGCCATGGATCTGGACAACCATTTCAGCAGCCTCTGTGGGAGCTCCCCACTCTGTAACTGCAACATTAAGTATTTTTTAATTTTCTTGCGTTTTGGGGTAGTAATACATACAAGGCAGATTTAAAGGCTTACCAGATGGAAGTTCTTTGAAATTCCTATGCTCACAATCACAGACTCACTGGACTATAGAAGTCTTAAAAATTCATCAGTGCCATTCTCTGTTGGCTAAAGAACTCCCAATGCCGTTCTCGTCATTTGTTTTACTGACCTGTTCTCAGCATCTCCAGTCATGGAGGTTCCTCAGCTTACCCTTTCCTTACAAGGAGAGTGGTCCTGGTACCTAATCACTGTCTTTGTTATCTCTTCACAGTTTATTATTTTTTTACTTTTATGGTGCTGATATGGATATTGGGTTATTACTCTTGAAAATGCAATACTGCTCTCAATCTTCCCTCTTCTTAAATAGCTAAATAAATAAACTCACTCCATGCAGTCTTTCTTCATGGTTAATTTAATAGCTTCTTTCTACTGATTCTCTGCCCACTCAGAGGGTGTATAATGTTGTTGAGGAGGGACTGGGCACTTCTTGAACTGTGCATTCGCTCATGCAGACAGGTGCCTTCAGCTTCTCCTGGGAGAGCTCTTGCCTGCAGAGGCTTCTCTCACTCTGTTGTGAAGGTATGCAGTGCCATGCTTTGTACTTGTCTCTGTTGAACATTGTTTCAGACTATTTCTCCAACTTGCTAAGATCATTTTAACATTAAACTTCTGCAGTAAACTAATGTTTCTTTGCAGCTTGTGGCATCTGTAAGTTGACCCAGAACGTGTTCTTTCCCTTTATCCATGGATCTTTTTTTTCATCATGGATATATGTAAATGAAGCACTCAGTAATTTTAGACCCTGAACAGATTCCTGCAGAAACATATCTGATTATGCTCATGTTTATTACTGCCACTGGCTTAATACTTCTGAAAGCTTAAGTTTCCAGCTATTTTCTGTTGTGTTCAGCTATACCTGATTTTCTCTATTTGCAAGAAAGTCATGTAGAGCAGCACTGAAGCTTCAGTAACATCAAATTGCACTCTGCACTCAAGATCCTTTGTTTGCTAGTGAAAAGAAGGTACAGAAGTGTGATGCAGTTTGTTTCTGACAGATCCATTTTGTTTTTTACTCATTTTTCACTTTTCTCGTAGTTGTTTTGAATATATTTTGTGTGTGTGTATGTGTGTGTGTGTGTGTTTTTTTTCCTAGTAACATATCGGATCTTTAATTCTGCAGTTCTTCCTTTTGCTTTTTTGAAGATGATCACTAGATTTTCTCTTTTCCAGTCTTTTCATCATAGTACTGTCTGTGCATGGATTCCCTGTGTTCAGTCTCTGGTCAAATGCCTCTGGTATTTTTTGTAGCACTTTTTATTGTCAGGCCTGCTGTTTGTTAGCTCAGAAGTTGTTTACAGTAGTGATCAGAGTGCTCAAAATGGTTTAAGGAGAAGTAAGCCCCTCACCTATGGGTCACCAGTCTGAATCTACCCAAAGATGGGCTGCCATGAGTCATTTCCATTTTTCAGATGGTTGTCTTATGTGTGAAATCTGTTGACAACTAAAACTGGCATGATACAATAAAAGCACACAGCAGTAATGAAAGACACTGTTGTTTGAAATCAAGGCAGTGAAACTGACAATTGGATGAGTAAGAAAACGTACAGTCTGATGCTATTTGAGTGCATTTCTTTTGGAAAGCCAAATTCAGGAGCTCACAATTCACTTGCTGGTGGCCTTTCACTGGCTTTGTCTTCTCTTTAGAATGGTTCATGTTTTCAGATGTAACAACATGGGTACTGCTAAGCCTAAATGAGATGCTTATGTATTTTATCTGGATCCATGCAGTGTGTTTAGTGCTTGCCAAATTGAGCCATTGTGCTATGTTTTGTAATGTATTACTTCAAAGTTAATGTAGTGAATCTGGTAAGATGCTCTGCCAAGTTTTGGCAAATATAGAAGGAAATTGGGAAATCCCAGTTTCACTGAAGTCATGGGATAAGGATAGCGCTATTCAAAACTGTATCTCCAGCGTGTCCTCTTCCAATTGGCAAGAGCTTTTGGGAAAGCCTGTGTGTGTGTGTGTCTGAAGAGGTATTTATGAAGAGCTGAAAGTATGCCGAGGCAAACTGGACCCATATTCCAGGCAAGACTTTGTGTCATTCTCCTGCAGCAGCCTTGCGAGCTCATGCTAGACAATGCTCAGGTTTTATTAGCGTTTTATTCAATAAAACCTCTGTTAGTTAACTCAATAGTGCATCTAGTTTAATTACGCATTCCCCGCATTATCTGTTTTGCTACAAACCTTCATGATGTTTGTTTTTTCATTCATAACAATACATAACTGTATTATAGATTGATCCCACCAGGGCAAAGCTGGGTATTTCTGCAAGACACAAATGTGGCTTTGGTAATGGAGGAAGCATAGGGGATAAAGGATATGACTTTATATTGGTTGTGAAAGCCAGTATTGTGCACTGTTCTGCAGCACTGAATGATTGCTGTTGACTCAGTTTATGCTGGGCTTAGCAGGGCAGCTCATGCCTCCCCACACGTGGTGCCTGCCTAGTCTGCAGGGGAATTCATTTCTACACAGTCCCCTGTGCCCTTTTACAGTATGTGTCCATTTGAAGGTGCTACCAAAAGCACAGCTTTCCTCACTGCTCTGCCAGTGCAGCAGTTCTGCGTTGGTCAGATCAAATCGGTCCATTTAATCCAGTCCACTTAGCACGACTGTTCCAGCTGATTCTGCCTGACAGAGAGCAGCAGGCACAGCCTCTAGCTGCTCTGGGAAGGAAGGCAGCAGGGCACAGCCCCCTGGGATGGGATGGGATGGGATGGGATGGGATGGGATGGGATGGGATGGGATGGGATGGGAGCAGCACAGGGAGCAAGCACAGCACTGTGCCGTGGGCAGTGCTGGCAGCCAGGCCTGCGGGAGGTGGGTGCTGAGCTCCTGCTGCATGGCCACAGACAGGCTGAGCTGCCAGGCTGCTGAAAAATTGCCACTTCTGCTTTGTAATTGGGTTGTATGCATTCCTTTTGTGCTCTTGGCATTGGGGCGGATACAGAGCAGAAGGCTGTGTAATGACAGGGGTAGGGCTTGTCTGTCAGTGGGTCAGGACATGCAGGGGTACCTCGGCAGAGCTGAGAGGAGGGAGGATACCCATGCTATGAGTTGTTTTTAATCGCTAGTTACATCCTCTCTCCTTTGTGGCCTTGCTTTCCTGCCCCAGCTGACTCAGAGAGGTTAGTCAGCCATTGCCAGGTTCCTCTGACATGCCTGAGGAGGAGAGCTGCAGGAAAAGCAGCCCTGGCAGCAGCTGTGAATGAGCAGTTTCTCTTCTCTTTCTCTGTTTCCCAGCTTCTTACAAGTGAAAATGGCTTTTAGAACAAAAGGAAAACAGATAGTTTTGTCTTTCCCACAACTCTGGGCAAAGATTCTGTCCTTTTAAGGCAAACAGTTATTTCTGTAATAAAGCAGCACTTTGAACATTAACTAGTTAACATATTTTATTTGTTTTCCAAACACTGCGCATTATCCTGTGTGAAAAGAATGACATTCTTAAATAACCAAGATGATAGTTATTTTCACTCCTTTCCTTCTCTTTTTGTCACTGTTTCTCTTCCCACCCCATGACACTATTTCACAGGATGATTTATAAACACTGTATTCAGATTGCAGTTTATGCAGCAAAGGATATAAAGCCATCAGTAACTCTGTATTCCCTTTGCATGGAATTCTTCATACAAAACATACAAATTTGGTCCTAAAAGCAATATAAAATTAAGGAATAGAATCTGGGGGAAAACAAAACAAAAATCCCTGGACTTTCTTACAGATGTTGTAGAAATGTTTCAGCCAAACATATTTCATTCTGAGATACAGCAGCAAGCCAGAGAGATGGTGCTGAATAGATCTCCAAATCAGACTCATCCTTTTTTTCCTAATGTTTTCATTGCAGTGAGTAAGAAATACGGGGCTGCCAGCCTGCCTATTGAACTATCTGCTGCAGCTTAACTGCAGCAAGAAAACGGTAATCCTATTGTGCTCCTCCAGCAGTCTCCCGGGAAGCAGAAGGCATTGAAATTACTGAGCTGTTGTCCTATCCCCTCCTCACCTGTCTTTGTAGCTGTAAATATAGTGTCTGCCTGTAAATAACAGTTTGCTGCGTCTTTAAGCACGTTCCCTAACAAGAGGCAGTGATTTACTGAGGTGATAAGCTGTAACTAATACTAGGGTATCATAATAGGTAAATAGATTAACACCATGCTTCTCTGTATTTTGCTTTCTAGGGAGCCCACTGGCTCATTCGCTCCTAGATGCTTACTGCAGCACTTTGCGATGCGCTGAGTTAAATCAGTTGGCTACAGGATTGTAGCTATTGACGGTGGTGTGTATACAGCTAATGAAATGCATTAGGGAATCTATTGGGTAGCATTGATTGCTTAGCCTGTTTGCCTTTCCCTTTCTGTTCCCCTACCAAAAAAGGATTATAATGAACTATACCCAATATTCAGTGGCAGGACTATAAACTACTCTTCAAGACACACCATCATCATTCATCATGTAATTGTTGCTTTGTGAATGCACGTATACTGGCAGCCTTTGTCACTGAGAAGTAAGGAACTGTGCGGGCAGCCTGGGTGTGAGGCATGGGTTCCCTTCCATCCAGAGCAGGGCATACTGGCTGATGGGAGCACCCCATCGAGTGTCTGCTGGAGAGCTCTGCTTTGGCACTGAGTGACAGGTCTTCAGCTCCAAAGGGCTCTAGCAGGAGATGAACAATGTTGGGGGGTGTTGCCAGCCGAAATGCGCTGCACATCTTGTTATATTTGGCACGTTCCTAAGTACCTGGCTCCTAGAGGCAGGGGATTAAATAACGATTGCTTCCTTTCTCTTTGAAGCAAAGCTTAGCTCTGCGGTTGCAAAGAAATGCTTGAAATGTCACTCCAGTAGAAGGGAAAAAATTCTTCTGCCTTTCACCGCTCTCTGTCCCCAGGCTTTCAGAGCACACAACACAGTGTTACTCTGTGATTTTTCAGTGAAAGCACTTAGAAGTACAGGAGGCACCCAGAAGGCCACAGCATGGCTAGCTGTGGGATGTGGGGTATTGTCAGTGTGGTGGGGAGAGCTCAGCCGCCTTTGCATGGAGGCACTTGCACCTCCCCTCTTCAAAGACAGGCAAAAGTACGGGCTGGCCGTGGGGAGCTGAATGCCTCGGAATGGTTTCTTGCATTCTTTTTCTTGCTTCCTTCAGAAACCTCATTGGTTACTTGAGATTGGAATCGCTCTCATTTTTAAATCCCTGTTTTTCTCCATTTCACAAGTGCAAAAACAGAGGCTGCTCGTTTCTGTGTTGGTTCCCTAAGATAGTCATTCCTAGCAAATCGGTATTGATTTATTCCTATGAAAATACATCAACATTTGAACTAAAATGCTATCCCATTAAGAATGATACAGGTTTTCCAAATGGAGAAAAGTAGGTCAAATATCGCACCAATCAGCTTAGAGCATGTCCCTTTAAGCAAAATAAATGTGTGAATACACTTAAACTGTCAGCACGTCATTTGATTGCCATTATTATGCATCTTTTGCCATGAGCTGGCAAAGCCCTCTGCGGCTGCACATTGGCTGAAAATGTCAGTTCTGGGGAATTAACCAGGCTGTGCTCTACATTTGTTTGTGTACAGGGATCGAGGGGGTGCTCGCCTAAAGGATTTTTGTTTCCTCCTTGCAACAGTTGACTTCTACTTAGGCTGGGAGAGCTGGGTTATTATATGCAAGGGACATTGTAGCAATGCAGCACAGGAACACGATTTAAATCTGATCATTAAAGTGCCGCAGTGAGAGGCTGTGAGAGACGGTGTGGATGGTCCATCTGCAAAATCTGAGCTCCTGTTGCAAGAAGGAGGGGTGGAGGGGGGAGAAAAAGCAGCTGCTTGGCTGTGCTGTGAGAGGGAGAGACTGACTGTTGGCACCATCTGTAGCTGTTCTTTGTGCTTGCTGCTTTATCTGTTCATTATAGTATGATACTGAATTTCTCGTGCTTTGAGTGTAAATGAGTTGAGATGTGCTCAATACTGTCAGCATAAAAAGCAGTAACTAAGTACACTAAAGATGAATAGTGTAATCTGTAAATTCATTTCGAGTTTGTTTCATCTGACTTGAATAGAGGAGGAAGCAATGTTCTCCAAAAGGCAGCTGTACCAGATGTGAGGTGCACACTCCCCCTGCTCTCTGAGCACACAGCAGCTCATGGCAGGACAGGGTGGGCAGCGGGCCCCTGTCTGCCTGGGGCAGTGTGGTGTTGGCAGACCGGGAGCTTTGGGCAGGGTCTGCTTTCATTGCTGCACAAACACCAACGTCAGGAGGAGAGTGATTATTGTACTTGGTACATGAGTCGAGAGGTCCCTGGGGAGAAAGGTTAAACCTCTTCAGTAATGAGTGCTGTGATAGGGATGAGTGAATGTGTTACGTTTCATGCCCGCAGTCTCCTAGATTCTGAAAACAGGAGTTGTCTCCAGATAACTTGTAGAATGTAACTGTCTGGCTTATCTTGAGGGCTTCTTTGTTCTTTGACAGTTCACATTTCACCTTTATAAATGTATGTGTTTGATATTAGTAATGATCATAACTCATTAAGATCTTCCCTTATCTCTGCCTCACCAAAGCAGTGCTATCTTGTTGGCATATTCCTTTTCCAAGGGTTACTCTGCTTTTTTCCTAAGCAGGTATGGCTTTTGTTTGCAGATTCATGTCCTCAGCCCCATTAGGTTGCTGCTTTTTATCTTATTTGTCAAGTGCCTATACGTGTACAGAAGGAGCAATGCTCTGCTCGCATCAAAGCCGCGAGTAAGATGGGCGATTTCCATTTGACACTGCAGTAATTGTGCTCAGCCTGGTGATGCTCAGCATTCCCTGTTGCTCTGACATGGCTGCACTGCTGTGCAGCAGCATGGTGCTTGCCTGCAATGCTCCAGTGGCCGTGGTGTGGGCAGCAGATGTGCCAGGCTGCGGCCGCATCGCTGGGCAGCTGGAAAAGGGGAGCATGTTAGTAGCAATAGGGCAGGGATAAAAGGTGAGTGTAATGTGATCAGATGCTTGTTGACAGATTCCTTGGCTAATAGTGAAGCAGCTTAGGCTGACACTCGTTGCTGGAACATTTCACACTGCTTGGGGGAATGCTCTGGAGGCTGCATGCAAGGCTAACCATTTTGGAGTGGCTGTATTCAGTTACATAAAGGAGCAGTGTCCCTTTCTTGTCAAAGCAGAGCTCAAAAATGCCTCCCTGAACACTACTGCTGAACTTCCATTTGATAAATGCAAGGAATTTACCACATCGCCTTTGTCCAAATGTGTGCTTAATTCATGGGAATGGTCTGGCTTAAAATATTTTTCTTCTGTAGCCATTAAGCTTGAGAAATTCCAATTGTTTTCCTGACTGAAAAATCGTATTTGTGGGTGTTCTTGGCAAAACAAGCTCTTTTTTTCCCCTGTAAATATGACTTCACAATTAGTCCCTTTGGAATTTGTTCTATTAAATGTTTGTTAACAGGACCTCTGAGTATCTACTGCAACAAAAAGGTGGTTGCCACTGGTGGTTTGCTGCTGCTTGGAGTTGTATCACTGGGCTAGAGGATGTCCATTAGAAAAAAAAAAAAGAATTGAAACTAAAAGCCTCAATTTTGGAAAATTCTGCTCTTGTTCTTTTAAACTGAAGGACTAAAGGTACACGTAGAGCTCTCCTTCTTAAAACTGCTATGGCAGTTTGCTCTTCAAGTAGCTTCCTGGTTCTCACCTGCCAGCACAATCTGTTGATTTGTTCCATTCATACCACCTCAGGAAAGCACTTAGTTTAAAAAATGTACAAGCACAAAGCATGTTATTGTGATGAGGTTTATGTGTAGCCCATTTTAAAGAATGAAAACCTCCAAGCACTTGTGCTTGGGAATGCTTCAGCAGATGCAGAACTGAGTACAGTTCACCTGCACCTCATTGGTGGGGCCCTTCACCATGCCGTACCCTGGGGATGCATTGCCCCATGAAGCCACTCCTGCTGCTGGCACTGTGGCAGCTCTGTGGTTCAGCCATTCTACTGGTTCTATGCAAAACCATGGCTCACTGCAGCCAGACCCAACTTACAGTCACTTTTTCAGGCTCTGTTTACTCCAGAGAACGTGGGTTTTTTAACAGGGACTGGTCTTCTCTGTCTGTGTGTGCCAAAGGAGAAGGCCATATTTTCAGAGATAATGAACCCTTTCATGTCTTCAGAGGGAGTTGTAAGCTTTTAGTCTCTCTAGGAAATCTCTGCCTGTCTTCGTTCATAAGCATGATGTTCCTGTGAGCACCGAAGCACCTTCATTGCCAAGATTAGTCACATAATGGAGATAAGCATTTAGGGGTTATGCTGGTTCAAATGCAGATGGAAGTACGTAACTTCTGTATACCAGCATTACTACAGGTGTATTCTCTTTATCTATTCAGGACTGGTAGCTAATAGCAGTTTTGGAAATGAATTCCAGCACATGGTTGCCTCTCCAATTAAGCTTTTGCACAAAAATAGCCAAACAGAAAAAGAGATCTTGTTATCCACTGTTCCCCTCTGTGAATTATGTCTTCTGCATGTTTTTGTTACATTTCTATTAGTGTGAAATGAATTCTTTGGTGCCTTTTTTCACCCACAACAGCTACCCCATGTCCTTGTGCCTCATCCATTTATCTCTTTGCTGCTCAGCTCAGACAAGTTCTCTCAAGCCTCCTGGGCTGTGCAGAATGTTCGTAACTTGTGTAAAAACATTATAATGATAGTGTAGCGCAATTACAGACTCAATTTGATAGGATAATAATGTGAGTGGTGGTTCGTGGATGAACTTTTCACTCCTGGGGCTTGTCTGTTCAGTTTGTGGCTCTTGTTATAGCTGCTTGCATCTGCACTCAGCTGTACCGGGTATTCTGATGTGCACTTACTGTCATTTTGTTCTGATTGCACAGCGCTGCTCTCGTCGTGGTGTGAGGAGCTGGGACGGCTCTTGCTGCTTCGCCACCAGAAAAGCCGGCAGAACGATCCTCCAGGGAAGCTCCCCATGCAACCCCCCATGAACTCTATGAGCTCCATGAAACCCACCCTCTCTCATAGGTGAGTCTCAGCCCAGGCTATAGGAGTGGAACTGTATAAGATAAACTGTCTTTTAACTGAAATGTTCATTACCATTGACAGAGGTAGCTATAGTTTTGTGTAGTGAACAACGTTACAGACATCAGGAGGTATACAATGACAGCACGTGCTAAATAAATGCAGTTTTTGTTTTTGCTGTTACCCTGTGCATAGTGGAATGATGCTTCCATCTTGAAATCTGTGCTCAGGTTAAGTGGGCTCACTTTGAAACTTGAAGCTGTGCCCAAAGGACAAACTGACAAACTTCTGCAATGTCTCTCATCAAGCACTTTCCTACTGTTTATTTAAATAGAGCTGGCTTTTCTTGAAGTTGAAAATATTTCACCGATGTTCCATTTTGTATATTGTGTTAGAAATGTCATGCTAAATCAAATTAATTGTGTAGTGAGAGCACCCAGAGGTATGAGAATGTCCGTTACCACCTTATATCAGGTGAAGATCACTGAGTATTTGATACAGAGAAAATGCGAGCACTGAAAGAAGCTAGAAGAGACTAAGGATGTGAGCCTTTGATTACCACTTTACACAGTAAAGCAGAATTCGTATTTCTTGCCTGTGGAGCTTGAGTCAAGGCAAAAGCTGAAGAGTAAATGTACATAGGGTTAAGCACTCGTTTCATGCTTTATGTTTCTGTGAGGTTTTTTTTCAAGGCTTACTTTCCTATAGCGTCACATTAAAGAAATCACAATAGTGCAAATTGTTTTTTGTGCAGGACACTATTGTTAGTAAGGAATTATAACTGTAGATGAGGCTAGATTCCTCATACCCAGATACTGCAGTAGCATAATGTGTCTTGAACTTTCATGGTAGAATTTACCTTAGGGGTTTGGTTCATCATCATACTGGTGTATTTGCATGTATAAATTTGTCTGGAAACCATTATTTCCCCACCCTATATGTTGTACTTATGGAAGAACTATGGGATCTCTATGCTTTTTGTTATAGTTCTTAAGGATAATATTCTATTTCAAATGTAATACAATATCACTGACTTTTTGGAGCACCTGCATTGCCTCTTTTTTCAGTTGATTGTATAATAATGAATTTTAAATGTAAAATCATAGAATGGCTTTGGTTGGAAGGGACCTTAATGCCCATCCAGTTCCAATCCCCTGCCATGGGCAGGGTTACCACCCACCAGACCAGGTGCCCGAGGCCCCATCCATCCCAGCGCTGAGCACCTCCAGGGATGGGGCACCCACAGCTTCTCTAGGCAGCTCTGCCAGGGCCTCATCATCCTCTGAGTGAAAATTTTTCTCCTAGTATCTAATCTAAATCTTTCCTCTTACAGTTTAAAACTATTCCCATTTGTCTTATCACCATCTGCCCGTGTTAAAAGTTGATTTCTCTCTTGTTAATAAGCTCCCCTTAGGTACTGGAAGGCCACAAAGAGGTCTCCCTGGAGCTTTCTCTTCTCCATGCTGAACAAGCCCAGCTCCATCAGCCTTTCTTCATAAGAGAAGTGCTGCAGCCCTCTGAGCATCTTCATGGCCATTCCCTTAACCTGCTCCAAAAGCTCCACATCTTCCTTGCGCTAGAGGCCCCAGACCTGGGTGCAGTAATTCCAAAAACAAACAAACAAAAAAACAACAACCAAACCAAACTATAATGAATAAAACAAAAAAGCAGGAAACCTGTATTAAAATGACTTAGTTTTTACACCTGGGGAAAAGCTTTGCAGAATTCAAGATGAAATTTAGTAGTCATTCTGCGCAGAAACATGTGATACAGTGTGTAAAGCGTACACACATTCTTACATGTAGTTTTGTAGTTTTCAGATTCCTGATTCTCATCTGATGATTTAGCCTGAGTTGCCCTAAAGTCTATAAAGCAAGGATGAAATCACTGTCGTACCTCACAGAGGCTGCATAATATATAACTAGATAAGATAGACACAATATTTTTTCCTTCATGACAGTTCTACCCCAGAACTCTGTCACATGAAATATTCTCTCCTGCTAAAACTTACAGTGACATTTTTGGCAAGACCAGCTTAGCCAGTATTCTACATGATAGTAGAACATCCTGTCCAGTGTCAAGCAATCCCTGTAAGTTTCTCCTGAGTAATGCCCTTGAAATGTTTTACTAAAGACAACACTGGGAGTCAGTTGTAAATTACTGCTGTTTACCTATAAGATATCCCTCTAGAAACATTAATTCTGTGGCATAAGTTCTTATCTATAATTGCTGCAGCAGCATCTTAGGGATTTGAAATACCTGCCAGCCATGGAGCATCACTGCTTCATTGTGTCCTGTGCTCTCATCTGTAATTTAGCCATAACTATGACTGTGCAAAATATCTCAGGTGGTACATTAGAACAAAACATCTTGTCACTTCAACTTCTTTTTCCAGCTGGAAATGTACATTTTCCATGTATGATGGGTCTACAAGACAGTAATAAAGCATGGAGGAGGGAAAATGTGAGATTTCTCTTTGTGAAATAGAAGATGAAAAGCTTTTAAACATAATCCTGGTGATAAAGCTGTTGATGAGGCAACATTTGTATTTGTGTTAGATTACATTTGGAAGCTTACTATCAAAGTTAATAGTATGCAATCTCTAATTCAACAGTTTTTTGTATGAATCAAAACAAATTAAAAAAAAAAAAACACAAAAAGAAAACCAACAACCAAGTCTGTTTTGCATTCCCTACAAGTAATTAATGTAGTCAGCTACTTGAAGTTCTGTAGAAGAGCTAGATATAAAACTAGAACAGCTAAGAGCATATTGAAAAACCTTACATATCTTAACAAAGGGAATATAGGATGTATGACGACTGCTAACGTCACCAGACAAAAAAGAAATTTCCCTTGTCATCAGACTATCCTGTGTAGCCAGCACAGGGCTTTCTTTGCTATTGCTTTTACGAGTGACAGAATTACCCAGAACTCTGGTCAAGCTCTAGATTCCCATTGCACATGATGCTACAGAAAAACAACTGTATAATCTCAAAGTTGTAACAGGCCTCAGCTATTTAAAATAAATTCTGGCCCAAGAACACATCAAAAGAGACTATATCTAAGGATTCAGATTTAAGTAACTGTGGGCACGTAGATTGGAAGGAATTCAGGTCTGGCCTTTTGTTGGGAGTAGTTTCTTATTTTGAGAAAGCAAATTAAGTTATGAGAGAAAACTGAGGTAGACAGATAAAGGATTTTGGTGGCAATATTATTGGTCAGATGTACTTACTTAGAGCAGATTGTTAGCCATGTAAAAATGTGCACACATAAAAAATGCTTTCAAAAGAGAGATTGCTTTGTGCCAATTTATTTTTAAAGTAAAGGGATCAAGTGGTAAATAACTATTCAAGTCGTATATAGAACAAAAATTCAATGAAATACCTGCTTTGTAATGTTGGATGGTTGGTTGGACTGCAAACTCATGTGCATTAGGAACACAGTGAGCCCTGGATTCTCAATAGATAAATAAATAAATCAAACCCTAAACATTTTTTTTTAAAGTCAGTACCGTGTAAAAATACCGAGCTCATAAATGAATTTGGGATACATAGGTTATCTTTTTGACCCTTTTTTTTTTTGTTCACTGATCTACATGCGTAAATTTGACTCAGGTACCGATGGACCAGTATGAAACCTATCTGCCTCCTTAATCCTGTGTAATTTCTAATTTAAGCCCTACTTAAAGGATTTATGGGGGACTTAAGGATAGCCTGTAGTCTTTGGGCTGGCCTTTTGCGGAGGAGTGAAGTTTCATGCTTAGTGTAACTTCTTTGTGTTGTAGTTTTGCAGTCTGACATCAGGTCTATAACAACAGACAAATACTTCTCAAAGAGGCTGATTTATACTTCTAAAGATACTTTAAGATCTTTGGCATATGCTGCAGTGAGTACAAATTACCATCATAATAGCACCTTGCTTTGCTTTGATGAAGTCCCTACTTAACGCTTCGCTGCATTAAGTGGTGGACCTCAATACATGTGGATCAAACTGAATCTTGGTTACAGTGGACACCATCTCTATCCCCCTCAGTGAGATTTACAACTGATCCAAACCATACGCCTAAGATTGTTCTGCACTGTGCAGGCAAGTGGAGGTTGCTTGTTTCTTCGCTAGCTTGTGGTAAAGCTCCTGTGGTCAATGAACCTGAGGATGTGCAGCTGTTAGCAGCAGACCAGAGTGTGGTCATAAGCATTCTGCAGGTTCCTGCTGTCTTCTCTCTAGTTTCAAGAGTTGGTCTTCTGTATTCAATGGCAGCTGTCCTGCTATTGGTGAGCAAATTACAATGATGTCTGTATAGGGAAGTCAAGGTAGATGAGAATTATGAAGATAAAGTTTTTTTAACACAAATGACCAGAGCTTTTGTTAAAACTAAACAGTAGGTCAGATTAAGTAGTTATTCAATATTACTGTATGTACTTTATTACGGTTATTGTTTTATGTTAAGGTAGTTGCCATAAATACATTTTATGGGTTAAAATTGCTTTATTTTAGTGTTAGTTTTGTCCCTTTATCTTCCACCTAAAACTATCTAACATCTGAACTTAGATTGCTAGGAGTTTTTGGAAGGGAATAATGGTCTTGTGTCTGAACTTTTCCTGAGTGGCTAGAACCATCCATCCCTTACATGGTTTGTTAAGAATGAGGAGAGAGCTGGCTGTAACACATTGGTACCACCATTGTCAACCTTTCTGCAGAGGTTGCTGCCTTTTCAATTTGGCCTTCACAGGCTGTTTTGGCTGATGGTAGTAATCACTTGAAGGATGTCCAGATGAAGGAAATGGTGTAAGTGAAAGGTCAGGCGCTGGGTATGCAATGCACCTGTTATGAAAACAACTATGTTGTGCTTCTTCCATACATCAGGGCAGAGTTTAGGGTCATAGAATCATTAAGGTTGGAAAAGAGTACTAAGATCTGGTCCAACTGTCAGCCGTTCCGAGGCACCATGCCCACTAACCACGTCCCTCAGTACCACCTCTCCACAGTTCTCCAGGGCTGGTGAGTCTAGCACCCCCTGGTGAGCTTGCACCAATGCATCACCATTCCTTCTGAGAATAAATTTTTCATAACATCTGACCTGAGATCACATCATTATTGCATACGGCTGTGGTGTGCAGGAATGTTCTTTACGAAAGAATTTTAAACTGTTAAGGTGATAAGTAAGATTGTTTCAAAGACTTTTTTTTTTTTTAAATTATGAAATAAATGTGATTAGGGATTGAACAGATGGTAATGTATACTCCGTTAGGCAAACTGCGTAACTCCCAGTTACAGAAGAATGTTCTCTTTCTTCAGTCTTCTAGATCAAGATAGGATAAAATCTACCATCAGGAGAATATGAGGGAAAAGTTCAGAATCCAAAAATGTTCCCATGGATGTAGTGTTACTTAAGGAAAATAATAATAATAATAATTGTAGAAAACAGAGTTAAGTAAGGATCCTGATGCTCTGAGTGTTGTAAAAACAAGACTAATTGCTTGAATACTGTCCCAAGACTGCGTGCCCATCTTGTCCCCTGAGATCACTAACATTAGATTTAGCATATTCCTATTATGGGAAGGAACTGAAAGAAAAACTTGAAAGAGTGTTAGAGCTAAAAGCAAATGATTAGTGATCTCTAATTGAAAACTGAAAGTGTGTAACTATGAGCTGTTAATAATTAAACTTCCAGTATTTTCATGTGAAAAATCTGCATTTCATTTTAGGTGAGCTAATTTTGTGGTTAGTCTTTGTGGTGAAAGGAGAGATGGTTGGGCAAGAGCTCTGAAAACAGTGATGGGCAGCTTAAATACTCTTCCAGTGCATGTTCTTCACATGTTTGGTGAAAGGTATAGGACAAGGATCATTTCTTACTGTGCATACAGTGCTTTGTGGAGCATCTGTATTTACTAGGGTGTCAGAGTGCTATTGCTATAAGGATAATGCATAGCAATACAGCTACTATCATTTTGGGATATTGTTTGGTATGTATATTTAAGTGTACGCTTTACTTTTTTGTTTTTCATCTAAGCTCTGTAGAGATAAAATTTGGGGGTTTATTTTTATTTTTTTTTTTTAAGTAAAAAGCATTAGCTGATATTTTAGTAATCCCTCATGCAGACAAGGCAAGCACTGTGTAAGGTATCTTTGCTGACTGAGGCAAAACCTGACCTTTCCCAAGCTTTGCTCTGCCATCGGTAGTTTTTAAAATATAGCTCTACCTTTGAAAAGACAGCTGAAGTCCTGGTGTTTGGGGCACATTGAACAACCAGTTCCTAAAAGTGTCTCTTTGATTGCAATTTACTGTTTGGTGCAAAGCGTAGCAGCCTCCTGATCATTGCAAGAGGGCTGCCTGCAGCAGCAGATGGTTTGTGCTGAGGCTGGGTGATTCTGCTCTCCCCGTGTGGAGGGAGGATTCCTTCTGTCACTTGTTCTTCACAAAACCAACTCATTTGTGATGGCAGCGGAGTTACAAGTCCTTCAGCAGTAGCAACATCCCTAGTTTTTACCAATTTTGACTGCCAGTGTGATAACCGTGCAGTGACACTGAAAGCTGTACTTTGCCTAGCTATTTGATACAAAACTCATTAAAATCATGGGGAGTCTTGTAACTGAAGGAGGAGTGCTTGTGACCATCAGAGCAGCCTGCACCCTGTGTGTGGCCCCAGGTTGGGAGAAATACGTTCCTGACATAAGTGATGTCAAATACGGCTTCTTTTTTATCTTTCTGTTTTATGGGGGATCATTTGGCAGCGTGAACACGTGTTTTGTCTAAGCCTGGTGTTTTCCTTGATGCCTTTTCATTTGATGTGACTGTAATTCATTCTGATAGTTGAAAATGGGACCCTCCCCAGGATTTCTCCATGGACAGATTGAAAAGGAGTGAATTATCGATATATTTATGTATTTTGTTTATTCCTACTGTTCCTGTACACTTGGGTTCTTAAATCTCTGTAGTATCGCAGAGGAAGAAAAGGAAGCAGTCTCCACTAATTGCATGAGGGAGAGCTAATGGCTTTCCTAGTACAGGGTGGCTTAGAAATTCGTGCTGAAACCGCTGCCGGATTTTCTATAGCGATAACAAAGACCGCTCATTGACACAGCGCACCGACAACCTGCGCAGGCGGACCCGTGGAATTAATTAGATACCGACGATGCCTTTAACAGGAATCGGTTGTTTCTCCAAATGAGAAAGCTGTTGCAGGAACGAGGAACAGCACATCAGCCAGGGGATCGTGCATCGACACATCTCCCCGAGCTCACGAGGCGGGGAAGGTACCACCATCTGCCTATCTTCTCCTTTTACCACTCACCGCGGCAGGGAGACGCGATGTGATAGTCCGTTCGCCGGTGTCATTGTGGCACCCGCGGCATTCCCAGACAACTTTGACGGGCGAATTACCGGAGCCGCCTCCCCGCCCGGCCCTTTCCGTGCCCCCCCCCCAGTCCGCGCCCAGCCCTTCCCGTGCCCAGCCCCGCTCCCGGAGCCGCCGCGTGGCCCCGGGGCGCTCCGCTGCCGTCCCCGCCGCGCTGCCCTCCCACCCGGCCGCCCCCCCGGCGCCGTGGCCCCGTGGGCAGCCTGGCTGCCTCCAGTAAGTTGTGGCGGGGCTCTGCTGCCCCCTCCGCCTCTGCAGAAAGCGGCTTTTTCCTGTTCCCTGCGAGCGTAAATCAGCTTCATCTAAAATCTCGGAAGTGCAAGTCCATCACATCTCCCTCCTAGCCGCCCGCTACACCTGCGTGAGTCAGACCGCAGCTCCCGCTGCCCCGCTCCGGCGCAGGGCTGCTCGCGGTCCCCTCTCGGGCAAAAGCAGAAGTGGAATCTGCTCACGCGTTCGGCGGTTCCTTCCCCGGTTGTTGTAGCAGTCGCTGACCTCCAGGCACTATGAATAAACAGCAAAGCCGGGAACAAAAGGAGTCTTCTGGCTGCCATTATCTCACATTAACGTAGCGGACGCGTTGCGGTGTGAACAACGCGAGTCTCGTTCGCCGATAATCAGCGAGTACCCAGGCATTCGGATTACCACGGCAACGGGCAACGGTAGCCCGCTGGGTGGGTGTGTTTTTGTTGTAGGGGAGCAGCGGGAGCGGGAGGCCGTGCGCTGCGCTGCGCTGCGCTGAGCAGGGTGCTGCGGGCAGCGCTCGGGGCGCGATCCGGCGCACGTGTGTAGGTCGGGCTCGGGCCGAGCGGGGCTGTGCCCCCACGCGAAATAAAGGTTAAGACGCGTTTGGCGCGCTGAAAATGATAGTAAGATGATTTCAGCGTTTCGGGAAAGGTAACAGGTGGCGTGTTAACGGCAGGGTTGTTCCGGGCAGACTGTGCGACCGGGATCCGGGATGGAGTAGCGCGGTGCATGGGATGCTGCGCGACATGGAGCCGGGGGGATGCTGTAGCCTGCTTTCCTTTGAGCAATGGGACGCCGTGGTCCCGCGGTGACGGCCCCCGTTGCTCCGAGACAGAGGGAGTTGCGGAGGTTTTCTGTCACCTACCAGCCCCGTTTGACCTACACTGAGGGCTGAGCTGTGTGACCCGCGTCGCAGAGCACGCCTGTACACGTGTGCAGGGACATCGGTGATGGCAGGGACATCGGTGATGACAGGAATGTAGCAGGGCTGAGTGTGAAGGAGTGTGGGTGCTTGCAGGTCGAGAAACACACGGGTTAATCCTGTCGTTGGCCCGATGCATTTTCTGATTCCAGGGCTGGGTTCGGACATGCCGGCCCTTGGTTGAGCACGTGTCTGCCTGCAGAGCAGGGCACGTGGATGTCCCCCAAGAGCCAGTGGGACAGGCACACATCATGTGGTGCTAAGGCCACCACTGGCCTCACAAGCCTATGAAGTAAAACTTGAAGGCTTTCTATTGCCAAGGGTGCTTCCCATCGCCGTGGTTGTATGGATGGCTGCATGAATGGCTCCTGCGAGGAGTGCTGGTATTTAGCAGAGCAGTGGGAGGGGCAGGTACCAGCTGCAGGTGCGGTGAGCCAGCAGGCTGACAACTTGCTGTCTGCTTCACCTTTGCCTGCTCACCGAGCTCAGGGTCAGGACCTTTCTGTTTTTTCAAGTGGCTTGCCAGAAAGCAGTCTTCCTTCATTCTGCAATAAATGATGGGACTTCTGATTACACTAAGTCTTCCCCTTCAGTTCGTGTTACTCATAGGCCAGTACAAGCAACGTCCAGTACCGAGATAATGCTTGACGTAACTCCAGAGATGGCTGCTGGTGCTTTTGGAGCCAGGAGTTTTGCATGGGATTGGGGAACATAATCATCTGTTTGGGAGCAATAGACTTGAGAAACTTTCTAGGGATAATTTTGGAAGCTGGATGTTCTTCTGGAAGACCTGAATGCTCTGAGTCACAACTTTAAAAGGTAGAGAGAGAGCCAGAATTATATAGAAAAATGGCTCTTTTCATATTCACATTACATAGTTGCACCCAGTGATTTGTATGGACTCCATGTGTATGCATTTGTTGGAGCCTTAACTTATGCCATAAACTTATTCATATAATACTATTAAATACAGAGAGGTACTTGAGGAATGCATGCAACCCATAGCTGTCATCAGTGGAAAGCAAATTACTGCAGCCATCTAAAGCCACTGCTGGAATTCATGCTTGTTATACCGTTCTCTTATTTCCTTTGTCTTTCATGTAAGCACCTTAGGGTACCTATACACAGCACTGGCTTACAGTGTACATTGACTTTGTTGCCTTTACAGTAAGTCTTCATGTTTCTTTGCTGACTTAGGTGGTCTTGCATTCTTTCTTTGCTGGCGTCTTCTTGCTCTGCTTCTTCCTCCCTGTGAATGAGTTGTGTGGAATTGTTCCTACAGCCTGCGTAAAACACAACACAGAAAGTCAAGTGATATCTTGATTCATTTCTTTGTGATAAGCTTGTTATCAATCATGCTTTCTACTACCTGCAAACTGAACTAAAAGTATTCTGATGTAAGAGAGCTTTGAGTATTTCAGTTGAAATATTTCAGCCAAACGTGTTAGCCATGTAAAGGCAGTGTGTATATCTAAGTTGGCGAAGCATTGGTTTTCTTTCCCTGCAAAAGAAAATCTCAATGAAAATGGGAGGTCGGTTGTTTCCTTCTAAATGTGGGGGTTCTCAAAAACAAAACAAATGCAGAATGTTCCTGATTACCAGTGAGAAGAAACAGAATTTGGTTCTGTTGTCTTTTCTTCACTGAAATCACAGGCAACTACAGATTATGCGGAAGTACCGAAAATAAAAATTTTCACTGTATCTTTTATCTGAATGGGCCGTCAGGGCCTCCTAGCTTGGTGAAATGGGACAACTTAGCTGGAGCCCTTCCTCTGGAGCATTCTGTTGTTGCAGGAAACTGCTAATAGTGTTCTTGTGATTTTACTTTTAAAGAAGTTGGGTTTTGTTTATGCTGATAACAAAGTTGTAGAAATGCGGTCAGATTCATGCCTGTTCAGTAACATGAATTCAAAGCACCTTTTTGGTGTGTTCAGTTTATGTGCTGCACCATGCAAAACAGTTTTTCTCTTACAGAGTATACTTAGAATAAGTTTGTGGTGGAATTCCTCATCAGAAGGATTGCTAAATGAATCTGTATTAATAATTAAAGCTATGTGAGCACTGTTCATCTGAGAAACCCAAGTACAAGAAAACCTAAACCTGAATGAGAGCAAGTAAAGCTGCATACCTTGTGAGAGAGCATGGGATAGCGAACGCATATATTGATACTAGAGTAGTATTTGTCTCCTGTTCTGATTGTGGGATTTGTCTTTTTTTTTTTTTTTTCCCTCACTGCAGATGAATGGGGTTTTAGGGTGGGGAAGAGAGCAGAGACAGGAAGGAGCCAGGAGTCTTGTTAGGAAATTGTTGTTAGTTTGTATTAAAGTGGTGTCACCTAGAGGCTCCAGCCAAGAATACAGCCACACGGTGCTCCCACCCTGCATGCATGGCCTGCTTGGGGCAGAGGTACGAACAGGAAAAGCTGTCACCTGCCAGGGGGTCCTGTGGCTACTGTGTGCTTGGATTGCTCTGCTTCTGGCTATGTGCTATATGACTTGGCTTTTGGCTATCTAACTGTAGAGGGTAGATCTCCAAAATTTCAGTCCATGTCACCAGGTGCACTCTCCTCTCTACATGTGCTTGAGTTGCATAAGAAATGAGAGATGGCTGTCAGTATGTTACATGGGTAATGATCTGCTTTTATTGATGTCAGCCGAAGGAGTTGTGATCGATGTCGTAGATTTAAAGGACTGTGTGGCCTGTGTGTGTCAGCCACCAGCCGAGTGGAGCAGCTGTGCTTCAGAGGCATTACAGATCACTGCAAAACTGCAAAGTTGGCTTGAGGGTAAGAAGCAAAGAGTAGTCACTGGAAGCTTAGTTGTGTAAAAACCTGATGTCAGTGCTTGGAGGGAAGTTTTTTTGTTTTGTTTTGTTTTCTGAGAAAGCCAACATCTGGTGCTTTTCTTCAGCAGTTGATAGATTTTCTGTGTTTAAAACAGGGAGTGATTTAAAAGTGTAGTGGTTTAGACACCTGGGCTTCCCAACAAGAGATGTGGCAAATCACCAGGAAGATACTACTTCTCCACAATATGTAAAGTACCAATTCCCTCGGGGTATGTACTTCACTAAACAGTTTGAATCTCTCCTTCCTCAATCAATGAAGATATGTAAACAGAGTATCTGATACACATACAATTGCTTTAATGACAACTGTAGTTTTAGTTCTGTAAACATATTTGAAGTGCAGCGTTTCCAAATAATGCCACAAATCATGCATGAGTCACATTAATTCCCAGCTTTTATTTACTATATGGAGCTCACTTTCTCTTAAGCTATTTTTGTTAGAACTAGCTGACAATCTGTGTCTGACATAAGCCTGTAACTATTTTGAGGAGGTTTGCTATCTGATTGGTTCTGTTTTTGTAGCACTGGAAATTAGGAGAAGATGTGCCAGTGTACCTCTCTAGCATTTGTGCTGTATTACCAGTAGCTTCACTAAGTTTGCCAGTAGCTGAGAAATCTTTCTTCCTTACGCTGTAGTCGCAGTTTCACTACATCATCCTTGGAGAACTATTTCCCTTCATCTCCTCCTCTTTGCTCTATGGCTTCTTCTGCTGTTAGGCCTTTCATGCTGACCAGTAGTATGCATAGGTTCATTAACACTGTTATAAATTTAGTCAGTACTCTTTTAGTGGACTCCAGCTGAGCCCAGACTGACTCACTGCCCTCCAGGGTGTAGTGAGAGACTTAATTACTCTTGTACCGTTCAGCAGGAGCAACACTGGGGGCAGCACTTCACTTGGCCTGGAGATGTAAGCTTCTTTGCCTACTTGCTGCCATTTTCAAGCCTCAGGAAAGAGACGTCAGAAGTATGCAGCTCTGTATAGTAACAGCAGAAGCGACTGCTCTTTTGCAGATGAGAACTGGATTGGTCACGTCTCAGTATAGTACTTACATGGATTTGCCAATGATGGTGGGGGTATTCCTTTGGGTTGTCTAAGGACAGACATGCAAGTTAAAGGAGAGGAGAAGTGGAAGGGCAAGTTACCCTGTAGCTAAGTGCTGTGTATTTCAGCATGTCTCACTGCTTAAAGCCAGAGAGATGTTCACGCAGAAGAGATGCGGTTGGTATTGTGTCCGGCATAGCAAAGTCAAACTCATACACGTGTGTAGGAGGTGATAGCCAGAGCATTGTGTCGGGGTGTACAGACCAGGAAGATGCTTATACAGCTCAGTAAGTACACATTAGGTGTATGTACAAGCTGCTGTATAAGGTGTGTATAAGCACACCTGCCACTGTTCCAGAGTTGCTGTGATTTCTGAGCTAAGTCCTATGTTGGACAATGTAGGAATCATGTGATTCGATGTGTGCAGTGAATGTTTCTCAGCAAATCTATGCATGTTCTTTTATTCTGTCTTTCATGTGTCGTGTTGGGTTTCCTGTGCCAGAGGCTTTCATCATATGTCATCAATACAGCTTCTCGAGGTGACACTTTACTGTAGTGTGGTAAAAATCGAGTGATTTACTCTTCTTTATAATTAGATGAAGTGTTTGCATAATCTGTGAGAATCTACCTCAACCTTCCACTAGCAAATGCTCTGACTCCACAGTTGTATGAATAATAGATGAATTATTTTCTGTGTACTTAACGGAGAATAGGAAAGAGAAACATACTTTGAAGGCAAAGAAAGTGAAGAAATGGGTGCAATTTTGTATTGGTAAGCTATAGCATCACTAGCTCAAACCTTGAGCAAGTGTACCAGCCACACTGTTTATTTGCTTTAGAAGAGCCTTCAGTGACTCTGTGGTTTGATCCCTGCCTGTCATTACCCTTATTATTTACTCCTGCACTTACAAAATATTTTCTTTGTCCCGTAAGTTTTGTTACCTGTTGGCAGCACATTGTTAATGTATATACAGAAATGGCTGCAGTGAGTCCTTTAACTGCTTATGTCATAGCAAGATCTTCTTTGTAGTCCTCTAAGTGTACAAGTATCCATATGTTCCATAAATATATTAAAAGGTCACAGAGGAGACATAAAAAAACCATCAGAGAAGGAAATAAAGTTGGAGGCATCATTCAGAGCAGGCAAAAGGAGGAGAGCTTTGTAGTAGTCACACATTGTGGGTTAGTCATCATTCATCTCCATGCTGACTGAGGGGACTCACTGAAACACTGCGTCACTTGCAAATATTAGTCACCAAAACCATTGTCTGAGCCTCTGAGGGAGATTAGGAAGATTTTCAACTTTGTAAGAGAAAATATTTTAAAGAAAAAATGGGCTAAGAGGACACACTGATAGCAAGGCATTAAATATGCCCTTATTCACAGATCATTTTATATGCATGCTGTCAAGATAAACATTACCTGTCAAACATCTCATATAGAATTAATGTTTTCCATTAATTTTCTCTAATTATTTGTTAGGGGAAAATATTCTTTTCCCTAATTCAATTCATTTTATTTTATTTTTTATTCTATTATTACTTAATTCAATTTGGGTATTTTGACACAAATAGGTCAGTTTAAATTCATCGTTATGTTCTAATATGGTGTTGTTGTACTGACACAGCTATATGGAATTTGTTTGAAATTTACTAGTTGTTTGTAAAATGTACTCACTGTTTCATTTCAGCTCAGCTGCTATTGGTATTACCAAGATTATTGGTCACTTTGGAGATGGGCAGTTTTTGCGTGCTTATTAAATGGTTCATATCTAGATGAGGAAAGATCATGCATGTGTATGTGTACATATATGCAAATAGAAGTCTAATTTACAAGTCAGTGGTGTGAAAACAAGTAAATTTCAAATGGGGATGTGTTTTATGGTGATGGAATTAATAATTACTTTCACAGAATTTAACATGTCATTAATTACATGGTGTATACATATCCTGTGTTCATTTTGCAACCATTAAAGCTTTTCTACAAAACAAACTGTAAGAAATATTTGCTTGTATCAGTGGACAAAGCTAATGGAAAAACCCAGTCCTCTCATCCACATATTTATCTGAAAGATGTGTTGTATATCTGCAGTTGATTTTCTAGCATGCTGATTAGCTAATACTGTTTCTGGCATACAGCTTATCCATCGTGTGGGAGAACACTATCTGAATTTCAATTTACTTTTCAAAATGATGTTGAACTGCTATTCCTTTAAAGGCTCTTCTGGCCATTTGGGGACCCAGTGCAGACAGTGGAGCTGCAGTCTAGTCTCAAAATCTAATTGAATTGTTATGAGGCAGCTGAAGCAGTGATTGTTGAAGAGCTTGAGATGGATTGCAAAAAAATAAGTGCTTCTGAGCAACTGGCTTAGTGTCCCTGTTTGAAAATCTGCCCTTGAGTTTATTTTTACTTTCACTGGTAACAGACCTTTATGGTAAAAGCCCTGTATTTTGATATAATCAAGGAATTCATTAGTTCTGTGTGGTTTTGGTGAGATCACATTGCTATTAAAGAAGAAACTTTATGCCTCTGGGAGTGCTAAGCTAAGAATCGAAAAAGGAGTGGGAAGTTAAGGTAATGTGAGGTGTTAATCCTGTGTTCCCACCAGCAATTTGCCACCATTTAACCTTCCAGAATCTCATTCTCCTAACGTTTGTTTTCACAGTGATGGGTCTTTCCCTTACGACTCTGTTCCCTGGCAGCAAAATACCAACCAGCCTCCAGGTTCCTTATCTGTGGTCACCACGGTATGGGGTGTGACTAATACTTCTCAAAGCCAGGTAAGCTACACTTTTATGTTGCCTCCCTGCTAGATTTGTGTTTTGATTAATTTTTGCAAAATGAAAAGCTTTTGGGAAAATACTCTTATAGTCATTAGCAGTTTCTGTGTCCTGTTTGTTGTGGATACTGCTTTTTTTTTCTTTTTCTTTTTTATTTTTTTTTTCCAGTTGTGTTCCCTTTGGAAGCATCAGAAAGGAGGTGTCTGAGAGCTTCTATCAGCAACCCATTTGCTGCATGCAAATGTCAGGATAGGGTATAGCACGTATTTAACGCTACTGGCATGGCTTTGGTGTGATTGTAAACCTCTTAGTAATTCTAGCTGACAATTTTTTTTTTTTTTATGAAAAAGAGTATTTCTGTCCAGATTCTCAAAATGGCAGCTTCTATTGGTTTCACTCGGGATTGTGGCATACCAGTGAGCTGCTGAGATCTGTTTACAAACTCTGCCTCCATGCCAAGGTACTGACTACCAGCTGTAGGTTGAACTCTCTTCAACCTCACTGTTGATACTGCCTTACTTCACTACTGTATTTCAGTATGCCTTGGAGCAAAAGCAGGATCTCCTGGCTTCCAGACGAGAGACATATTAACTTGATTTTCATTCCATTCTCTCCATCTTTACTTCTCTTTCTCCAATGTGTTGGAGAAGATAACAGTATGAGAAATTGTGCTATACAAGGGAAGCAGCTTTAACAAAGAGGATACCGGTTGTGTCTGATGGTGTGCTCTCCAAGGATCTTGGTACAGGTCATACTCTCAGGCAGCACAGCCCATTTTTACACCATGGATGAAGGGCTTTAAGCACATTGCCATGTTTTGTGGGGGCAAGTGGTGTATAAATCCAACCTGTTTTTTTTTCATGTTTCTCAAATCAAACATCATTAGATCCCATGCCAAACTTTTCTGTTTGTTTGCTTTGAAAGTTTGGTTAGAAAAGTAAAATCAAAACTGTTGTGAGTTGAGTCATTTTAAAAAATTAATTCAGGAGCAAAGTCATATGGATAGTCACATGGTAGTTACGTAAACACTGTGGCACAGTCTTCCTTCAGAAAATACACATAGCTAACA
Organism: Odontophorus gujanensis; assembly: GCA_013399175.1. Lineage (NCBI taxonomy): Eukaryota > Metazoa > Chordata > Aves > Galliformes > Odontophoridae > Odontophorus > Odontophorus gujanensis. The sequence goes on along the minus strand of VXAB01002407.1, from coordinate 230,726 downwards.
CTTACCAGACCTCATTTATTACTGTTGATTTATTTTTAAAACCAAGGTATCCCGTCTGGGAGAGAGACAGCTGAGTAAATGTAAACATATAGGTCCATAATAGCATTGGCCGGAAAATGGAAAGATAGTCCCTTGCAGAAATACTTGACGCTTAAAAAGGAAAAAGAAAAAATGATGTGGTGTTTTGTTCTATCTTAAGAATACCGTTATATTGTTTAAGCTCTTCATGATACTTCAGAGAAATGTGCAATAAAAGAAAAAAAAGCGCTTTGGTAAAAAGAAGAAAATGCTTCTTCAGAATCCCTGCAAGGGAAGGGTGAAACGCTGAAACATGAGACTTTGGCAGCTGCTGTTCAGAGCAGATTGAGATGAATGACAAGGTTTCCCATAAGTCTTCAAGCTTCCTGAAGGAATGAGCTGGACTCACAGATGTGGTTTGGTCTTTTGCAAAAATTGTAACCCCTAAATTTCTTTCTAAATAGCAGACAGATTTCTATACAGGTAATCCCTGAACCATCATACTTACATCTCAAAGTCATACCGTTTTTGGTTCAATTGAAAAAAATGGTAATTCAAGGAAGCAAATCAAGTTGTACAAAACAGGCTAAGTCATGGAAATACATACTCTAACAGTTTTTGCATCTGTAATATCCTTTACAGCATGTCTGTAACACTATGTCTGTGGGGCTGGATACTTGTAAGTCATTTTGAAGTCCTACATAAACAAAACAAATGAAAACAAAGAATTTGCTTTTTCTTAATTGGATCAGTGTCTCCTAAAGAACATGTCTCTCGCAGGTCTTTATTGAAGTGATTCCCCCCCCTCTACTCTGCCCTGGTGAGGCCTTACATGGAGTATCGTGCCCAGTTCTGGATTCCCCAGTATGAAAAAGTCAGGGATTTCCTGAAAAGAGTCCAGCAGAGGGCCACAGAGATGATAAAGGGCCTGGAGCACCTCTCTTATGAGGAAAGGCTGAGAGACCTAGATCTGTTCAGCCTTGAAAAAGGAAGACGCAGAGGGATCTGATTCATGCCTATAAATGTCTAAGGTGCAGAGGCAAAGGGATGAGACTGGACTCTTCTCAGCAGTGCATGTTGATAGGACAAGGGGAAATGTCCATGAACTGAAGCGTCAGAAGTTCTGCTCAAATGTGTGTGGGAACTTCTTTACCATGAGGGTGATGGAGAACTGAAACAGGCTGCCCAGAGAGGTGGTGGAGTCTCCTTCTCTGGAGATGTTCAGTACCCATCTGGACACCTACCTGTGCCACCTGGTTTAGTGAGCGGCTTCGGCAGGGGGGGTCGGACTAGATGATCTCTAGAGGTCCCTTCCAACCCCTACAATTATGTGATTCTGTGAAACTTTTTAGTAAGTGCACTTGTTAACTAAGTGGAATCCAGGCTACCTCCTCTGAGAGACAGTGAATTATCAGAGACTCTTGATAGTTTGGAAGTGGGTAAAGAAGAGATCGTCAGAAACCGGTGCACCTAGGTTTCAACAAGACGTATGCTCATTAGAGTTCAGAGTACAGGGTGGTTGTAATGCAATTTATTGATTCCAGCAAATCAACACAATTTGTTTGATGTAGTTCAAAATACAGCCTCTTATTGTCATGATTTTTACCTACAGGTGCTGGGAAATCCAATGGCAAATGCTAACAACCCTATGAACCCAGGAGGAAATCCCATGGCTTCTGGGATGACTACCAGCAACCCTGGAATCAACTCCCCTCAGTTTGCTGGACAGCAGCAACAGTTTTCAGCCAAGGCAGGCTCCACTCAGCCATATATACAGCAGGGCATGTATGGGAGACCCAACTACCCTGGAAGTGGAGGCTTTGGTGGAAGGTAAGGTTTTCCTGTGTGAGGTGGAAAAGGGGTGTAAATAGTTGACATGGTGTAAAAGGATGTAAATAGTTGATAAATAGAAGCTTATTTTAGTGATGTGATGGAAGTGTCATGCACTCATTTTAATTGTGTTAAGTCTCAGTAGCTATTTTATGCTGGTTAACTAAAGTGCATACTGCTTTTACAGCTTCAGAAATCAGCTACCCAAACTGCATCAGAATTCATCACAGTAAATGGAAATGGCTTAGGTCAATCAATTAGTTCTAATAAACCCCCCAAATAAAGTCTTAATTAAGAGAGATTGTTAAATAGACCACAGGCTTAGGAATGATTAACATTTAATAAGGCCAGGTTGTGAAAGATATTGATGACATAATTTATGCGCTTGTGTGGAGGAGTAAGCTTGAGTGTTAAGCAACAGTAGATTCCTATGGATGGGATATTTCTGCCCAAAGACTTGCACCACAGCAGAAATTTTGAAGGAAAAAAAAAAAAAAAGGAGAGCTTTAGATTTTGTTAAGAGGTGTGATCTAACTGTGTATTTGTTTTGGGGAAGTAAGCAATGCGTTTGGAAGATAGGCCTAAACTAATAGCCTGGGCTTTGTTAAATTGTCTTTCTGTGTCTGTCCTCTGTAAAGAAGGATAGTAATTCCACTTCACAGAAACCACTATTTATGGCCCCTCAGCAAAGACTGCTGGAAAGGTTGTTAACATAATCAGTCTAGTGTGAAGAATGTAAGCTTAGAACTTGGATGTCTTTGTCTCTCATCTCTGCCACTGATCAACTGAGTGACCTTGAACAAACCATGAAGTTTCTGTACCTATATATTAACATCTCTAAAATGGACACAGTAATAGTGACCCATATTTATAAAGGTACTTGAAATCTTGGAGTTGAAAATACAGGATTTAGTTCCATTTATATTATGATCAATAGAAAACCTGTCTAGGAACTGCAAAATTCATAGTGCGAGATCTGGAAACGCTGATTGCGGTAGATCTCTCATGGCTTCTCTGCTCAGATTGAGGGAGGGGTGCTTTTGCACTCGGCATAGTTTGCCACTGAGGCAGGTGAATGTACATCTATGGAGAGAGCTGTCTGTTCATGATGCTGTGCAGCCTGCCCCTAAATTATTTGGATATGCATTAACTTGTTGGATTTCAGCTCAACTTCTCAGTGAGCTAGAGGGCTGTTGCAAAGTAGTTTAGTAACCCCACAACAAACAACTACCGTTGGATGTCTTGCAGTCCTGGTGGCACTTGAGCAGCTCTTGTTTCTCATTTATACACTGAATTCCTCCTCCTGGCTCTTTGCTGAGAATTGGTAACATGGTTTTGAAACAGTTCTTCTGAATGAGTAACACTGAAGTTCAGAACAAAACCAGACATGTAATTGTTTCTATCTTTTTTTCCTGGTCAGTTACCCTGGAGGCCCCAATACTCCTGCAGGGATGGGCATCCCGCCGCACACCAGGCCGCCAGCTGATTTCACCCAGCCAGCAGCTGCTGCTGCCGCCGCTGCCGTTGCAGCTGCAGCTGCTACAGCAACAGCTACAGCTACAGCCACTGTGGCAGCCCTTCAGGAAACACAGAATAAGGACATGAACCAGTATGGACCGGTAAGAGTGTAGCTCTTGTGACTTCATACCTGCCTATTTTGGACCATTACAGGGAATTGAGCTGCCTTCCCTTTATTTATTTAGGGTACCAACCTATATTTTTGCATGAGCATGGTTATAAATGCATATGAGAAACTTCTGGAATGTATATATGTTGTCATGAGTTGAAGAGCCCCATTTTTCCCCCAATAAATCTTGTGTAACTGTCTTTTGTGGCTCATAGATTGTCCCTTAAAACAATCAAAGATTACACAAAGTTACGGATACATCTAATGGAATGTATTATTGCTGCCTTTGCTAGTCCTGTGAACCTCTAGACTTGAGTACTTGGTGAAATGTTTCAGAATCTCGAAATAGGTTTTGAACTGCTTGAGTAATTGCTTATTTTGCCAACTGCAGTCAGTTTGTTTTCTCCCTTCAGACAAGGAAGCAACAATAGAAAAGAGATTTGCTTTTTAATAATTCTGTCTGCAGGAGCAGCTATGCGAGACATGCATTTCTGGTGATCCATAGCCTCCAGCACGTCATGATTTGCTGTAATATTTTTTTTTTCTGAAAATAAACAAGGGCTCGATTCCTGCAAGTTTTCTCTTTTGCAAAGCTCTCAGAGTTTTGAAGTACATGGGCCCATATGCCAGGTGATGTAATGAAGAATAGTGTCTTAGAAACTGTAGCACAGTGCTGCATGTATACAGTGAGCTTTGTAGCCTAACTGTTATACACTAGCATGTTTCAACTGTTGCTCATGTGCAATTGTTCATTGTGGACATGTCTGTGCCTCTCTTATGCCTTCTAGAATTCTAAATGAGTTTGTATTATAAAAAACATTACCACCCATCAAAAGCTGGAGAACATTGNCTTTTTTTTTTTTCTTCTTCTTCCGTTGAAGGTTTGTTCCTCTTTCCAGATGGGTCCAACTCAGGCTTACAACAACCAGTTTATGAACCAGCCTGGTCCTCGTGGCCCTGCTTCAATGCCAGGCAACATGAACCCAGCAAGCATGGGAGCGGGAATGACACCTTCCAGCATGAGTGGGCCACCCATGGGCATGAACCAACCTAGGCCTCCTGGAATGAGTCCCTTCAGCACCCATGGGCAAAGGATGCCTCAGCAAGCCTACCCAGGCCCACGGCCTCAATCATTGCCTATACAGGGCATAAAGAGACCGTACCCAGGAGAGGTAGGAAGTTCTGTAGCTTACTTTATTTTGTATAGAGCGTTATTTTGGCTGAAGGTTGCTATATGCTGGATAATGCATGATGTACATCCATCTGCAATAGCTATATCTTTGTTCCAAACTTGTTAGGTACACCGCTTATAAAGTGTGAGTGACAGCAGCTCTTGATTTTTACCTTCCAAAGTGTTCAGATTGGGCCTTGCTAGGCCCCAAACCAGCTGAGCCCTCAGAATGTCACTTTGAGGTTCTCACGCTAGGTGGTGGAATCACAGACCTTAAGCAGACCTCCTTCACAAGTGGATTTATTTTACTGGACAACTTAAAGATGTTGAAGGTGAAATACTTAATTTGAAGCCAGTGTGTATGTGGTCTGCATTTTCTTGAATGGTTTTATTGTTCTGAGGAAGTACAGGGCACGCATTATATAAACACCAATAGTAATGACATTTATTTTGAAGACCAATTGCTTTCCAAACTTCTTGAGGGTTGATTTTCATGGGCGCTTAGGTGAATATAAATCATGCTGAGCTCATGTCCCTCTGTGTCAGCATTTACCTAATATAAGTTTATTGGGAGTGTGGTATTTCTAAGTTCTCATGCTGTTATGTGAGATCTGAGTGGCTTCATATACAAAATTACTTCGCCATTGGCTTGTATTGTGACTTCAGGCAGTAAATTAGGGTCGAAATGATACAGAGATTAAGACAACTAAAAGATGCAGGCAGATGAGCTTTTAGATTTTAAACTGCACGAAGGCATTTTACTGTTAAAATTGGTGTGAATTAGGCAGAGAATTCCATCCATTACCTCTCAGCTTCTGTATGCACCTAAATTTCTTTATAAATCTAGCCACCAGTTACTGGCTTCAGATATAATTTCCTGGTGAAATTATGTATTAAACTGAGACTATAGTAATGGCTATAACTCAGCTGTAGAGCTTTGAATATTATTATTTTGCCCCAAATATATTAACAGTAGTAAGAGTTTATAGAAAGCATACAGCAAAGAGTCCCATGGTGTGCGCAAAATATAGCAAGCATTTCTTCTTGAGGTGCATTTAAGTATTCAAGATTAGTTTTTTCCTAATCTACAAACTGGTTTTTAAAAAATCTGAAATTAAAAAAAAAAAAGAGGGATTGTTTTTCTGGGATGGTCTTTCACTCTGTAAATGCTACCACTTATTCTAAAATTATAAAAATTAAAAAATATGTACTTATATTCAGATTTCTTGTTTTAGGGAAGGCCATAGCTTCTTTTTTTCTGCTTCAGAAGCAAGTTTGTAGTCATAACTGAATATGATTATGTTCTCAAGATGTTATACTCACCAAAACCTAAATGTTGCATGCTTGCCAGTCTGACAGTGTGCAAAATCTGTAGATGCAATTTGCATTTTGGTTTTTGACAGCTTAGTTTATGGAGATTTGTTATTAATCAGTTAATCATCAAATTGACACTTTATTACGTTTGAAGTTACAGTTTTCATGATTTTGATTCCAGAGATGTGGAGCAGTACTCACTAGAGTTATCAAGGTGTTTATGACAAATACCAACTCGTATTTAGCTCGGGTACAGCTCAGCGCTGTCACTCAGGACCAGGATGGCAGCTGTGTTAAGCAGTAAGACGTGGACTGCTCACACAGCTGCTGTTCTCTGCACATTCCAGGATTACTATCTTTTTAAGGTACTTTTTCTTTCTGTGCTTCCATCCTCCATCTGGAAAAGGAAACAGAAGGATGGTGCTGGCAGTGCTTGTGAGATATTGCAAACATTTCACATTTTTACAATTCTAGGTTTCTTTTTGAAACCAGAATTTCCTTTTAAACCATAAAGGTAGTGGGGACTTAACAACACCATAAGGGTTATGTGGGTGTGTACATGTTGAGATGGAGAGAAAAATGTACATGGCTAATCTTATTACCCTTCAGTTTGTGGGATTTGCATTCTTATGACCGAATATTCACTTAAGACCACCAGGGCCCTAGTTTGGGCATGAATTACACTAAATGAAGGAGTATTCACCTGAAGGTTTGATTTTGTTTTGTTTCGATTCTACCACTTACAATCAATTCAGGACAGTTGCTTGCAAGAAACAGATCTTTGTTTTGTTTTCTTTCATCTCTGTTGTGAAATAGCCAAATTATGGAAACCAGCAGTATGGACCAAATAGCCAGTTTCCAAACCAGCCTGGTCAGTATCCCACTCCCAACCCTCCAAGACCCCTTACATCTCCCAACTATCCTGGACAGAGGATGCCAAGCCAGCAGAACACAGGGCAGTACCCTCCTCCAACAGTCAACATGGGGCAGTATTACAAGGTAAGTATTTTTAGGTTATCTGTTTGCTTTCTGATAGACATTTATGGATGAAGTCATATTCATGACTTCTTAGTAATTAAAGGAAAGACAGAAAAGAATGCAGTGCTTATAGTCATGTTCTGGATATCAACAGTTTACCAGCAAAGTTGCATTGCAGCTTCAGACTAGTTCATAGAGAAAACTGAATGTTTCTGCAGCTCAATAGAAGCTCTTGGTTTCACTTTAAATATAGCATGTAAAATGAAGTACATAACGGGATACAGCTGTAAAATTTTCACCTATTCATATTCTACATGTTCTACACACTACAAGAATACAGCTTTGGAAATTTGTACTAAACAAGTTCCACATTGCAGCATCCCAAGTTCAGAACTACAGAGGTCACTGTTAGATTAAACCAACCCAAAATGAAGAGCTGTTCCAGCTGTAGAATTCATCTTCAAAACTGAAGTTTGCACAACTTTCTCCCACTTCTCCTTGTTTTTTCTGTTGCTCTTGGGTTGTTTCGTTTTGTTTTTGTTTTTTTCCTGCATTATTTGTTTTGGGCAGAAAGTAGAACTGTTTACTTGTTGTATGAAACCTTTTTTATGGAATTATCTTGAACACTTCTGATTATCCATGTTGAGTTTTACTGAAGACGTTCTGAAGTTTGACGTCTTTTGCACACAGATACTCCAGTGAATATAAAAATTGGAAGGACCATGGATGGTCTGATCTACTGTTGAAACATTAGCTCTAGGTTACTTTCTGATTTTGGAAGTTGGAAGGTGCACGTTGGTCTTGGATTGGAATTTCTTGTGTGATTCACACAGAAAACACACTACTGTAAAAAGAACCAAAAAAACCCAAATCTTTTTCTATAGAGCATCTGTTCTACATGCAACCAAGCTGTCCATTGCAACGTACCCCACAAAATCATGTTGCATCCTAGCAACCTTTGCAGAAAAACACAACAAGGTGGCAGATCCTCAACCACTGCAGTTCCAGTGCAGTCAATGATACTAAAATAACAGCAGAAGATTTCTTTGAAGTTTTAAAGTGACAGATTTTTAAAATCTATTTTACATTTATTTATTTTGACTGGGTTTGAAGATTTTTTTATGGAATAGTTCTGATGGGCTATCTGTGGTCTTTCCAATGCATTTTGTATTCAAATATAGACTGCTTTTGGAAACACTTAGAAAATAATGTGTCTAGAAGGAGATTATCCCTGACTAGGCAGAAAAATTCCGTAGGTGAAGCCTAAACCTTTGGACTGTAATGGCTGTGGAGACAGGAACTGTATGTCTTAAAGGAAGAAAAAAACAAACAAACAAACAAACAAAAGCAGGAAAAAAACACAGAGAAATGTAGGATGGAAAAGTAAAGACGTTGAATGTACCTTTCTTCTTGGGTCCATCAGAGTACCTTAATCTAGCAGCATGGCAGTTAGATGTGGAATCAGAATTGAAGTCCTCATATTTTGGCTGCTTGTAAAGATGTTCATCTTGTGACATTCCATTGTGTGGTTACTTGTGGTACACTAACTATTAAAAGAGGGTGCCAGGCAGTTGCAGTTTTGTTTAGTATCGTCATCCTTCATATTATTCGTACTGGCTTATTCTCTTACCTCTAACCTTCCCCTTAACTGCAAGAAACAAAACCAGTTGTGTTTTAATACTAGAACTACTATTTGTAATTGACCATCTGTTTTCTTTTAGCTAGTCTCATTTAGCAGCAAACAGAGAGCAGAGTCAAACTGTAGGTACACAGAGTAAAATACATCCCCTGAGCCCTAGAGCCTTCATTCTGAGTAGATGAATTGGATGGGAGTGGGAAAAAAAGGGTAGATGGAAGTGAAAGGGACATAGACATTCTGTGTCCTTGGATTTTGTTTTTCAGGTAGGTTTTAGAGCACTGGGGCCTTTTTGGAAGGAAACCAAAGAGGTGCAAAGGGCTGGATGGGCTGGAGTGGTGTGGAGGAACTGAAGCAGTTGGTTGTGGGAATAGAGGTTCAGTGGAACGCAGTAAGCCTTTCAGCAGCCTTGCTTTTATCTGGTCATTTTCTGAATGAAACTGACTGGTCTGCTGGTTTCAGATCCTGCTTATTTCTTATAGTCTGCCTCTTCCCTGAAGGCCTAATGGGACGTCCTGTGATTTCTCAGCCTTCTGGAGACAGAAGACCCTTCCTACGTTATTTACAGTCCTTGATGTTTGACAACAGTTCACAAAGCTTATTATTCTTACTTTCAGACTGCAATAACAATGTGATGTTATTTATTTTCTAGCCATCAAGGCCTGTACCTGTGGCAAATTACCCTCATTCACCTGTTCCAGGAAACCCCACACCACCTATGACTCCAGGGAGCAATATTCCTCCATACCTGTCACCAAACCAGGATGTCAAACCACCATTCCCACCTGACATTAAGCCAAATATCAATGCTTTACCACCACCTCCAAGTGAGTAGCAACGAGAATACTTCCCCTGTCATTTATTGTCCCTCCATTCTCTGCCACATACATTTCAGTCTGGAAACCAGGTTTGACTGCTGCTCTGGGTGAAGCTCAGAGTGCTAAGTCGGAATAGGTGGCATGGCCTTACTGCACAGTGTGGACTCAATAGAGTAAGGAGACAGGAAAAGGAAAGATTTCTTGGGATGCTCTTTTTTAGGAGGGAACAGTAGTTCTTCAAAGTTGAAGTATTCTTTAAATATTTCTTCAAATTATTCCTTTATGTGCTTTCTGATGGTAAAACATTTAATTTCAAGTTGTACTATGTGTGCGTGGTAGGCTTGTTGATTGTACAAACTTTTATTGTGGTATGTTTTGTTCAAGGGCAAAGCCATTCATTGAACATAACAACAGAATGGCATATGATGTGAATATTTATAGCGTTGTCTCTATTGTGATCCATACAGGCTTAAGAATATTCAGTAGCATGCCAAAAATTGATATATGTTCCTTTCAAAACCACTCAACCTCACAGCTACATTTGGCTGGGAACAGGGAAGGAATAACAAGATATCTCTGGCTGTATACTAGCACAAGATGTTTGATGTTTTGAAGTGACTGATGAACAGTAGAAGATATTACTTACTAGGGAATTGGGAGAATCTGTGTTTCCTAAAAAGGACTTCTGCTGCATTAGCAATTTGCAGACAGTCTTTGGAATTCAGGATAGCTGAAAGATGAAGAAAGTGACTTGCAGTATTGCTTGAGCAAAAACATAGTATTTAAAGGCATTTGGCCTGCATAGTTTAGCTGTAAATTACCATAAAATCTTGTGTTATGAGATCAGATAGCAATTGTGTGCTAGTATATTTGGTCTTCGGAAAGGTTCAGCTGAAACTAATTGGGTAATGTTTCTCACTGCTCAAAGCACAGGAAATATCTAAATATCATTGTTGGCCATAATCAAGAGTTGTCAGTCTTTTTGCTAACAGGCTAAGGCTGGATGCTGAACCTATGCAGTGATAAAAAACACGAGTTCTTGCCACATTGTTGTCGAGAATAAGAGTCGAGTTTTCCATTGCTATTAGCTTGAGCCTTTTCACTTGTATTGACTAGATCCTGTAGCTACTTTTGTCTTTCTTTTGTGTATGAACCTGCAAAGTTAAACCCAGTAGCAGACCACTGTACCATTTGTTACTATTCTGTATAAATACACACATTATTATTGCACTGCAGATGCTAAAGGGAAAGTTCATGCTTTCTCTCCCTCTTCGATCCCAGCCAACCACAATGATGAACTGCGTCTGACATTTCCTGTGAGGGATGGTGTTGTGTTGGAGCCCTTCCGGCTGGAACACAACCTGGCAGTCAGTAACCATGTCTTTCACTTACGACCAACAGTTCATCAAACGCTGATGTGGAGGTAAGCTGAATCTTGTTGTGAAGAAGTCTTGCACCAACAATGGAGAATTGACAGGCCACATGAACTTTAAGTTGGCTATCTCACTTCAAAAACTTTGTCCTAGCTAGGAAAAATCCCCTTGAAGTTCACAAATACTCTCACCTGTTGCTTTCCAAGGGCTGCGTGTTCTAAAATGCTTTCTGATGGATGTTACATTCCCTTACTGATTGCACACTCTGGAAAGTCGGTGTAACCATTCCATCATTTCTGCTCTGGGTAGAATGAGCATAGGATGTGCGTGACCAACACCAGTCCAAACTTTGATGTAGCAGACATTGAAGTCCTAGGTGCTCTGTGGCCTGTGAAATGTTAGTTGCTGGTGTAACTGAAATTAAATGGTTGAATATCTGATTATGAAAGATAACATGCTAAAGAGGAAGTTGGAAAAACAAGTCCTTAAATCTTCCAAATTTTTGAAACTGATTTCATACATCCCCTCTCTTCTATGAATCCCCAAATAAGGATGGATCAGAAATACAGAACATAGCTTCCCATACACAAAGTCTTCTCTTTTTCAATTATATCAAATACTACTTTCCAGTACAGAGGAATAGTTTTCCTAGGTGGTACTTTGCCGTATCTGATTTGGATTCGCATGAGTGATTTCAGCTTGTGTGCTGCTTTCTACCTATAGATCAGCTTACAATCAGAGCCTTATTTCTTTTTCTATTAGTATGTTTTCAAATACTGCCAAATAATTCTATCTCCTATTTTTCTCAGAAAGTATTTTAGTGTTATCCTGTTTTCTGATTGTATTGTTTGAAGCTGTCTCTGCATTGTGAAGCTTGGTTAGCCTCTCGTTATCTTGTACAGAAGTTATTTTTACAGGTATAGCAGCTGAGGTGTTAAAACACTGCATCTTCCACACATTTTCTGTTATGCTTTCCTCACTTTCAGCTTCTTCTGAGCCTGGATCAAATATACCATGACCCCTAAATTGGACTAATAACTTGTAGCTCCAGCTTTTTCCATCTGAGGACCTTCTTCCCATTTACTGGAATTCATTTGAGTCTTCTGTTTTTATGGTGCAGACAAAGCACAAAGTGTGCAGGGGTAGCAGAGTGATGTGCTGGGTCCCCTGTCCCCAAGATGGACTCTGGCTCTAAAGCTGAGACTGGACACAGGATACAAGAGTGGTTTTCTGACACAGTGCCTGAACCTGAGGTAGCCTAGGGGTTAGAAGTGAGAGAGATTTCACACAGACCTCATCCAATAGTTAACACCTAACTTTGAGGTCAGTTATTGCTTACTTGAATTTCATTATTGTGGAGTACTAGAAACAGAGGGAGTTTTGGCAGTTATTTGCTGGTTCTTATTAATAAGTAATCACTACTGGGGATTGTGCTGGCTCATTCAGTAGATTTATAGTGCTGCACTGAGGCATGAGGCTGTTTCTTAATATCTGTTCTTTCTTTCTTCTTTAGCTCACCAAACACATAGAATTTATTTAAATTCATTTTAATGAAGACTCATAGGTAAACTGTGCTCAGGTCTGCTGTTTTGAAAAGCTTGTCAGTGGTGGGGAGAACGGATGGTCCTGTAACGAAGTCATTTCAAATTTACCCCAGGGCTGGATAGATTCCAAAAAAATGAATTAGCCACATGTGTGGAAGGATTTTGTTTTTATAGGGAATGATGGAATTGAGCCAGTTCTGAATATTTTTCAGTTATTTTTCCTGCCAGTTAAAATATTCAGCAAAACCTCTCACGTGTACACCCGTAACGAACTGTTTTTGTCCCCTGTGGGAACTTTCCGTGGTTACGAGAAACAGGAGATTGAAGGGAAGAAAAATGTTGCCTTGAAGCTGGCTCAATCTTAGTACTAGTTATTAGCAGAGATCTGCTGTGGGGGTGTGTGTTAAGAACACAAAGGTCTCCTAATCTCTGTTCTCACCCTGAGACTTTCAGGAGACCTGGCCAGAGTTTTCGGGAATGCACATAATCCATTTGGGTTTTATATTAGAGGCACTGAGGCTTGCTTCCCTCTGGGTTTCAGTGGTTGCTGTATGTTCTCATGAGATCAGAATCTCCAGTAGATTTTGGAGAGATCTTTTGAAACAGTAAAATACTAGGGGAAAAAAAAACCTAGGAACATTTGGTATGGAATGATTATGCTGAAAGGTCATGTAATCTGCATTTGGTGCTTTTCTTTACCAAAACAAACAAAGAAACACTTTTATCCAGTACAAAATCTGAATGGTTTGAAATCTGGAGAAGACAGTGTTAAGTCAGAATTGAAATATCTGTTTCTGGATAAGGAAAATAGTGGTTTAGATGATCTCCCGAATGAGCTGTTTCTTGTGGATCATACAAAGATATCTTCTTCCAGACAAGACGAATAAATGAGCACCTGAGTTTTCAAGCATAAAAGACATTTGGCAGAACGTTTTACCTATCACAAACAGCAGAGTTCCAGTATTTCAGTTCAGTTCCTCATGTTCTTTTACATTTCTTCTTCAAACTGCTCTTTTCTAGCATACTGACATTTGTGTGTGACACTTTGAAGTCATAATCTCTACCCATTTAATTTTTTATTAACTCAGTCACTCCCTTTTTTTGAAGGTATTATAAATCTTAATTTTGAGGAGCTGAATAACATGGGATATTTATTAGTAGAGGGAGGAAGGGAATCATACAATGAAAGAAGTTCTAACTTGGGTAAATTTAATCCACAGCTGTGTTAATTTAGAGTCATGGACATACAGGCAGTAAGAAACAGAGGTCATTTTCTCTTAGTCAGTTTACCTGTTCTGAGGCTGGAATAGCTGTATCTGTACTACGTCTGACAAGCACTTGTTCAAAACCTTGTTTAAATGCTCTGAAATAGTGAAAGATCTGGAATCTTCCAACATGACCTGCTGCAGTGTATAACTTTCTTGTTCTTTGTTCTTCACTCAGACATGGAAAACCTGTCTGATGTTAACATTTCTTTTCTTGCAGGATCATTCCACAATCTGTTTTTGCAAAGTAGTTTGAGATGTTCCCTTGGAAAGTGTAAAATATTAACAACTCTGTAGTATGCTTGCATCATTAATTCATCATTACTTTCTTCTCTAAAGGGCTTTTGTGATGAAAGTATGTTGTATCTTTTATTGGGAATAATTCTAGAAGAATAGTTTGATTGGTCAAGAAAAAACATTACTAGCGACAAAAAAAGACCTTCCTCTGCAGTGTGAAAGAAAAGTTAAAGGAAGATTTACTGGTTGTTGTGCAGGTCTGACTTGGAATTACAGTTCAAGTGCTATCACCATGAAGACAGACAAATGAACACAAACTGGCCAGCTTCAGTCCAGGTCAGCGTTAATGCAACCCCACTTACCATCGAACGTGGTGACAACAAGACATCTCATAAACCTCTGCACCTAAAGCATGTCTGCCAGCCAGGAAGAAACACGATTCAAATTACAGTCACAGCATGTTGTTGTGTAAGTACATCAAGCTTGTGGCTGCAGCTGCTGATGCTGACTTTGCTGTTTAGTAGAGTTTGTAAAAGTCGCCTTGGCTGAAAAAGCGTTTCTCTCTTTTTTTTTTCCACAAATTTTTCTGGTGAGGTGCTTGTTTCACGGTGTTGACACAGGCAGAGTACTAATGCTGATTTTTTTTTTTCTGCAGAATTATTGCAGACTGTAGCATTGTCCCTTCAGTGTGTTTGAAAGGACTTGGAGGGCTAGGGGAGGAAGGGAGTTTGCTCTCCAAGCGCTTTTGTGTGTGCCTGAGTTACAAAGTGGCTGGAGAATTTTAAGGAAGTCGATTATTGTGGTGTGGACTGTTATCCGGTACTAATTTCAGTTATGTAGGTTATTAAACTCTAGTTCATTTGACATGATAACTTCAGCACTGTCATTGTTGGTGATGGTTTTCAGATGAAAAATTTGTATCCCATGGAACCTTCCCCCTTTCTCCTTTTCCATGGTTCAGTTGCTCTCAGATACAAGTACTATGTTTTTAATGCAGACTGTTACACACATTACAGTCTGAGCTTTTAACTGCTCTGTTGTTGCTGACAAGAAAGCAAGCTGCTACCTCTCCCAAGGTCACAGTGTGAGGTATTTTAATGGGAAGCCATCCACACATTTTGCTTTACTTCACATTGAAGTGTCTGTGCTTTATACCATTTATCTGCCAGCTAAAAGCAGGGGCAGCATCCTGCAAATCCACAGCAAGCTCTTATGACTCTGTGTTGGGAAGGAGGACTCAGTGAGTTGCAGATAGATCGGTGGGAAATTGTGCGACCTATAACATAGTGTGGGAGCAAGCACATAGTCTAGACTATGTCAGAGAATCCAGGGTCTTAGAAATAAACCCAAGTGTCAGAGATGAATATATCAACCCTCCATATTCTGAATATTGAAGACTAAGAAAATGCAGAACATCTTTTCTTTTTTTTAAGCCATTGTATAGGAGTGTGCTGCGCTCTTGGGGAATGGAACAAAATACTATACAGCATTCAGAATATCCCTATGGGAGCGAGTGCACTCAGTGAAGCAGGACCAGCTTTCATATTTATGCATTAGATGCCTCCTGAAGCTATACATCCAAGGAATAATGCAGCTCTCTTCAGCAGCATATGTACCATGTGTGCTTGGTTCTCCTGGTAACAAAGCGTGTTCTTTTTCAGTCACACTTGTTCGTGTTGCAGTTAGTACATCGGCCATCAGTTCGCTCTGTACTTCAAGGTCTACTAAAGAAGCGCCTCCTCCCAGCAGAACATTGTATCACCAAGAGTGAGTTTTTTGTTTTGTGTGGGGACTTTCTTAAAATGCCTACATTCAGTTGTGATAAGCTATTTCTACACTAGATTTGAAAACTTTACTTTACTGAAAACTTTACTGAAAACTTTAAACTACACATAAGAATTTCCAGAATATTATGTGCATAGATTTAATCCTTAGGATACTCAAATGTTAAAGGCTGTTTGGGTGGAGTAACAAAATACCAAGAACACAAGCTTAGTCCCTAATAGTGGCTATCCCATTCTGGGAACATCTCTGCTTTTCCTCCCATAATTGTTTTCGCTTAGTCAAAAGAGTTGCATTGGAAGATGCTTCTCCTTTGTTCATTTCGGGCTGCTATACGTGCTTGTGTAACACTTGCTGTAGTTGAGAATATGGCTGATATGCAAGTGTGTGATGGTTTGTCTGTACAGCAAAACATTATGCAGCATACACTCCTGGAGATAAATTGTCTGTTAAAGTACCCTGTAAAGGTTGAATTGTTGGTCTTTCAGATTTCTGTATTAGGATTTAAAGTGTACATGTATTTTCTTATGCATGCCTTCTTCCTAAACAGTAAAGAGAAACTTCAGTAGTGTAGCAGCTTCCTCTGGTAATGCAACACTAAATGGGGAAGATGGAGTAGAGCAAACTGCTATTAAAGTGTCTCTGAAGTGTCCGATCACATTCCGGCGGATTCAGCTCCCAGCAAGGGGTCATGATTGCAAGCATGTACAAGTGAGTAGATGCCAATGACCTCGCAGTGTTCCCTCCACCATACGTTATTACCTCTTGCTTGATTATTGTAAGAGAGAGCTTAATGGATTTTCTTTTTGTCTTATCAACATAAATAATTAGATACATATATATATTTCTATTAAACGTAGAGATAAGTAAGCTACTTGGTTTAGGTGTTAGTTCCAGTAGAGTTTTCTTCATGGCAGTTTTACTTTTGTCTAACTGATTCAGTTAATATATATTTTCCTTTGATTTTTCTCTTTTTTTTTGTTGTTTTCTTTTGTTCTGTTTTGTTTCCTTTGTTTCTTTCTGATACATAGTGCTTTGATCTGGAATCTTACTTGCAATTGAACTGTGAAAGAGGAACTTGGAGGTGTCCAGTATGCAAGTAAGTGCAACTGTGCTACATGAAATGCTGCTGTAGATGTTTTATTCTAGTGATATTGATGGTAATGAAGGAAAGATAGTTTATTTGGAAGGTAGAGAAAGGAAGTGCTAGTAAGTAAGATATATAAATGCATTACATTTATCTATAGTCTGATGAGAATTCATCACTATTGCATGAAGTGAGGGAACACCCTGGATTTTTTAGAAATTCAGAAACAGTTAAGAGGAGATTTTCTCACAAAATACGTAATCTGCTAGCTCTCATCAGTCTCTCATTGTACTTTGTAGAGTACAAAAGAAACTCAAATATTTGTAGTGATAGGACATATCTACATGAAACTGGTGAATTGGGAGTTGATTTTTCTCTAGATTATGAAGTATAAACAGTGAGCAAATAGCAACTCGCCACGATAAAGGAAGAGATAGTCTATTCTGGAGTTACTTTTGTGTAATTGTCATGTAGTAATGCACAAATTACTACATTTCAAATATTTAAATATTAAAATGCTCAATATCCAACTGAGCTTGGATAAGGATACCACGCAACTGTCTTACGTAGTGTGCTTTGAGTCAGGTAGGGATGTAGTTAATGGCAGTGTTCAAGGAGATTGGGTATTTTGGAGGCTGCAGCATTTGACAGTTGGATCCTTCAAGGTCAGTGTCAAATGTAAATGAAGGCAAGAGTAGAAAGGATTCTAGTTCAGAATAAGGCTGATTTTAAAAAGCTAAAATATTTCCAAGAAGCTGTGAATGCAAAAGTTTGGAGTAATTGCTTAAGGAAGAGAGGAAATACCTCAGTATATTTTCAACCTTTTGTCTTGACCAGAGCAGTAGCATACTGCAGAAGAAACAGAACAAAATGCTCAGCTGAGAGCCAGTGCTCTTAAGCTAAAGCATCTGTAGCTGTAGCAGTTTGCAAGCCTCTCTGCCCATCTCTGCTTCAGTCCTGGTTGTGTCAGCTAGAGTTAGCTATTAAACAGATGTGGCCATTTTCTGTTTTATCTGCTTCTGTGAACATCACAGACTTCAGATAAGCTTGACCATCTGTGGTTCATAGCTATCCTAAAGTGCAGATGATTTCTTTGAACTACCTCAATCTTTTCAATCTCTGAAGTTTGGCTAAAAATGAGAATTGGATACCTTAAAAGATAGTGGTTGCTTCATAATTTATGTATTGATACATTCAGGCTGAAATTTGTGTCCTCTTTCTCTGAGTATGAGCACCTGCATTCTGATCTTAGTGCCAATGTAACTAACTCATTTCTGTTGCTGTTTTGTTCTGTCCCCATCTGTGCTAAGCAAAACAGTTGTAATATGCAGTTATTTTGAAGACATATTACTGTGTAGCTCAAAAAACAGCACAGATGCGATTTTAAAAACTTACTAGTTGTATGTGGTGATGACATGAGAGATCTACTGTGCTTGAAGAGACTTTATATCTGAAATACAGTTCACTGAAATCAATGATGTAAAACATGTGAACAGTTTATCTTACCTATTTCATGCAAAAAAACTATTATTCTGCTAAAGGAGATGTAAAACTAAAGCTGTTTGTCCCAAGTCATAGTAAGTTATTTCTAAGATATAGTAAGTTGGTAAGATCTGAGCTTGCTGATTCCATCACTGACCTATCCTTCTTCCATTCTTGTTTAAATATATGAAGATATATTCTAATATGAAGGTTTGTTTTATTTTCTTTTTGACTTTTGTTTTTGTTTTTTTCCCTTTTCTAGTAAAACTGCTCTGCTGGAGGGCTTGGAGGTTGACCAGTACATGTGGGGTATTCTCAATGCTATACAAAAGTAAGTAAATTGATATTTCTGATACCCAAGACTAAGTAACTGGGAGCTATTCTAATGAGTGCTGAGACAGTCATGCCAAAGTAGGTGTTAGTGATTGAACTTGAGTATTCTGTTTCATGATCCTTGGTGAAGCTAGTAATATCAGTGAGCATAGCTAGTGACAGAGTATTTCTCTTTCTGCCTACTTATTAGATCTTGTTTGGGTCATCTCTTAACGATAGCCTCATCAGTGAAGCAGAATAAAGAGTGAGAATGGAGGATGAAATGTTTTCTCATGTTTAGAAGGAGTCCTGAGTCATACATAGCAGATCACATAG
The DNA here is from genome assembly GCA_013399175.1 of Odontophorus gujanensis. Classification (NCBI taxonomy): domain Eukaryota; kingdom Metazoa; phylum Chordata; class Aves; order Galliformes; family Odontophoridae; genus Odontophorus; species Odontophorus gujanensis. The sequence goes on along the minus strand of VXAB01002407.1, from coordinate 211,916 downwards.
ATATATTTGGATTTCATTGTGTGGGTATAAAAAGAAATGTACCCTCACAGATGCCTTTTCTAAAATTTGCTTTCAACACACACTTGAGAAGTGAAAGATTTTGAGGTTGTATATACTGAAGTGTTTAAAAACATTTGTTACCATCGGTTTCTAAGGGAAATGTCAGCAGAACTGATAGGAAACAGAAGTGCAATTAAAGTGCTAAAATTCTCACATTATTTTACAGCTCAGAGTTTGAAGAAGTTACCATTGACCCAACTTGCAGTTGGAGGCCGGTCCCTATAAAGTCAGATATTCACATCAAAGATGACCCAGATGGCATTCCCTCAAAAAGATTTAAGACCATGAGTCCAAGCCAGATGATCATGCCAAATGTGATGGAGATGATTGCAGCTTTGGGTCCTGGGCCATCACCTTACCCATCCCTCCCACCTCCTCCAGGAGGCAACAACTCCACTGAATATGGTAACCAAGGTAAGTTTACATCTTTGTTCACACAAATTGCTACTCTAGGAGTCAGTGAGTCAGTCAGTCACCTTTGTCATGCAGGTTTGTCATTGCACCTTCTCATGGACATTCACAAGGAAAGCAAACTGCATCTGGCTGCTGTTCTGAAATTCTGCATTAGGCTTTTCATTTAAGATTCATCTAGTTAGAGGAAATGTCTTCTAGAAAGGCAATTGGTGACTGCCAGATTTATTGCCATTCAACTCTCTCTAAATCAATGAGCACTGTGTGTTCCCTTATGTATTCCTGACCTGCCACAGTATAGGTTTCCTCATTTTTTCTGTCCGTTTTCCTTTTGTTCCCCTCTGGTTCTAATAAAAGCTCCTCCTGCTACATTAGTTACTAAGTAACAAACCTGACTCATTAATCCTGCCACTTGGGCTGGTGGCTGACATTTCATAGATCACCAGAAACTTTTAACTGCTTTGCAAACGCCTTTGCATTAGATAATTACTTCTGAGATCCTCTATCCATGCATTGCCAGTTTGAGAAACATAGAACTAAATACGAGCAGTGGAAATACATTTTCAAATGACTGGGATACACTGAATAAGTAAATTATACTGACAATTTTGAAAATATAAAACCAGAGACTGTTCTTTTTTCAAGAAATAAGATATGACTCAGTTCAGCTCAGAGAAAAGACCAACTGTTCACACCGTCAGAATCCTCAAATTGATTACAAGGTGATATATGTGCTTTTTGCAGGCATTTGAAGAAAAATGGATCTTGCATGCAAAATATGGTTAATTTGCTCCAATGGCTGCAAAACTGATGACAGATGATAAAACTTTCCAGGTTTTCAAACAGATGAATGATTACTATAACAAAGCCAAGAGCACTGAATCACAAATTATTCAGTTGTTAAGTAGGAGTGAAACACAGTCAGAACATGAGAACAGAGCCATCTTTTCTTCATCTCTCTAGCTCCTTTATTCAGGAGTGGGCACAATAGTCATGTAAACTGGGTTGTAGGATTTCTTCAGCAATTGTTGCCTGGACTGTTATTTCCCTCCCTTCCCCTGTGGGTCCTGTAGCAGAGTTAGACCTTGCAGCTCAGAGCCTCAGCTCATCAATGTCATGTGAAGTCCACATTGTCCTACCTCTGCTGCAACACATGTATCAGTGCAAGATACCAGATTATCCTAAATGACTTTACAGGCGTGTCTCAGCACACAGACAACTCATGCCCCGGATAAGGGAATATTTCTGCATGGCTGTAAGTGCCTGAGCACACTGCGTCATGTTTTCGTTCTCTGTCAGTATGAGAAGTGAAACTTAGTGTTCAGAATTCAGAAATGTCCTCTGACTAACAACATTCTAGAAGAAAAGTAGTATTACTATTACTGTGGTTTAGTTTTATTTATAAGTATACTGGAGTATAGTTTGTAAATAAAGCAAGTACTCAATAATACAAGACCTTATTAATTTTTTCCTGAGAAGCGAGGCAAGAGCAGTTACATTCTTGGAGAATTATCCAGTTTGCAGATTAACAAAATGGGAATTAGTAAAGCTCTGTGGTATTTACATGATAGATCAAAGTCCTGACTTCTCTGAGAAATACTCTTACATAGCTAATGACTTCTATTCCTCTGTGATTAAGCTTCTGCTTATGAAGCTGTGCTGAAGAGCAAATGTTGCAGCTACTTCGGTTTGTTGAACACCCTTCTTGACTCCTTCCATTTATAGCTGCTGTATTTTAGCTGAGAAACCTCAAGTTCTTCATTCAAGTTCCAAAACTATTCTATTGTTTCTGAGTTCAGTATCATTCAGTTAGGTCACGTATTAAAAAAAAAAACAAATTGCTCAATGGCTTCAGTTCAGTTTTAATTCTTCAGAGCAGATAAACCGAAAGAGTTGGTGTCTCAAATGAAAGTGGTTACAGAGGGATCAGAACAGAAAAGAACTGTGAAAATAAATCCCCTGTACTATGATACATGCATACTTCAGAATTATAGTGATGCTCACAAGGCTGAGATGGAAGGGATCAAAACATACTGATAATGGCCATACCATACTTGTACTGAAGATCAGGAGAGGGCCCCAGACTCGTTGCTGAATGGTAGATGTGTGAGGGTTGAAACCAGTTTCTGAATTGTTGTGGAAAATCTCTTCTGTCCAAAGTTAAGTAGATTTCATAAATTTGCCAATTTTTCTTTGTGAATGTGCATATCCACATGCTGAAACACAAGATCTGAGTAGGCAGCTTGTAGCTCTGAAAATAAGGATAGATGTGTTTCCCAGAGGGGAAAATTGATGTATATCCAGACAGTCCAATGAATTTTATTAGGTTTCATGGGAACAAGGAGAATTACATCACAAGCCTCAATTAGACATGAAAGCCTCCTCTGCATTATCTCAACATAAGTTGCCTGTTTATACTGAAGAAGAAGAGGTGAAATGGATGTGCAGCATCCATGGTGGCATCTTCTTAATACAACTCAGTCAGTTAATTTTGTCAGAAACTGATGCAAAGCTACAATCGTACTGAGTGCATAGAAATGTAGATAAAAATGGCACAGGTGTTCTATATATAATTTGTGCTTGGGTACCAAGTCATAGTTTCACTCTTATCCTTTTCACTTTTTGTCTTACTTAAGTTTAATTTGTAACTAAACAGCAGTTTTTTAAAGTGTCATGAGTTTTCAATTATTTCCAGAATGTATTTGAATTAGTACAATCAATCCTAATATTCCCAGCAGTAGCCAATATATGAAAGCCAAATTCCACTTTTTTCCTCCCTATTCCTTCAGCTGCCTTTGCAGTGAGGAGTGCAACACTGCCATGTTCCCCCATTCTATGCAGGAGAGATATGGCCCCGCACAGCTTTCACAAGAAGTGACTCAAAAAGATCAGTGCCAGAAAAAATAAAAATTATTGTGTATCATATCTGCTTCTCTTTCAGGTAACAGTTACCAAGGTCACGGGAATTTTGATTTTCCGCACGGGAATCCTGGTGGAACATCTATGAATGATTTCATGCATGGGCCACAGCTGTCACATCCCCCGGACATGCCAAGCAGCATGGCAGCTCTCGACAAACCTCTCAGTCACCCTATGCAGGAATCTGTAAGTAATGGTGCTGCAGACCTAGATCTTTCTTTGCAGGAGTGAGATAGTCCAATCAGGCAAATGGACTTTCTTGTGACTTGATTTTCCTTGTTTTGGATTCCTAACTTTGGCAGCATTTGAAACGGAGTAGCCCTGAGAAATGTTGTCAGAAATGTCAATTTTAGTTTCTGGCCTTTTCAGGTTTGTGGAGAAATGTTTTTAAGGTTTTTTTTTAATTGTTGCTTAAGTTTGTTTATCTGAGTGAAACAACCTGGCTCAATGTTCTTGTCTTAATCCTTGTGCTCTCCTCTGATGCCTGAAAAAAGCTAGCCAGCATGTGAATGTCCATCCTCTGCAGACAGCTTGTTATAGCAAGACATTGACTGATTTCAGAATAGGGACAGCGTCTTCCTTTACTTTGTCCTTGAAGGCTAAGTTTGCATCAGAGCTTTTTGTGAGGAATTCTATCCAAGTAGAATAAAATGCACCTTGAAGCTGTTGGGAATAAACAAACCTGTAGATTTCAAGGAGAGGTACTGCTGCTGGTCTGAGAGTGCTCCAGTGTAATAGATTTAAAAACAGAGGTTCCTCAGGTCTCAGCTGGAGGGGCAGAACTGCTCATTAGAAAAGCAGCTTGCTCAGTGAACCAAGTTTTATGCACAGAACTTTATATCCAGAAGATGTAGCACTGCAGCAACTAGATGATAGAAAAGTTACCAGCAGTGTTTAGCTCTTAGGCATGGTTAGTCATCTATTTTAACTCTGTGTGGTGTGTGTGTGTGTGTATCTTTTTATATTCGATGAAGTTACAGGGCATGGGCTTTATAGTGTGATGTTACTGCACAGGGAGGATGTTTAACTTGACAAGTCATCTGTGCTGTGTCTTCATTGAGTACTAGAAAGTACTATTTCAGAACGTAATGAGGAAAAGTGGTAGCAGATGCTTGCAGAAAGCCTGTTCAGTCATTGTCTCCTGTAGCTGCCAGTGGGCTTTCTGAGGAGGATGGTGAGAAATAGGAAGGGATCGGAGAGAGCATTCTCAGTATTGCTTGGATAGATCCCAAGTGAGAAGAATGTCTGTAAAGGAAGAGTCCAGAAACTGTAATTTACCACTTCACAGGCTAATAAAGGGCAGAATAAGCATGCTGTAAATTTAATTTTACTTCAGCAAATTTTACTTACTCAGTTTAATGAGCAACCTGAATATCTGCATCTGAACCAACTGTACAGCATGAGAATATAGTAGTGAGGTGAACTGCTACCAACCTGAACCATTCACACACAGCTGCTGTCCTTTGAATCAAAGCCTCAGGGAATTCTTCTCCACCTCCCATTCCATGACACCTACATCCTCACTCCATCAGTTAACTGCTTTACATCTGCTGTAACAGTTGCCCTATTAAAATCTCTGAAGTGGTAGGATATGAAGCAGTTGAATATGAAAGTGAAGAATCTGTAGCTTTCTGAAAATTGGACTCCTTACAGAAAATAGCGAAGTTAAAAGTTGCTCAAGGCTGTGCATGCTGCAGAAATGTAAGAGGGTATTTGGGCAAATGTTAATCGATTTTTGGTTCTGTGGGTCTGTCTGTAGCAGATCTAATGCTTGCTTATGACAGCTAGCAAAACGTTTGCCTCGCTTCTTCCTCTTCTATCATGATATGCAAGCTATGCTAATCAGGAAAGGGAAGTGGCACTAAAGCAGGCTCCACCTGGCTTATGTCAGTGGGTGATTTGCTTTAATAAGGATCTGTTTTCATGTCTCTTATCACAACGGAATTAGACTGGCCTTGCCAATTTGGCCATACAACTTTTAGGCCACTTCTGTGGACTGATAGTGCTCTAACAGAGCTTTGTCAATATTACTAAGTCTCTGCTCTCCTCTTCTGTTTTTTCTTTCTTATATTCTTCTCTCTCAGAAAGGAACAGTTTTTTTAGTAGCACTCACTCAGGAAAGAGCTTTAAAACTGCTGCTTTTAGAGAAATGCATGCTATTAACGCATGGTACTGATATAATTGAAAACTAATAGAGGGGAGAAGGGGAGAAGTTTTTATCTGTGATCTCCACCTGTTGAGTTTGCAATATATCTGCATGGGTGCATATGATGGATAGGAAAAATGGATGGGAAAAGTGTCAGAGAACAGCGTGGCAGGGCAGGGTGGCATCTTTCAATGGTTCTGCCACTTAGCACAGCTCAAAGGGTTGGTGAGTCTGTGATCTCCGTAATGGAGAGGTGTATAAACAATTGACTTAACCTGATGATTTTTTTTCACTATCAGTTCACTCCTGAGATGAAAGAAATAACATTCTACAGCTGGCAAGCTCTGTTGCTGTTCATCTTAGCACTCCTAGAGGTCACTCTTAGACTGACTCATAAAGAACTGTGTTCTTTGAGCTATTAAACAGGTGATGTAGTTGTGTCTGCTATAAACTTTCCTTTTACAGATTGTAAATATTTTTCAAGCGCAGCAGTTTACTCTCCTAAAAACAACTCTGAATTACTTTGCTATGTAAGCAATGGCAACTTTGTTAGACTCAGCATTCATAATGTAGGTTAGTGCTTTTGAAATAAAACATTGGAAGTTGCAAACTCGAGCTGGAGACCCACAGGTCGCATTGTTTAGAGTGGTTTTGCTCCAGTGTTAATTAATTTATCGTTAGTCAGCTGAATAAAGACAGAAAAATAGTCCTGAGCATTTACCCTGTCACAGGTAGGCCTGGATGAATGCCATCAGATGGATTTTGAAGCTGCATGGGCTCTTGAAGATTATGATAACCCTCAGTGTTATAATGAACGACACCCTGTCCAACAGTCTTCTCTGCCCAAGATACTGCCTTGTCAACAAAATATTTATATAATGTTTGTATATGGAAACATAATGTATAGAATTTCTAACCTGTTTATCCATTCTGAAATATGTCTAAAAACGTAAATGCCTCTTGGTTTAAATAATTACTTCTGTAAGCACACCAGTGTGACTCTTGACATGTTCATCTGGGGACAAATTTAAGAGAATTTTCAAGATGATCCTATTTTGTTTTATTTTCTGGAAACAACTTTCCTATTTAAGCAACACTGTCTTTAATTGCTTTTTACTTTTTATTATTATTGAGCTTTCTTACTTTGCACAGTTTCTATTGCACGTGTTCTCAGTGAACGAAGAAGGAAACAGTACTATTTGGACAGACATCTACTTTCACTTGGACTTTTGCAAATTTCTTAGGCTGCAGGTTCATTTACATTAAGCTGTGGTCTATGGGCAGATTTTGTACGTTTATCCCTAAGGTAACAACAATAATGTTACAGAATAGCTTCCAGGTAGTCAAAGGGTGACCCTGATGGAGAGAAAAGTGTACAACAGTACTTTGTAATAGTTATTTTGAAGTCTCATATGGGAAAGAGACCCAAAAACACTTTTACATGTAGAATCCTGCTCATTTCCACCAATGTTCCTACTGCCAAACTATTGAAAAGGACTTCCATGTAGCTGAGTATGAGTGTCCCACTGTATCGCTGTTCAGATGACAGTTTTCTTGCGAGTAGAAAAATGTTTCTTTATAGAATGTTTGTTTCTGTGATTTTTTTTTCTTAATATCTGGGAATATTTTAATTAAGTTTTGTAATAACCTCCCTTTTGCTTTCCAAAACTGAAGATTAAGGTTAAAATAACTTGCAGTTTACTGTGATATGAAAGGGTCAATGCTGACATGTGACATAGCATTTTGCTGGTTTCTGTTGGCTTGGCTGGATGAATTTCATGCTGTTGTTGTATGTATCTGTTCTTTTGTTTCAGCTCCACTGTGTGGCAATATGTAGCATTTCTCAAAAAATGTTTACATTTTTTGCTTCTCCATATACCCAATTAACATGAAACAACTGATTCTAAGGCATTCACACTCATTTTTCTTGTGGCACTGTAGTCAAGTCCCAAAAAAGTGACATGTAGCAGAAGGAAAAAATGGATTTGTACATTTTTGTTGCTTCTCTGTAACGTGAGGAAGATTTATTTATTATTTTTCTTCATTTTTCCATACTCAGTTTTAGAAGATGCATACAGTTTGGTAGTTCATTCCCCTGTGCAAACATAAAAAATACAAGGTTTTTCCTATAAAACTTACCCATATCAAAATAAAAATGCTGTGCAATCTTTGCTTAATTTAAGATAATGTGTTGTACTAAGCAGTCAGACTGTGTGTCAGCGTGTACACAGCCACCTCTGGCTGCTCTGTGTGTGGCTGAGGAGCTTGGCTAAGCAAGCCCACTTGGCTTTTTCATCCATCAGCTAAGAAAATCTTCAGCCCCTAGAAGGAATGCTGCATTCTGAAGAGATGGATGAAAAGAAAATAGAGGGAGGCATAGAGAAGGGCTGGCATTTGCCAGATGTTTGTAACAAGCTGACATAAGAATAGGCAGCAGTGTCAGGCAAGCTATCCAATAAGGAATCTGAGCAGAAATCATGCATTTTCTCAGTCATTCAGTTTGCTGGCACAGGGATTATTATTCAACAAATTATCCATTCATTCCTGAATTTTTTTAAGGGCAAAGCATCTGCCTGGCTCAAGCTGAGCAGCACCGTCAGCCCCCCACAATCCCGTGGGCTGCTTGGTTTGCACCTTCAGCCACAGTTTTCCACATTACAGTGAAGCAAATGCAGCAGCACAAACCCAGTGTATTTATTTCCCCTTTGCAGATGACATCCAAAAAGCCAAAACATTTCCTTCAGCATTGGGATATGGAGCTTTGTTTTCCAATTGCGCTTTTTTTTTCCTTTTGTCTTTCTTTTTTATATTTTTCTTCTTCTTCTTTTTTTTTTTTTTTTTGGTCTTTTTAATTCATTTACGTTGTTTCCTTTTAACATGCGGTTACAGAGTCAGGCACCGCGAGCACTGTACCTTGTGGCCTCACTTTCTTTTCCTGCTTTTTTCCTCCTCCGCAGATCCCTCATCCCGGCAGCACTGATCAGTCCCATACTTCCATGCAGCAAGGTTTGCACGTCCCTCACCCCAGCAGCCAGTCAGGGCAGCCATTACATCACAGCGGGCCTCCCAGCCAGCAGTCCCGGCAGCCGCCCCCGGCCGCTTCTGGCAACCATCCACACAGTGACCTGACCTTTAATCCCTCCTCAGCCTTAGAGGGTCAGGCTGGTGGACAGGGAGCACCTGACATGCCGGAGCCCTCGCTGGATGTAAGTCTGTGTCATACTATCATCTGCCTGCCATAGCGTGTGCTTGACATGGTGGCGGGAGGGCGGGGGGGGTGCGGGGATGGGGAGCCGCTTCCACAGCACATGCCATCTTCTCATGCTTGGGTACATGGGCGTAGTCACTGCAGCTGAGGTGACAGGGCGCTCCTGGCTTGCTGTGGAAACTCTTCTGTTTTAAGCAGCTGCATGACGTGCCAGCCATGTCCTCCTCGTAGTAGGGAGGCAGGCGTCAGACAGCAGGTCGAGAGTCTGCCCAGAGAGATCTCCCATCCCCTCGTCGCCAGATGAAGGCACTTGTGTGCACGAACCCAGGCTCTGGAGCTGCTGCAGCATCTGCATTAGGAGGAGGCGGCTGCACATGGGCCGGGCTTGGGCCACACAGTGCCTGTTGAGCCGTGTGCTGGCGCTGCTTCAGCTTTGCAGTACGTGGCGGTGGGGTCCATCCTGGCTCTGGGCCCTGCCACGGCACTCAGCAGCAAACATCCTGCTCCCATGCCATGCTAGTGCTGCAAATGAACAAGGATGACTTCTGTCTCCGTAGCCAGGGTTGAGGGCAGCTTGTGACTAAACGGAGATGAGCTTAGTGTTAAGGACAAAAGTAACATCCGCAGCCACCCACTGCTAGAACTGGTAGTGAGCTACCTGAGGTGTCCCTCTGGTCAACCACCCAACTCCCAAAGGTTATATTTCTTAGAACTAAGGTTGGATTTTTGTTTGAGTCATGCATTCCTGTACTTGTATCTTCTGTCTAGTCCAAAGTCTGCCGCACGATGTATTTCTCTGAGAGAAGTGTTCACTCTGTGCCTCAGGTTTATACCTGTCCGTGCTGTTGCTGTGTGCGTGCCTGTTCCCTGTCCCATGACAGCACTGTGCCATCAGGCGGCCTCGTGGGGGCAGACAGGGAGGGGGTTCAGGCTCCAGGCACTGGGAAAAGCCCTAAGTGAGCAGTGTCATTGCTGTGGCCAGACTATGTCAGGCACACAGCATGGCCATCCTTCAGGAGCTGTAGGTCTTGTGGCAACCGGAGGTATGAGCCCTTAAGAATACCATGTGAGTAATATCAATAGGTGAAATAAAAATCTCATTTTCTCTTCAGGTATTTAAGTAGCACTGTACATTGTTATGGGTCAGGCAGTCATTCCTTGGTGAAAAGAAAATACACGTTTACCATAGTATTGTGGGTATTGCTGATGGAGGCGTTCAGTGGGAGACTGAAACTGCCATAGCTGAATGAAGCGAGCGCTGTGCAGTGTGGAGAGCATAGGGCTTGGAAATATCTGTGAGCTCAGTCACGCTCAGATGAGTGATGTCAGTGGGTTTAGCTATCAGTGACTGTGTTGTGGAACCAGGCTGAGCGAGGCACCATGCAGCACTGTCTGTGAGCTGGAACCAAACTGAGGAATGCCCCATGGGAACCTGGGCTCACTGCCTGCTGGCACAACCAGGGTCATTCATTAGTGCTTCAGTGCAGTGCAGGCCAGGGCTTAGGAGATAGAAGGGTAGATCTCATATAGAGGGAGATGACCCATGCTCACACCACAAACAGCAGAGACAAAGGGTGTGGATGCCTGGTGAGAGCATTACAGTGTATTCACTTCAGGAGCACAGGGTGCACTCTCTAAATTCAGCCAAATCCAACACACCCTCACAGTGCCTGCCCCTTCCAGCTCTCCATTCCTCCCGGCCCAGCACTACACCCAGCTGAGCCCTTGGATTTGCACGTTGCTGCAAGGGGCTGCCATGAAGATCCCCACACTCCAGCTGCAAAGCTATAGTACCGGCTCCAGGCTCGTGGGCCCTGTGTTGCACAGGCCTGCATGCAGGGGAACACCCCACCATTCAGAAACATTCTTCTTGTTTTCCAAATTTCCTTCTCTTTGCCCTTTTTCTCCTTTAGACTGTGTGAAAATATGCTTTAATTAGCAAAAATTGGACGATTCTCTTTTGAGAAGTCTTAGAAACATTTAGTCTTGAATTTTTGCCATTACTTCATCATATGAAATACACCCTCAAAATTTAGAAGACTGCATCTTTAGAGATAAAGGATAAACAGTGTATTGTTCAAAACTTTCACCTTTCTAAAAAAAAAAACAAATCCTCTGTATAAAAGAATGAGTCTCAGACACATTATGTTAAATTTTTAAAATTTAGTTGGAATATCTATGGGATACATTCAACCATTTGTTACACCATACTACACCATAAACATGTGGTGAGGCTGCAGTTTTCTTTTAGTCCCATACTAGATATTCAGAAAAACTATGCCAGCAGGTGAAACACATTTAAAAGCTGTGTATCTTTAGTCTAGCAGTATGACAACAGCAGTTAAAACTGTGGATAAAAGGAGGAGGTGTTTTATGAAAAACATTCCCTCTGGGACATTTTGTTTATGCAAGCTTGACTTTTTTTTTAGTTTTTTTTATTTTATTTTTTTTTTAATGCTTAGGAAGCAATAAACTTCCTTCTTCGTTTCATATATAGCTTATTTAAAAGTGTGTTCATCCATTTAAGCATAGAGAAGCATATAAATATACCACTTGTGTGCTAACTGTGATGCGATCAGGGTTTTAGTTTCATAGTACTTGAAAACACAGAACAATTTAAAATGAATTTCTTGTATTTACTGTTATGTTTCTTAAATCATTCCGTGTTTTTCTGTCTTGGCCACAACACAATGCTGAATATAAAGGGAGCTTATTACAAACTCTTCCCTGTCAGTTTATAAGTACTTTTCCTTTTTACCAATACGCAGTAAGCTGCAAAATAAGTCAGAAAATATTGCTTCTTACAAAACCCAGTAGCTGAGATGTGCTTGTTGATCTGTCAGATCAAAAAGAATCTGAGTGGTGCTTGGGAAAAAAAGTAGTAGTTCTATTTGAAACACAGTGTTAGTGAAAAGTTAAAAAACTGTTCATTTTGATACTTCTAAAATTTTGTGGAGATCAGCGCATCTTTGGTTGGATGGAGTGTTATGCCCCTGACCTTTTAAAATGTCTTGAAATGCACGTAAACTAAAGTTGAATCAGCACTTCCGAACACCATCAGTTGTCATTGCCACAGAAAGAAAAGATCATCGGCCTGCCTTGCCCCTTTATGGCCCTTACATCTCCTTAGGACTCTTGGTGGGTTTTTGGGGGGATTTTTTTTTTGATCTTGGGGCTTTTTTTGGTCTGGGTTAGTTTCAACACCTGGCGAGTTCCAGTCCAGCTCACTGCCCAGCCTGTGTGTCCATGCTCAAGGAAGGGATGGATAGGGTGGCCTGGTTCCATGGGGATGCAGGCTTAAAGCAGTTGCCACGCTGCAGCCTGCCAACCACATACACCAGGCTTTGTTGATCTGCTTTAAGGCTCAAATAAGTCTTACTTGACTGCATGGTTCATGTTTCTATTCAGTGTTTAACATGAAACTAACCTACGTAACTAGCACTTATCAAGAAGGTCTTATCAATATCACTAGGTGGGAATTAAGCTATGTTTATTGATAAGCTTTGTGATGGGGAAGTTGAGTAACGCAAACTTTGGCAAACAAGTGGCTACTACGTCATCTTAGGGTGTTACACAGCATTACTGCTGTCAGATTTATTTCAATATGAAAGACGGTTTCCTGGAATGAATGGTGTTTAATCCCTTTTTTCCACAATTGTATTTCTGTTACCTGTAATTTTCCTTTTATCTTTGTATTTTATAGCTGCTTCCAGAACTCACAAATCCAGATGAGCTGCTTTCGTACCTGGATCCTCCTGATTTGCCAAGCAATAGCAATGATGACCTTCTGTCTCTCTTTGAGAACAACTGAACCCATGTGTATTCCCCCATCCCTTTCACTTGTTCACACGTGTGGCTGCACAGCGAGGAATCCTAACACTCCTTTCCCACAAAAGAAGAAAAAAACACCTCACGAGTTGATCCAGTGGTGCACTCCCTGCTTTCTTCATCTCAGAACTGCTTTTGTCAGCTTCAAAAACTGTGAAAGTGACGGGAGAAAAAATACACAAAAAAGTGCAGTAATCTCAGAATCCGCCCTGCTACACGTCACAGCGAAACACAGACAGTTGTGCAGCTATTGGAAACCCTGTTTGTTGTTCATCCTATAGAGAGAGAGTTCTGTGATAAACATAGTGTGAAGTATCTTGGCAAAAACAAATCTTGGCAAGGGAAGAAAAGGCAACAAAATGGAACTGTCTTTAATTGACCTGTCTCAGAGTGTCCTTCCAACGCATGTTCTTCCATTTTTTTGAAACTATCTCCCTCCACCCTGCTTCTCCTCTGTCCCTCTCCAAGCACAGGTTTGTGTTGGAGTAATTGTTCTGGCCACACACAAAAAGAAAAACAAAAACACAAACAAAGCTCCAAAAAGCACAAATCGTACGGTAAAGTGGCAAAGGTAGGGAAGAAATACGAGCCCTTCAGAGGGAGACAGCAGCTTAGTAAACACGTCGTCAGTAATGGAGTCCTGAGCATCTCCAGGCCGCAGCCATGTGTGTTTGGACTTAGAACTAAGTTCAGGAATCTTAAACACTTCTTTGCAAAGGATTCCTCTGTTCAAACACATACATTGGAAGCACACGGAAAAAATAAAAGAAATACTTTCAATGTTTAGGGTGTTTCTGTGGTTTTGGTTTCAAATCAGCACCGTTTGTGGCTGCGTTGACACCCAACTGTTGAGATTGTTGTAACAGTTCTTTTTGCCATATATTCCATACCGAATGGAAGAGAGGGAGGGGGGGGAATGCAAACCGAAACACTCTTTATTATTACCTACAGCCTTTGCTTCCTGAGCATTTGTGTCACTGTGTGTCTTGCACAACACATAATAAGACAAGCTGGGTTGAAGGCGGATAGGAGATCGTTGCAGGATGGGGGAGAGTAACATCACGATCTGCATAATTATTTTTCATAATCAGCTTGAAAAGGGGCATTGAAATTGGATAGACATAGCTTCCTTTTTATTTTGCTTTCTGTTCTGTTTTCATGACTGTTACAAATAATTCAACCTTTTTCTTTTCTCCTCCTTCGGTTTCTTTTTTTAAACCTTAGGTGCCAGGAAGAGATTGTTCTCATGAAGGAAAGGGCATGGGGAGGAAAAGTGACTTGGTAGATTGCTGCTGCCCTCAAGAGACCCTGATGCCACAATCACTGTCTTGCCCCTGTGATCCGTGCTTCTCGTGTGGTTGCTTCTCCTGCATGAGCTTCCTATTGCTTCTGTGCCCATTTCTGTGCTCTTTGTCTCTCTCTCTCTCTCTTTCTCTTTCTCTCTTATAAATTATGTACAGTAGCTGTGTAAGAAGTGCATGTGTGCCAACTTTGCCCTCGTGGTGCAGCATTTCAGCTTTTGCCCACGTAGAGTTATTGGTTAATTTCTTTTTGTTATTAAAGCAAATTTGACCCTACTCCTTTCCTCATCCCAAACCCAATCCAGTAACTTTGATTTGCTCGCCACAACGCGTTTTAAACTTAAGTGCCAGACAAATTTTGTTTGTTCCCATCTGTTTGACCAGAGAGTTTCCTAGCCCTCTGTGTTCACTTTGCAAGCTGTAAATGGCATGCTGTGTGCTTACAACTCTGGATTTGCTTTCCTCACCAAAGTCACGTTTGTAAATTCTTTGCGGTTCTTGTCTTATTTTGCTCTTTAACATTTCCCACTACTGCTGTACATGCGTCGTGACACATATATGCTAGTCAGCAGCACCTTGCTGTAGATATTAAAGGAAATGGCGGTTTAGTTCTTTCATTTTCCAGTAGGAGTATTGAATCTGTCAAACATATTATGTAGAGATGGTCCCACACTTATATTTTTCCTGTTTCGAGTTTTTTTAAGAAAGGCGCTGTTCATTATGCAAAATCAATTATTTTAAGAATTGCTATTGTAAATATCTTTGTGAATATTTTAGTATTGTCTTTGATAATATTCAACATTTTCATGATCTGATTATACTTTTGCTGGTGTTTTTAAATACCTTGTCTGAAAAAA
>VXAB01002407.1:176757-197129 GCA_013399175.1 Odontophorus gujanensis | reverse complement strand
ATGGGGCCTTTTTTAACAAAAAAAAAAAAAAATTGAGGGTTCTTTAACAGAATAAGGGAGGTTTTTTTTTTTTTCTCTTCTCCTCCCCTACCCTCCCCACTACCCCCCCTCCCCACACACACCCCCTCAGCCCATTTTCTTTTGAAAAATTAGCCCAAACTTCATATCCATTTACCTGATGAATGAATTGATATGTCAGGCAGTACCTGGACAATCAGGGCCCAGCTCTGTCATGGAAACACAGTAAGAAGTGATTGCCTAGAGCAAAAATCCCACCACCCGACCAGTCCATGTTCCCTGCCCATGTGGTGCCTGTGGGCTGGTGACAGCAGAGGTCTTGTCCCTTTGCCCCGGTGAGCAGGACACCTAGGAGCAGCTGTCTGAACAGGTGAAGATGCACTAAGGCAAGCAGCGAGTATGTAAGGTACCGTATTTATATCACTGTGCTGGTGTTCCAGCCTGCAGAGCTGGACACACTAACACGAAGGGATGTTGGTGGGTGGAGAGGGAAACAGTATAGTACACTTTATTCTGCTTAGAAGTGTCTTTTTCTTATGTAGGCTTGACAACCTGTAGAGGATCTCTGCAGAATATTAAAGATACCTTGGTATAATACATGGTAATGTGGTTGTGGTATGGTGCTGCTGCCACGCCACCGCTAGGAAAGACCATTCTTCAGTTACAGATGTGTTTTGTAGCCATTTTACTGTAGTAGTTTTCCCCTGTATTTTTTGCTGCATTGTTTATATATGTATTGAAGTCATTTTCAAGGGTGGCGAATGATAAACTGGCGTTATGCCCTTAGAGTTTTGTTGTTTCATTTCTTTTCGGGGGAAGTTTCTTAAGCCATAGGTTTTGGAATAAAGAACATTTCTCAGTACTAGATGGAACGGGTTGCTCAGATTTTTTAATTGATTCTGTTTAATGTTCCACTCTCTATTGTTTCCTGAGCAGCTAAGTTAGTCACCTGAAATTACTTTTCTCTTAAACACAACGTTAGTATTTTAAACCAGGTATGTTAAGAATTGAACTTTTGCTAACCGGTAGTATTTAAAATGTATCATTTGAAAGTACCTGTCGGAAAGAATAAAGGGAAAAATAAAAACACATAGATATTAGCAATATGTTTGGAGCAGCATTTGCATCTGCTTTGTACAGAAATAGAGCGTTAAAGCGGATGGTTGACATGTTGGAGCTTAGAGAAGCGTTTGGTTTCTAAGCAGAACTTACGAGAGAAAATGCAATTTTTACCCATCACCCAAATGTTGGACATATGAGACAGTTTTAAAACCATGTCAGCTAAAATCAGGTACTGTATAGTGGATCCAGTATGGAAAAGCTTCTAAATGAAAATTTAGTTATTTTTTTATCTGTTCACTGCCGTATTAAAGTTTAGAGAAAAAAACCTAGCAAATAGGGTAATCACAGTCATTTCTTTTAAAGCTTAATTATTATATGAAATTCCAGTAGTATTTTTATTCTTCTTTTTTTTTGTTTGCTTACTTTTTAATTGTTTCCCTATGGAAGTTCATCTGGGAAAGAACCCACAGAAATCTACAGTTCTGCTGCCAAGACATTATTATAGGACTGACAGATACACGCCAATGTCTGCAGCGGAGACTCAAGGGACATCTGTACATATGTAAATGACAAATAGAGACATGTTAACAGAAATGCATTCATTTTCCTTGGAATGTGCATTGTTTTTATTTCGCAGGAAAAAAAAAAAAAGCTTGAAGCTCCATCTTATGTGGAAAATGAATCCTGTTTGTTAGCGTTCGTGGAGTCTCGGCATTTGTTTCACTTTCACTTCTGTAATATACTCTGATCCTTCGTTTTGTTTTGTTTTATCTACATGTAATATTTAGCTTACGTGTACTAGTCTATCACCTGTGTATTTTTAGGGTGCTACAGAAATAATGAAGAAAAATAAGGGGATTGCAAAAAAAAAAGTAAATTGTAACCAAATTCATACTTTGTACAATTTTTGATATTGCGATCAGAGGGGAATTAAAAAAAAAAAAAAGTACAATCTGAAGAAACATTCAAAAATGGCCATTGTCTTTGTTTGTACATTGTATGTACAGTACAATGCAATCATTTCATACTTTAAACTGGTCAGAAAAAATAATTGTGATTTTTAGTCTTGCAAAACTGTATGTAGTTAGATGATGTGACAACCTAATATTTATCTAATAAATATGTATTCAGATGAAACCTGTATATTAGGTGTTCATGTGGTTATTTTGTATTTAAAAATCAAATTATTTGACTATTGCTAGACATTTATATACCCTGTTGTAACACTGAGGTATTCTCATTTGCTCATGTTAATTTTTTTTCCTAAATAAATTTACAAAATTAAGGTCTGGCTAATTGACAGCTGCTTTGTAAATTTTCAGTTTCTTTTTGAAACACCCTCCTTGCCCTTCTCCCTCCAGGCTCGTGTGTTCATCTGAAGGTTATGTGTGCAGGATGCCGCTTCCCGAGGAGCACAGCTTGCTGCAGGAAGGGAAAAAGGTGCCAACCAGGGAGGAAGAGACAGGCTAGGAGATAAGGAGCGCAGATTTACTGATAGGCGCAGGATCATGTCGAAGAAAAAAAAAAACAACATGAAATTGTCATGTGATTTTCAGTTCAGCACAGAGGGTCCTGCATACCACCAAAACATGGAGCAGTTTCTTTGAAGTGAAATATTTGCACAACGTGGATAACAAAAGAAGGCTCATCTGTTGACCATCCAGCAGCACAGAAGACTGTTAGCTTTCTCTTTGTTTTAAATTCTCACGAGTCTCATTACTTTTCTTTTAATTGCAAGCTGTCATTTAGAGGAAATCAGTAATGGGAGATGAGTAAAATGATATATTTTTGTAATGTATTCCCATTTAAAGCTGAAGGTTGGTTTCAGAGTGCAGCCCTTCAGTTCTGAGGCCTGCTTAATCTCTCAGCACCCTGAGCTGCTGGCAGACCAAGCCGTGGCTCCATGAGCACACACAGGGCACTGGCAGCAGCAGTGGCACGCACAGTTCTGTTCCTGGCAGAGCCCCATACCCGTCACTAGCCATGCTCACATACTGAGTGCTTTGTCGAAGGCTCAGGACTTGTTTTTGTAGAGAATTTCTGAGTACCTTCTGGATATTGCATCTGCAGAAGTGTTTAGCTTAAACCCACCTTCCAAATACATTCAATAGATAGGAACAGTCTAACCATTTCATATTGTGAGTATCTACACGTGGTTAGAATTCAGATACAGCAATTACCCAATAAGGAAACAAGTCCCTACCATTGACTGAAATACACATAAATAATTACGGGTGTATATAAAACTTCATTTTCTCAAAATTGGAATAAGTCTCTGCCTCAGTTCAGCCTTCTTTGCTGGCACTATCAGTTAAAATGGTAATTCAGAATAAAGTAATGAAACTTGAGTTACAATGCATTCAATGCATTTATTGATCCCAGCCAATAATTAATGTTTTGGTGTTTTGTTTTCCTGGAAGCTCCCCAGAAGTGCCAGTCAGCCAGTGTACAGACCTGCCTTGGCAATCAGGATGGAGGTGAACATTTCTGAACGAGGCATGTCGTGACGTCCTTCGGTGCTGGTTGTTCTTCATGCTTATCTGGAAGTCAGAAGGCTATGGAAGTTCTCCAGGTGGAGCTTCTCCTAGCTGTGGACACCAAGATAGGTATGATGTGTGCATCCAGTGCATGCTGGAATCTCCTGCTCCGTCCTGTGGCAGTGTGTCCCTGCAATGTTCGCTCTCCTGTGGTTCCAGGCGGCCACGTGTGGGAGTATCTCTGTGCTTTCTGTGCTTGTCACGGTGCCTCATTGTTGAACAACTTCAGAACACTCTCAGGTCCCTGCATTTCTTTTCTACTTTTCCTAATCAGTACGGAATTCTGAATACGTATTATTTGTGTGCATTGCATTATGTTCCCAGCCACTGGATCGTGGCTTTTATAGGAGCAAGAGACAAACTTTGGAAGTGGAGGTGGCACCATCTGCTTGTTTGTTGACTGGCCAGTGGGAGTGGGACTCCTGCTGTAAATGCTGTATCTATAGAGCTGCCCTCTTTCCTTTAAAGAAGAAAGCTAGACAACAAAGAAGAAGTGGTGCAACTCTTATTTAATACAGAATATTCTCATACGTTACCATTCTTGGTTTGTTACTCCCTAAAACTCTTTAACATATTTGACACTTGTGTACCTGGTCTTTTATTTGTTCGCATTTTTACCTAGAACCCACTTCCCTCTTAACTGCCTTAATTCCAAGTCTGTCCAAATCCTCTTGCACTGTGAATTTCCAGTTGTGAATGACTACTTTTCCTTTTCATAGTTTGAGTTCAAAGTAGCGTGTCACCTTCTGACAGTTTTCTTTTGTCCATATCACTGAAATCCTAACATTTCCATGTAGGATGCTACTCCTGATGTCAGTCCTTGTGCTGATGCCCTGCTCACACTTGTTCTCTCTAAAAGGAACAAAAGTCACACCTCTGCACCTTCTGCAGAAGTATCCTGTCTCCAGGAGCATACAGAATTTTCCAGGGGAATGTAAAAACAGTCTACAAGGAACCTAAGCAACTAAACAATTCTATGTAAAAAGCAAGCAGATAGTGATTACAGCATGACTACTACAGGGTGTTAGCAAACAGCCTGGCAGGGAGGGACTTAATGGTTTGCTCGCTTTATGGCTCATCTGCATTGTCAGGAACTCCTTACCTAAATTGTAAAAAGTGTTTTTCTGTCATTTAACTCCATCTTTGTGTTTAAAGTATTCTATTTTCTACGTACGTGGGCTAGACAAGATAAAGCTGTTTCCCTTCATTACAGAATATGTCTGCTTGGTTTCTCCAGAATCTTTCCAACTGCTGATCTCACTGTATTCTTGATATATTCAGCAATACACATGAACTTAGATTCTCTAGAAATGCTAGTATACACCTGTTTTTAAATACTCTGCTTTCTCTATGCATTTCTCTTTCTTTCTTGTACCAAATGTCCTCAGAATTTCACAATTACCGATTTTATTTTTCCTCTAAGTTCACGTTTTGAATTGTTGTAGTTGTGGTTGAATATTACAACCCAGACATTGCTGTTTGCCCGGAGTTGTTTTATAGTGCTGTTCTGGGGATCCTGTTGAACTGTTCTGGAAATTTAGTTTCAGTTGTCAGCCTGCTCACATATCAACATATTGATTATTGTGAACATGTTGAAATATTCTTTTTTGGTGGTTTTTATATATAAGTATACTGAACTGGTCAAATGCTAGAAAAAGCTAAATATTTTCGAAGTACTCTGACTTTTGCCTTTTGTTGTTATTCTTGTTGTTGTTTCCCCCCCTTCATTTAGTTTCTAAAAACTACTGAAGAAGTACCCCAGACTTGAGTAATACAATTCTGGAGCTGAAGTTTTAATGCATAAGTAAATTGAGACCAATTTTTACCAGCTATTCTTATATTTCAAATTTGTAATTGATGCTTATTTTTCTGTGGTTGTTGTTTCTGTATTTTTCAGAATGCACTTTATGTATGTTCTTAAGACGTGAAAAATCAGCAGATTTTAGACTTTCCATGTGCACCTCTCACTAGCTGTCCTACTTATACTGCTTCATGATAAATCATATTTTGCTTACACATTTTCTTTCTAAATTATGAATTATTGCTTTCATATTGCCCCTGCCAAACTGATGTCAAAATTCAGAGAAGCAACCCCGGGACAAGACTAAAAGTTTAGGAAAGCTGAACTCCTGTCTCCATTGGACACTAATAAAAATTCTTACCTTGAGATTTAAAGTATTTCAACAAACATTTCATTACCCAAAAATGACATCTTCAGTTGTAAATGTGACAGACATTAATTTGCACTTGACAACTTACTTGCTCAGTTGGACACTGCATATTCAGGTGATTGTCGTAAGCAATTATGTCATCTAAGAATGTCATTGATTTCCACGCTAGGTAATGTGCTAATGCTTATGGTAAGCAATCCTTTCTGTAGTGAAAGTGCAAAAAAAGTAGAAAGAAATCAGAACAACAGCACTGGGAAGACAGTTCCAGAATTGTTAATTGGAAAATTTGGTGGAATCTTCTAGACATTACAAGCATGAAGCTTAATTTCTGGACGTTTCTTGTTCAAAACAGTGGCTAACACTGTATTTGTAGTGTTCAACTTTTGTTGTGAAGTTATACAACCAAAAGCCAGGTGTCTCACAAGTACAGTTATTGTTAGAATCAGTTTAGTGCTGACAGAATAGTTTGTCCTGTACAAGGTAGAGAAGAAGCTATTACCTCAAAGAGTTGTCATTCAGATTGACACACATTTCACATTCAAGGAACATTCAAGGCTCTTCCAGGCAGTTGATTAAAGCAGGGCACTTATGGTGCCGAGTAGAGGACATGAGGGGTCTTGAAGATGTGACAAAATAAGGAAAATAATTAGGTAGAAAGCTGCTAAATACTCTGAAGAGGACAAGAACAGAAAGGAGGTAAATTTGAACCAATGAACTAAGCGAAAATTATTCCAGAAATTCAAGTACTACAGTGGGGAAGGAGCATTAAAACCGCGTATCTGGGAGACTATTGTGCTCCCAGTGAGGAGCTGTTGGGGATCATGAGTAAGGCACTCCAGCCATGTCCCACTCGAGTGGCAACTAAAATTCACTTCTAAAACACACCTCAGCCTAGAATGTCACATTACCACCCTGATAGTCTTAAAATGCTAAGTGTGATGTTCTTTCCCTTTGCTTCACCTAGTTACATTTTTCTAGTGTTCTTGGCAGTTTGTAGGATGTATCAGTATTCCTCTGATTTTGGTTTTACACCATGCATCTGAGATGGAACCTGGGCAGTGGAGTCATACAGGGAGAAGAAAGGTCCCACAGAAGCTGTTTGAAGTGGGTGAGCCAATGGGTGGTTTCCAGCTGCACCAGTGTTGTGACAGCCTCCCAGAGCAGCCCGGGAGACAAGATGGTGCTGACCTCTACTCCCTGCAAAAAAGCTGCTACAGGATGTTTCAGTTGAGTATTTCCTGAGCAATTCCATTTTCAATAGCAGCAGCCCAGTCCCCAGACTCATCTTACTTGTTCAAAATAAAGTAGCACGATGAACTAGTTCTGAAAGTAGTTCAGACACTTTTACCTTTTTTCATCTCCTCAAACCAGAGATGGCATTTTGCAGGTAAGCAAACTGAACTGAGTCCTGTAGGTGGCAATTCCTGTGTTACGACTAAAATGTCTGTGTTTTGGAACACAGGAGGACTCCCATAATATCTGCCATCCCTTAGTAGCTTCATCCACAGGTATGCAAGGCACCTGCACACCCACCCGCAGACGTGGCCAACTTGGACCTTCTGATGCCTTCCCACTTGCAAAGAGCTGCATTTCTTCTGCAGCCTAGAAACATTCACTTGGAATGTCCCACATGCCTCACCATGAACTCTCCATAAATGTTCCTCAGGAACTCAGGTGGTGCATGAACAGCCAGGCACCTGAGCACCACAAGACCCCACGTGTGAGCACTGTGCTTCCATATATTATGCAGCGTGGCTGAGTAATGAATTCCAGGCAAGCAAGGTCACTCCTAACTTCTGAAAGGAAAATGCTAATGACAGCTGTAAGGAGCGTGAGAAGATTGAGGTTTTCCTTGTATGACAATTTGTTGGTAATTAGTATGAAGTCGTGTGGGGAAACTCCACCTTTTGCTACATGGTCCTAAGACAAAACCTCGATCAAGGGAAGCATTTATTAGCAATTTTTCTTACCTATACATGTAACTGAGTGGCAACTCTATGCCCTTCACACACTTGTACAATCTAATTTCTCACTGCAATTGCTCAGTATAATGGAAAGGTCTTTCACCATCTCTCTGGCTCTAGTCCCCTTTCATAAATAAACGCACATCACAGATAACAGCAAAAAAGTCCTTCCCTCCTCTCAGCTTATCTTCCAGTTTAACCAAAACCTTGAAGAAAAAAGTGATTGTGATGTGACCCTCAGCACCAGCACCAGACTGCTTCTGGCTGTGCCCAAGCCTCTCCTACCCGCCGTGCCCCTCCCCATCGTTATCCCACAAGGTTTGGGGTGCCAGGCAGTCCTTGGGATGTAACAGTGAGCAGACTGTCACACAGGTCTGCTCAGTACTCTTCTAAAGCCATTTCTCAGCCTCGTGTTCTCATGATCCAGGGTGGTCTTTTGGCAGAAGTTTTACAGCACTTTTTTCTGCCTTTCTTGGAAAATGACCTCTGTATGTAACTCTAAAGTTCTTAACATCCCATCTGTACAAGTTTCAGTTCACTGACTGTGCAGAGTTAGAACATGACAGGTGGTTTACTGGCTTTGTTCCATAAGCCTAGAGCTAATAATTTAACCTATCTTCCCAAGTAAAACGCTACTATGAAAGAAAGCAAGTTGTTCTGCTTCTCACAAAGCAGTAAGCATGGGGGAGTGCATTGCTTGGCCTACTCAAGACACCTGAGAACTCTGAGCAGAACAGCTCAGTGTGTAAAATGAAGACAATGCTTTCTGTTGCTCATCTTTTGTCTTGCTTATTAAATAATGTGCCCTACGGGGCCAGAACTCTCTTATTAGAGGTTCGCACAAAACCTAACACCCAAGTGCTCATTCTGGTTTGTGCTTCAAGTGGCTCCTACAATTAAAGCAACACTAGAAAGAGTGTTTGGATTTTTTTTTTATGGTCACCAGAGAATAAGTATAAGACTGATGGCTAGGTGAACTGAACTATTTTCCAAAATGGCCTTGTGGGAAAGAGGATAAAAGGCAACTAAAAATGCATCCTGATTGGGTTACTGTTGAACAAGACCACAGTAAATCACCTTATGGCAGCTGACATTTGCTGCGCAGAAACCAGGAGATGATGTGCAGTTCCACATGCAGTGAATTCCTTCCCTGTGTGCCAGGAACGTGTGCTTTCCCAATCAGGGCTGCAGGAAACCAACCCCTGCTCAGCTGCTCCTTCTGCCATTGCCCTGGTGCTGCAGGGAAGGTCTTGCTGTCTCATCAGCGGTGTTTGGCCTGTGATGGCACAAATGCTTGTGAATCTTGGGGATAGGTATACTCTTAATGTCTGTTAGAGATGAGAGATAATGGATACCTCATTGTGGCCTTACAGTACTTGAAGGGAGCATATAAACAGGAGGAGGAATGGCTGTTTACATGGGTTGATAGTGATAAGACAAGGGAAAATGGTTTTAACTAAGACAGAGGAGATTTAGGTTTGATGTTAGGAGGAAGTTTTCCTCTCAGAGAGTGGTGACACAAGGGAACAAAGGTTTCCTGGAGAAGCTGTCCCCATCCCTGGAGGCATTCAAGGCCAGGCTGGATGTGGCTCCAGGCAGCCTGTTCTAGTGGTTGGTGACCCTGCCCACGGCACAGGGGTTGAAGCTAGATGATCTTTGAGGTCCTTTTCAACCCAGGCCATTCTGTGATCGAATGATACGTTTTCTAAGGCTTGCACTGCATCTATCATTTCCCTCTGTAACCTCACTGAAAACCCACGGCACTGAACACAGTGTCAGTGGGCACACTGGAGAGACCTACAAGTCGCTGTTCGTCCCCCTTGCCCTATCTATTGCTTAGGATAGGTTTCTGCTCTTTTTGTTAGCGCTATATGCTGCATTCACTGCCCACCTCCCGACATGCCTACAGGGCCTGCTCGACGAAGCTCAGAGGAGCTGCACTCAAAGCAATCCCCAACGCTTCGCACAGCGCGCATCGACCACCTCTGCGTCAGAGAGACCGGATGAGCCCACGGCGGCTGCGCGGGGACAGCCAATAGCCGCGGCGGCCCCAGCGGCGCTGCGGAGCCGATAAAAGGCGGCCGGGGCGGCACGGCCGCGTTTTCGGAGCTGTGCTTCCCCCCGCGTGGCGATGTTGGCGCTCGGCGCCGCGCGCCGCCTGCTGCGCCCGCCCGGGGAGCTGCTGCCGCTGGGGCTCGCCTGCGGGCGGGCGGCCGGAGCCCGCGGCTGCAGCTCGGATGGAGCGGGCCCGCGCAACCCGCTGGTGTACCTGGACGTGGGCGCCGACAACCAGCCGCTGGGCCGCGTCGTGCTGGAGGTAGGCAGGGCGTGGAGGCGGCGGGAGCTCGGGGACGAGTGGCGAGCCGCGGTCAGGGCGAGCGGTACCGCCGGTACCGCAGCACGGCTGCAGGCGCGCGGGCTCCGGGCTGAGTGTGCCGCGCCGTAACTGCTGCGTGGCGGAGCGAAGGGGCAGCGTGCCCGAGGGCGCGCCAAGGGCACCGCAGGGCTTGGCCGTGCGGGCAGCGTGGGACGGCTCTGCCCCGTGTGTCCCTATGTATTTGTGGTGTTGTAGCACGTCTCGTAAGGATGTCTCCGAAGTGACTTGATGTGAGGCTGGAGCCCAGCAGCCTGTTCTTCGTGGGAAGCGTCGGTATACGTTAATTGCGCTTTTTTTGAGACGACGTGCAAGTTCCTTCTTCATCAGAAAGGTTTATTAAACATTTAGGTGGTATTACATATCCCGAGTGCCATCTTCATCTGATGTTGCTTTTTCAAGGTGGCACCTAGCACTTTTTTTTAGGGTTAGTAAAAAGAGGTGTAGCAGTCGCTATCAAAAGTTCCTGCCTCTAGTGGATGTGGATGTGATGCCATGACTCAGTTTTGATGAGCAGTTTCTGTTCTTCTTTCTTTCTGTAAGGTTTCACAGATGGCTCTGTGCGAGGGAGAACTTACCCTGCTGGTTATACCAATGGGGTTCATATTATAGGTTCCTTCTTATGTTTCTATGTTTTCAGAACTGTTTTCAGTTGTTGCTTGGGTCAGTCATCAACTGGCCCGAATTTATGTAGCGAAGAACAGTGTTCATTACTAGTCTGTACTTGTGCAGCCTTAAGAGTTTTGAGTGGCTTCTGATTTCCAGCAGCTCATGTTTGTGTAAAAGGGTTCAGCTGAACCAAGCTGTCACAGGGAAGTTTTTCTATGTGTATCTAGGCAAACTAGTTAACTTCTGTTTTATTTTTCTCTTACAGCTGAAAGCCGATATTGTTCCGAAGACAGCAGGTAAGTGAGCACCTTGTGATTTTAGTACTTGAAATGGCAGGAAGAAGAAAGTTCTTTTGCATGATGGAAACCGTTTCTGTCATCCTTCTCCATTTGTTAAATAGGAAAATATGCACTGAACTTCATCAAACAGTGCTATGAGTGGGGTTATGGTCTGCTGCTATTTCAAATAGTCCTTGTACATTTACAACTAAAACAGTACACTCCATGTTAGGTTATCAGTGGTGAATAGATATGTTTCAAGATCAATTGCTTCCCATTAAAATCAAAACACGGAAGAAATGGGAAATGGTAAACATAAGGGATGGTGCCCCTTGCATTTGGGTTCTCAGGCAGTGTACAGGGGTTTCTCTTCCTTGCTTGACTGTAGAATCACAGAATGACTTGGGTTGGAAGGGACCTCAAGGATCAATAAAGTTCCAAGCCCCCTGCCACAGGCAGGGTCTCCAGCTGTTAGGTTAAGTATCCAGGTGCACTAGATCCAGGCTACAAAGTTCTTGTGTTTTCCCAGGTGCTTCCTACCTTGTCTGCTTGTTTCATGGTTCTGAAAACTTGTAGTGTTTTATTTCCCAGTGTGTGAAAGGTCTAAGGAAGAGTGTCATTTGTACGATAAATAAAGGGAACAAAGTCATAAGATACAAAACATGAAACTTTTGATTCCAGAGCAGTGGGGCTTAGGGCTGTAGTTAGGATACAGCAGTAAATAAAAGGGCAGCATGTGGGTAGGGCTGTGTTTGTAACCTGTTCTGAGGCAGACTTCAGGTTTTATTTTAGTAGCTGTACAGCAGAGGCTTTTTGAGGATGCAAGTGATCATTTCAATAATACTGTCATTTTTTTGTTCATGATCTTTGAACCTAGTTAACTGATTCTACGATATATTGTATATGGGGAACATAATGCTTTATGCTCTGTCTTTCTAGAGAACTTCAGAGCTCTTTGTACTGGTGAAAAAGGATTTGGCTATAAAGGATCCACCTTTCACAGAGTGATTCCTTCGTTCATGTGCCAGGTAATGTTCACTGTTTGGTTGGTTTTATTTCTGCTACTTATATCTGTGTACTATTGGGTTTTTTTTAGAACCATTGAGAAAAGTAGTAACATTTTAAGAGTCTGCTCTCTCTTTTACTAACAGCATTTCTGATTCTTGCTGTGCCAGCTGCTTGGCACGTGTTTTATATGAGTAGATGCTAATTCTGTGTAGATTCACTTTAAAAGAGAAAAAGCAATTTGATTTAAGGCTCCGTGCTTTTACAGCAGTGTACTTAAGGTGGGGCACACTTGGTGACTCTACTTGCATGGGAGAAGTGTTTGTGGGTAGAATGACAAGCAGTCTTAGCTCTGAAGGCAGCTCAGAAAATAGCGTCTCCACAGTAAACATTGGGCAGAACAACATAGGGAGGGGTGGATGGAGCAGAAAGCATTGGGATAAATTTGAGTGACACACCTAAAGTAGATGGTGTTTTGATTTAAAAGATGCCTTTCAAAATTCTGAAATAAAGCCCATGTTAGCTTTTCCTTTTTTTATTTATTTAATAAAAGCCTTTTTGGATGCCCTTTTCCTACTGCCTTTGGCATGTGAATAGTATTTCTGCTGCTATAGTGCACTGGATTGTATAATTTCTGGTGGTTCTCTTTTCTCCACTTCAACAGTATCGTGTTGTAGAATGGCTTTGCAAACAATTGGAAATCAAATGGGCTTTTTTATATTGACTGATGGGCATGGTGGTCCCTCATCCTTGCTTCCTTATTGTTTTTGTTACAAACAGTTCTCTGGACAAGAAGGCCTCATTTTAAGGTGGACATGTGTGCTGTAAAAAATGTCATTTCTTGCCTTTGAAATGCAGGTTTAGCTTTTGTGGTGCTGACAAAGGGATGAAATTTAGCAGTCTTGTCGGAGTCTTAAATAAAACAAAAATCCTATCCTCAGTTGTACCAGTAATTTGTGAAGTTTATGCAAACTGGTCTTCACTGTGTACTTCATTTGTCCACATAGGTGGACCTGAAGTGGAGATACGATGATGATACAGTGACTTAACATCTGGGAATTACTTGGTAGTCATTACAAAAGTGAAACATAGTCACGGGTTGCAATTATTTTTAAGGTTAACCAAGCTATAGGCCTTTCTGCTTGCTGAGATGGGATGTTGATGTGAGTCAGTCAGTCAGTATGCCTAATTAGAGGCAGTCATATCCAGGTGATGGCTATGACCTGTAATTAAGATGCCTCAATACAGCACATGATATGCAAAGCATACTTCTGGGATTGCATACAAGGTTGCTGTCAGAATTGCTCAAGGTGAGAACGGGAAGATGAGTATCATGTGCAGTGCTTGTTGTGTAAGTGCTGTGTGCCCTTTTGGTTCAGGATTTTAGGTTTCGTGTGTAATCAAGGGAGATGGCCACATCCTTTCCAGCAAGCACATGCAGCTGAGGAAGTGTGGAGCACTGTGGATGTAGCATGGGATAATTACCTACATAAGAATCTACAGTGATGGTGTATGATTTCCTTAAGACAAACGTGTGGTATAAGGGTCTGATGTGTAGCTTGTTTTTCTGAGGAATGTCCTGTTCCATTATGTCTTTTTAAAATAAAACAGTAAATACAGAAGTTCTGGATTATGACTGTTGGAGTTTCTGGATGTTTTTCAGTTATCTGGCAGTTCACCTATGGGTTTGCACATGGCCATCCAACTCTGATTCAGACTCAGTTCTGACAGGTGCCTGTGTCTGCCTGCTGAGTCAGCAGGAACCCAGGTGGCTGCATGCTGCTGCCTTGTGAGCTCTCAGCCCTCACACAGCAAAAGCTGTTAACAGTGAATAGTGATGCTGGAGATCTTAGAAATAAGAATGAGGGGGAAAAAAAAGGGATGGGGATGAAAATATCCTTGTGTGCCTGTGGTAATGTATTTGGGTGTGATGTATTTGCTTGAGAGCATTTTAAGAATTAAAATTACTGCTAAATTCTTTCAACACATTTGGAGACAAGAATGGTACTGTAGAAAGATTGTTGTGGGACTTAGGGATGTCAGCTGGAGAATATTAATGATGTCTTGAGCAGAAATTTGCTTTTAGTTCTTTTTCATGATTTTAAATCTTCACATGACCGTACTTTGAAAAATTGGATTTTTATTACTAAATTAGAGTAAATGAGTATATTTTTATAAGATCATTTATGGTGTAAAACTATGTATGCTAGTAATGTTAACATACCTATGCTTTTTTCAGGGTGGTGACTTCACTAACCATAATGGAACTGGTGGAAAGTCAATTTATGGCAGTAGATTTCCAGATGAAAATTTTGTACTGAAGCATGTAGGACCTGGTAAGTAAACATTTTTCTCCTCTGGTGACTGTAACCTTTGATGCATAGTTTGTAAAGAGGTAGTCTTGAGGGGGGAAGAAAGCTTCTTTAGATATGTAGTGCATGTGAGGGTTACAGAAATATTACTGATGTTTAACAGTGTATTGTCCCTGACATGTTTTTGTATAGACCATATGAATGTGTCAACCCATAATAGCTGATGTTGTTCCCTATGCAACAGTTCTCTGCTAAATAAGTCTATGGGGTTTTGGTATTTTACTTACAATTTCTACAAAGGTGACTGCTTTCTATTTCCTCCTTAGTAAGTCATGGTTTAAGTTTTACTTAGATGGCTACTGTAAAAGTTGAAGCAGCCTGGGACTTCTGTCTATCGTAACACAGGTATCCTTTCAAGCAAAAATAAAATCCAGGAAAAAAAAGTATACCTATGTATAAAAATATCTGATTAAATCCAAAGAGACTTTCTTTGGTGTTTACTTCCTTAGCACAATAAACTATTGCTACTATTGAACAACAGTAAAAGTTAGCTTATATTAATTACACTCAGGGCTCATTCAAATAAATATTACTACAGTTCTTGAAGTGGAAGGAAGAGAGGCTGGGCTGGAGGGAATGTCTAAAGACAAGAAGTTGACATTAGAGATAATTTAGAAATTGTTTGGAAGCCATCATGTATGTTTTCTGTGCAGTAGTCTAAATGTGTAGAGGAGAATGGTCTTTTCTGTGACATGCTTCTTATACTGATCTAAAACCTGTTTCTGTTCCAGGTGTTCTTTCAATGGCCAATGCAGGACCCAATACAAATGGATCTCAGTTCTTCATTTGCACTGCAAAAACAGACTGGTATGTTTTTAGCCCAGTGTATTAACCTAATAAATTGATGCCTGGATCCATAGAGGTTGTAGTTTTCTTGAGCTGTGTCCTTTCCTGTAATCAGAGTAGGTCAGCAGGTGACAGCTATGAAGGCCTGCTTACATCCCTTCACTGAGCTGTATGTTGTTGAGTTAACCTGCCTTTGTCATTTCCCTTGCAGGCTGGATGGAAAACACGTTGTTTTTGGGCATGTAAAGGAAGGAATGGATGTTGTGAAAAAAATTGAGAGTTTTGGTTCCAAGAACGGAAAGACCTCCAAAAAGATTGTTATTACTGACTGTGGCCAGCTGTCATAGCCGCTTGCCCTGCCATTCAGGACAACTCCAATGCTGTGAAGAGTGAATCATAGAAATATTTCTGATCCCACGAGTAGCAATATGAAGCCATATTTTCTATTTAACTTGGTCCTACTTTTATATTTGTATTGAATAATACTGGTTGAAACTGTAAAGCATGTATGAACTGAGCTACTGTGGTAGTTGCTGCCATGCTGATTTGGCAGTCCTCCTGCTTTCTGAAAGAAGTAGCACAGTAACTGAGAGTGTGTCTGACTGTCCTGCTGATAACATTCTTAATATGTGAATGCTTCAGGTGTTAAGAGTTGGTGGGGGGGGCTGACCTCTGTAACTGGGGGATAAATAAACCTCAACTGTGAGATACCATGTTTCCTTTAGTTCCGGTAATCCCTTTCTGTTCTGTCTTACCATCAGTCAGAAAATTGGTACTAACTTTTCAGGGCCAACTGATTCAGTTATGTCTGCATTTTTTGTTTCTAAAGTTGATCTGATAGTACTGATGTGTGGTTGTGGGTTTTTTAATTAATGTTAAATTAATCTATTTTTGTAGACTGATCACTATTTAAACAACACTGTTCCTTACTTGCTTCAGCAGAGCGGTGTGACTTCTGGGTTGAGCAGCCTGCTTCCAGAGTTTTACCTGTGCAATAAGACAACAAATGAGCCAGAGGATCATGGAACAGTGAACTTGCTTGAAGTACAGTTCTGCTCTGAGGCCCAGTCTTCTAATGAATGCAGCATAGCTCTCAAGAGAGAGGCTATTTTTGCAGTTGGAGAATATAATCAGAGTATAGTGATCTTGCTTGAGTGAGCAATGAACTCTATTGTAGTTTTCCTGTTCTGCTATTCCTGTGAGGCCAGCCTGCCCTACATCTTTTTTCATTGTGGTTTCTTCTCATCCATCATAAACAGGAGTCAGAATTGGTCACCGTGGTATTGCATGGCCAATGGGTGCAGCAAAATCTTTGTGGTTGATGCATGGGAAGGAAAGAATTTAGCTGATGAGATTCAGTTTCATTTGTAGAAACTGTTTTTTTTATGTGGAATCCTTGAGCAGTAACAAATGTTGGAACCTTACAGTACTGCTTCTAGACTCACTAAAGCCGTAAACTATCCATGCTTGGGGAAAAAGCACTTGGCTGGCTTTATGTGATCATCTTCTGCTGAAGGGAAAATAAAATGTGATAGCTCTGTTCAACTGTGAATTTATTTCCACTGCATTCTGCTACCCACGTGGATTTTTAAGTAATTTGTGCTGCAGTTTTTTCCTACTTAAGGCTACATTCTTGTGTGTGATTGGAAAGATTGTAATCTTACAGGAAAAAAAAGATTTGAGCTTCTTCACTGGAGTGGTTTCATCTTTGTATTGTTTTTGAATTATTAATTTGTACTGTTTTGTTTTTTCATCTTATACAATAAGGATTGTGTTCTCAATTTGTATACAAAAACTAATTAAATATAGTTCTGCCACAAAAGGAAAAAGATTGCGGACCCCTGTTTGAAAGTAGAAAAGTGTGGTGTTTGCATTGGCTTTATTTAGTTTTGCATAAAAAGAATCGTAGAATCATTTCAGTTGAGGGTGACCCTTAGGGGTTGCTTAGTGCAACTTCCCTTCAGTGAACAGCGATGCCTATGGCTGGATCAGGTGCGCAGAGCCCGTGTCAGCAGGGCGGCTTTTCTACAGCAACACCCTCCGTCTCGCAGCGTTGTTGGGGCAGAGGAAGGCTCTAAGGACACCTGTTTCAACAGTGAGAGAGGATACAGTGCCCCAAGTGACTGGAAATCGGTCGAGATGGGTGCTTCCCTTGCGCTCTCCCACGCCACAACGTAGGAGGCGGAGCGCGGTGCCACCGCGTGGTGGCGCTGTTGCCCGGCGGCGGGGCCGGGCCCTACGGCCCAATGGGCGCCCGCACGGAGCCCGGCACTGCGGCGGGCGGGTGGGTCGTGGTGCGGACGGAACCCGGGAGGGCTGACACGCGCACCGAAAAGCAGTGTGTGTATTGCAGAGTTGTTTCAACAAACTCGCAAATGTTTTTGTTTAGTCTCGTGTTTTTACTATGTCTCAGACTCTGCTTACATAGGTTGCTTTCGTTGGTGCTGAGCTGGGGCTGTGTGTTTGTGTTTGTAGCATTCAGATGCGTTGAAGAAACAGCGTTGGAGGCACTAAATGCTGTTCCTTGTTGCAACGTGTGCACCGTAGGTGGCAATGTATCCACTGTCAAAGCCTGGAGGATGTGGATTACTGCGTACAGATCACTTGACGTGGCCTTTCAGGGACAGCAGATGCTGTGCTGCGGGCTGAGGGCTTGTGGCTGGACAGACCCTCCCTCCTGACTCAGAAGCAGTCAGGTCCTGGGGACTGCGCCGCGATGCTGAAACACTGACAGCTGCTGTCTTCCATGTCGGCAGTGAAGATGTCCTGGGACACCGCTGGAAATGAAATGGTGCAGATGGTTTTGACCTGAATTCAGTGCAGGTGTATCACAGGTTAGCACCGGCTATGTTGCTTGTTGTTTATTAGGAGATTCAGCAAACAAAAACTTAGAATTATGTCATCATTAGGAATGATGATGTTAGGGCAGGATGGAGGAAAGCCCGGCAACACAGCGACCCCTCCCTCAGGAAGGCAGCAGCACGCTCGGGTCACCAGTACTCTGTAGGGAAGCAGTGTAAATGAGCAGGGAACAGGGCTTCAAGCCTGCAGCCATAGCCCCAGCCATGCGTCCCCACTGCGTGGACAACTAGCTCTCCACCCGTTTTGGGAACGCATCTTTTAGTGGGTGTGAGCCCACTGTTGCTGAGTGGCACTTTGAAGCCTGGCTGTGCTGCTGAACAGTGGCACCATGGCTGTGCTGCCTGGTGCTGGGCACCTGTGTTTCTTCTGACATTCCTTGCCCTAGCTGAGGAAGGGCAGTGGTGGGCAGATCCAGGGGCTGCAGTGTGGCTCTGATGGTCATTGATTGTAACCACCCAAAGGACCAGCTTGGTTTGAACTACCACTTGTTTTACTAGCCAGAACCAAAATAAATAAATAAAAGCATGTAACAGAAGGGAAAAAAAGACGACTGTCTTTAAGACGGGGTCAGGGAGAAGTTAAAAATGTGCAGAGCTTTAGGGGGGGTGGGGGGAACTCTGTCACTGTTCTCCTTTTCACTCACCTCCTACTTACAATTCATCTGGGAAGGTGGGCAGAGGAACGTAGCAGTTGCTGCAATTACAGGGTGGAAATCACTTTTAGCAGCCACAAGTACCAGGTGCTTTTCCTGTTCACCCTGGCCTCACCCCCAGCTCATCCCAGAGGGATTCTCATGCTGTGGGGCCAAATGCCACCCATTCATTTGTCTGTCTGTCCATCCATCCTTTCTTCTGTTCATCCATCCGTCTGAACCATGCCCAGCAACCGGGAGCTGCTCCCCTGGGATCTGAGGCATGAGGAGGCAGCAGCTGCGCAGTTCAGCTCTACTGCAGCCATAAATTTTGCATTAGTGCTAAACAGTGCTCGCTCCAAGTGATGCAGTGCCTTGGATTCTTTTCCTGCCTGCCAAAACTCAGTGTTTGGTTGGGATTTTATTTTTTGGAAGAGGCTTTGCTATTAACTTGATGGTTGCCAAGGCCAAACAAAGTGCAAAGTGTCCTTAGAGAAAGCTACGTGATTCTGTGCATTAAAATCTGGGAGATGCCAGCACACGAGCTCAGCCTTGCAATGTCACGTGGCTTGCTTGTGCTGCCAGCACCCTATAAAAGCTTTGCTGAATTTTTAAAGAACATTCCCATGCTTAAACTGCAGAGGCTGAAGCTCTGCCTTCTTTGCTCCGCTTGCTGCATGGGACTGCCCAGCCCATGGCTGGTTCAGCAGGGCCAAGGGGCAGCACCCTGCTGGGAGCCGCAGCCCATACTGCACACCCTTGCCGTCGCCCCATGCTGACCCCTAACTCTTGGCGCATCGAGCTGCTGCGTGCAAACAACGGCGGGCACTGGGGGGCAGCATCTCCTGTCTCCAAGCGGGATAAAAGGCCGAGCCGCTCTCTGCTTAATGCTTCCCTTCGTTTGCGGAGTGAGCGGGATTGCACAGAGCTTGAGAGCTCGACACAGCAGAGGGACTAGGGGAGATGGCTGCAGGACCAGCCGCTCAGTGGTGGCTGCTGCTCTAACGCAGTGTCCCTTGGGTCACGGCAGAGCAGTTTGCTTTTCCAGCAGTCATCTTGTTTCCCTCACAGCTGCTTTGGGCTGTGCTGCCCTGGATTTGGAAAACTGTGCTCGCATGCACAGACACAGGAACACACAATGAAGGTAAACAAGATGCTCCTTTTGGTTGCAAAGATGACTTAATTTCCGGGGTGAGCTGGAGTATTACTTGTGGTTAGAAACAGAAAGCACAGAAATTGTTTTGGAACAGTGGTGGAGATAATTACGTCTTCCTTTTCTCCACCTTTCCAGCACTGCTCCTTTCATGCTGAAATGAAAAATAAAATCCAGGATTTTTTTGTTTTTTTTTTTGTTGTTGTTGTTGTTTGTTTGTTTGTTTGTTTGTTTCCTCTTCACAATACTGTGAAAGAATTTTCCAGAGCCCATCCTTGTCCAACGGCCTCCAGCAGACTGTGGCCCTGCTTGGGATATCCTGCTGTGTGCAGACCCCATGGTGCCACACTTTACAGCCTCTCAGAAGCATGACATTCAATGTATGCAGCCAGCTCTTCAGTTGCAGCCCCGTTCCTGGAGCAGCGCCAGCAGCCCCACAGCACTGTCCGGCTGCGGTTGATGGCTTCACTCCTGTTTAATTGCTGCCCCAGATAATGAGCTGCCCGTCACACACACACCACCCCCACCCCCCCCCCCCCCCCCACGCTCC
>VXAB01002407.1:145471-176720 GCA_013399175.1 Odontophorus gujanensis | reverse complement strand
GGTGCTGAGGAGCGGCAGAGTGAGGGAGGGATGTCCCCTGCTCTCAGTGTCCCACCCCAGCTGAGGCAGCAGCATCCTGCAGCTGGCAGAAGGTTACCTATTCTTTGCACTTTATATTTTCTTTGCTTTCCAAACTGAGAAAGCTCTCAGTGGGACTTTGCAGCTGCAGTCATTATTATCCCAGCCAGGAGAACTCAGTTCCTTTTCTTCCTCTTTTCAGGCATTTGGAGCACCAGCCTGTGCCAGCTTCCTCTGCCCAGAAGCTGTCTCAGTTTCTCAGGAATGAAGCTGAATGGAGTTTTTGAATGGCTTCAGTAGCAGCCTGCAGATAAGAGAAATTTGTTCCATGTTGTTCTTTGCGAGCAGGGCCCCTCACAGAGAAGCCTTAACTCCCTATCAAGGAGTCAAAGAGTTAAAATAATATTGCCCCAGTGTGTCATTGCTGACTAAGGTCCTGGGCTTAACAAGACCCCAAATTGTTCATGTTCTACTGATGTAATTTGTAATCCTGAATTTCCCTCTCTTTTGTTATTAGTGTGCCTGTCTCTAAGGTCATAGCTTCAACACAAATTCTTCACTCAGAATCAGCCATAAAAATGTGTCTTGGTGATAAAGTGGTAGCAGCTCTGGTCTCACCTGCTTGATGCAGTTCCATGGTCTCTGCCTTTCCACTGAGCTGGATGCTGAGGCCTGCCCTGCCCTTCACCAGGGACGCTGGCTGGCCACTCCATTCAACCAGGTTGGTGGGATGTGTCAGAAGAGGACTGTGGTCCCCAAGGGAAAAAGAGCAGGAAAATAACTTCTGTGATCTTCAGGTTGATATAGATCTTATCTCATGAATGACGTTTTTCTTATATTCCAACCCAGTGTGATTTATTAGTACAAGAGTATTTCCTGCTGGGGATGCACTTAATTCACAGCTGATTGTTTTTGTTGTTTTTTTTTTTTTTCTGTGGTCTTGTAGCCATGGTTCTCAGAACTGGAGGACAGAAGTTGAGGTAGCTTCATTGCCTCCAGAAGACCATCAGCATGAATAAGCATAGCTGACATGTAAAGATAGAAAACAGAGGGAAATAGAGCAGAGAGAATAAAAACAAGAATATAAGTTAAGTCCTTTACTTTTGGAAACTCTCCAGCAACCTTTAATATGCATTAGTAGCATATCAGCATTTTGCCTTGCAGGATGAACTATACAATATTATATCTTAGCTCTGCACATTTTCAAGTTCCTTGTCCTTTGTTACAGCCGTTGGTTTATTAAAACTAAACATGGACCTAGATCAAACCATGGCATGAAACTGTGATTGAATGTCTGCCCCCAAAGCCTGCAGCTAGCTACAGATGCTCTCTAATGCTTAAAATAACACTTAACTCAATGCAACACCCAGGAGCTTCTCATCCCTCCTCTGTTTGCCCTCTCTGAACAATGCTCCTTGTGCCTGGACATGCCAGAGCTGACAGCATGCAAAACTCTCTGTCCACCAATGCTAAAGACACAGCTCCTGGATTTGTGGGCAGTGTCCAAGGAGACGCATTCCATCCTAGGGAGCATGATCGATGATAAGTCTGAAAGGATACTGCATCTGATTTGTTTTGAAGTCTGTTCACGTGGCCTGTTCTGCTCAAGACTTTATGGCAGTTAATTTCCTCTCGCTTTCTTCCAAAATGTCCTTCCCATGTCCTTTTGTTTTATGGTCTTCACTAAGGAATGTTGTCCTCTGGATCATTTTTATTGGCTTTGCTTTTTAATAATCAGCATTTGTGTTTTAATGCAGTGAGGTTTTTTTTTTTTTTTTGTAACAAAATTCATAGTTTAGAAAGAAATCAAAGCATCCCCTCATTTCCTCAGATAGATCTGAAATGTGATTATTTTTGTAAGTTGTAAATTAAGAGCTGGTAGCTGGCACTGACTGCGATGCACTCCCAGTGTGTTTTCAGCCTCTGCCGATAGGGAAACTGCTGAGTTGGTGCATCAAGCTACTTTGTGCTGCTCTTTTTCTTCCAGGTCCATCCAGGCTGGTTTCCTGATGGCTTCTTCCAGAGGGTTTTTTATCCCCATAATCTGCTCCTGCAGTTCAGCACAGGGAGATTCGCGGGAGCATTAACTCCTTTTGGACAACAAAAAGGTGGAAGAACCATCTTCCTGATGATAGTGTGTGAGTGCCCAGCAGAAGGAGTGAGTTTGGAGACTATTTTGGTAACCAAAAAGACTTCCAGTATTTAAAATCAATTTCCTCCCCAGACGACAGTCAGGTTGGAAACAAGTCTAACTCCCTGAGGTCACACACTCCTCACACCCCAGCGGGGCCCTACCCTGAGCCGCCTGTCCTGCATCCTGAGCTGCGGGGCTGGGCCATGTTGAAGGGATCCCTGGAATGGCCGGGCTGAGAGGCAACAAGACCTCTAGGAACTCAGCTGCGCGTGGCCTCTCCCTGTGAGCTCACGCTGTCAGACTGCCAACAGTGCTGGGGCTGGCCTCCCTCACACCATCGCAGCAGGGAGGGTCCAGGGAGGCTCCCAGCCCAAGCCCGCAAGGACTTGGAGGTGCTGAGGCGTGCACAGGCTGACGTGGTCCTTGCGTGCACGGCTTGTTCAGTGCTCCCAGAAAGCATACAGAGCACAGCAGCAGCAGCACAGCATCCAAGCTCGTGACTCCAAATCCTGTAGCTTAGGTTCAACCCAGCCGCTGGGGGAAAACGACCCTCCTGAAGTAGTCATCACATGGGCGGTGAGGGGCGGGGGGTCAGCGGTGTGTCAGAGGGGCTGGGGCTAGAGAAGGGCTGGAAGTGAGGGGACTGAGTGACTGAATTACGCCCTGTGAGTGGAATGTGGGAGAAAATGCCAGGTACTTAACTCATCGTATGAAAGCACAGAAAGAAACAACACCTGGAAATTGAGGCATGCAAATTCATTTAGGAAATGAGGACCAATGCCTGAGCAGTGAGAATGATGAGCTTTGGACCAAGATACCAATTGATGTGGGTCTTCCAATCCAGATGAAAGCATGCCAGAAGAGTTACTAGGCTAAGTATGAGACCAGCTAGCTGAAACTCAGTGCCTTGTAGCATGCAAGCTGGCAGGCTAGATGCTTTAATGTTCCTTTTTGGCCTCAGACTATATTAAAACTAATGAAACCAAAAACCTCTTTCCTGATCTGAATCTTGCCTTGCCAGCAGTCCTTATCATTTCTTTCTGCTCTCGTTCTCAATCTGTTCTTGGACGAGTTACTTTCTCTGTTCTAATAGAAGTCTCTCTCTCACTCCACTTTGAGTAGACAAAAACCAGGGATTTTGAAGGTCCTGAAGGAAGTCAGACTCCCATCTTCAACTGAATTCAAAGGGAACTAGGTGCCAAATTCAGAGGTCTTGTGAAAGTTCCAACCCAGAGCCCTGAAATTCTGAGTAGGTTTTGAAAATCTCATAAAAAGCAAGCGTGCTGATATGTCTCGAGTTTCATTCCTTACTCTTAAGCATTTTTTTGATGAGGGAGCTCTATAAATATGCACAATGATGATGAGAAATAAGAAGGTAAATGTCTGGCTGTTATGTATGAATTTTCTGCAGTGAAAATCACCTAAGTTATTTTACTGGCTGGTTATCTCAAAGCAGCAAGTATCCAGACAGTTGTCTCCAACTGTTGTTATTAAATTCAGCAGGAAATCCATCCTGTCCAGAAGAATTATGAGTTTCCATTGCTCCTGGAGATGTCCGGAGATGTTAGTGTGTGTGTGTGTGCTTGTGTTGCACAAGCAGCCAGCAGTGCGCGGGGCTGGGTTTTGATCTCATCCTGAGCTGGAGGAGCAGGGTTGGAGCTGTAAAACTGATGTCAGTGTCTAGCCTGGGGGTTTATTTATGAAAGTAAGTCTTTCAAAACACCCTGATCGCTCCAGCTATAAATATATTTCACATCACAGAGCAGCATTTGAAATTAATGGTTCAACATCTCATAGTGGGGCCCGGATGCTGTCAGTGGCAGCCTTTGCCATTAAGGATTTGGTGTTTGTCAGCTATTTCTGCCCAGAGGTGTGTGAGATACCACACTTTCCCCTTTTGCTTAGAAGAGGAAATAACTGTGGTGGCAATCTGGTCTTTGTCACTGCTGTAGATGCTATACCACAGAGTGCTGGTCCCTTACGTATGCCAGAAAGCCCACTGGGGTAGAACTCACCTACCAAAGGGTCAGGAAGCAGAAACCTGACTGGGGGATTTGCCCCAGCCAAGGACTTGGAGCAGGTCTTCTCATCAGTGGCCAGCAGGAGCGTGTCTGGATGGCTGTCATGGGAAGGTCCTGCTGCTGCTGTGGTGGCAGGCCTCAGTTGACACAGCTCCCAAATCCCCCCTGATCTCCATGGCATAAGAGAGCCTGAACATATCTGTGGCTGTCCCCTTATGCATTGTTCCTTGCTCAGTTGTCAGAGGACAGGACAGTGGATGCAGCATGTTCAGCCCTAGAACAACCTCACAGCATAGCTTTATTTTTCAGGTCATTTCAGTTGCACAAAATGGTAGTCCTGAGTAAGCTGGGAAGCCTGTTGGTGTAACCACACTGTTCAACTACCAGCCCCTGTTTGTTTCACAGATGGAGACAAGATCTAACATGATTAGAAAAGTCCAGATTTGTCTTTAAAACTCTGGTTCATCTCAAAAATAATCACATTCTTGGCAAAACACAAATGCCTGCTCCAGTCCTACATTTAACTCTCATTGTAATACCATAGCCATGTATAGCCACTTGGCAGAAGTCTTCCAGAGAAACGTGGCAGCACAGAAACATGATGCTGTAGCCTTGAGAAAATAGCAACATGGCGCTGACACTGTTCAGATGTTTGATTTTATAGAAGATACCTCTGGACATAAGTAAAATCAGTCTTTGTGAGCATGTATACACACAACAGAGTGCATTGCTGGCAAGGTGACACGCCA
The DNA here is from genome assembly GCA_013399175.1 of Odontophorus gujanensis. Taxonomy (NCBI): domain Eukaryota; kingdom Metazoa; phylum Chordata; class Aves; order Galliformes; family Odontophoridae; genus Odontophorus; species Odontophorus gujanensis. Next base: position 171,798 of record VXAB01002407.1, on the reverse strand, counting down.
TATTCTGCAGTGAATAAATGCTGTGGTTGGTGGTATAGGGTTTTCCAATGAACATGGAGCTTTTCTGGGTCCATATCAGCCTGTTTCACCTCAGCCAGAAGGCATCCTTCGGAGTGGCAGGTGGCATTTTGCCCATTTCACTGTGGGAGCATGGCAGTGTGCTCAGGGCTCAGCCAGCCTATCAGGCTCTCACGTCCCTGTGCCAGCAGTGGCACACTGGCAACCACTGTTGCCTTGCACAGTGCTTTCTTCCCCTCATGTCAAGTGTGCATATGTAGGAGTCAGCAAGCTCTTAGGTCACTTTTCCTGCATTCCCCAGTTAGTGTAACCTTAATTCAGGAAGTTTTTTGAGGCTTCATATGCACGGAACATTGTAAACTCATCAACTTTGGTACATTCACAGATTTTAATGGAGAAAGTAAAAAAGAAGAGTGTGTTGTTCAGCTGTTTCTGGGGCATAGTGCCCTTACTACCTCCTCCCTCTCTGGAACTGCATGACATGTGCACTTTCCATTCCAGCCCCTGCAAATGGGGCAGGGCTTTGGCAATCAGTAATGATACTGACACATTACCGTTCAAAAGAGCAGCACTGAAACCACACATACAAGCTAAAAACTCTTCCAGTGATGAGTTCAAGATGGAGAAAGCTCCTTACACATTGCGGAGCTCCATACAGGAAGAATTTGAAGAGCTGACCCTTAACATTTCCTATCTTTCAAGTGCTGTGTTTTACTATCTAATGGCTTACTGCTGACAACTCATGATTATCTAGTGTAGTCGAAGGATCGGTATGGCCAAGGCAAAGTAAAAACAAAGATAATATGAAGCATATGGCAATTTAATGCTAAGAAAATAAAATCAGAGCACTGTGAGAGACCACAGTCTCTGAGCAGCACTGACCTGGGCAGGGGTGGCCACTGAGGACCACGTGGTGGAAAAGAGCAGTGGTTCATCCAAGGCCTTTTGCAACTCACTTTGGATTCCCTGTGCTCCCAGTGTGATTAATCCACAGCCTGGGTAATCTGCCCAAGAACAGTTGATGGTTGCTTGTTTTTTCTAACAGAACTATACTGCTTCAGTAAAACATTGTGCACTGTATGTGTTAGTGAGAGCAGCACAGGAGAGTGGCGAGTATTTTGCACTGTTGACTACCTCTTCTTCCTACCCTGAGGACATGGGCTGGAATCTGCACAGTTTGGGATGTTTTCCACCCAGCCCAGCCCACGATGGGAAGTGTAGACTGCCTTTCCATACCAAACTGCCTGCAAGGGGAGCTCAGTGCAGGTGTATGTGGGAAGTGAGCGGGAATTGGGCCCAGATGTTGCAAGACGTCTTCAGCTCCCAGCCAAGCTGCTGGGGGCTGTCAACACAGCTTGACGATCGCTGGGGAAGTTTATGGGGGAGCCAAACCCCAGAGCAGGCAGCCACACATGGCAGCTTGGCCCAGCTCAGCTGCCACCAGGCCTCAGCATGCCACTCAGCCATGAGTGTGTGTGACTTCCTGACAGCTCCTCTCGAGCGGCTTTTCTCCAAAATAACCATCCTCACTCTCTCCCACTGGCAGCGTGACCCTGGAACAAGCGTATCACAGTTTTGGCATGTTTAGGACACGCTACCATAGTACAGCAATATTATGTGGCAAGATCAACATATGTTTTGGAAGGGAGTTCAGTTTATTTTAGCTGCTCCAAATTTACTTGACCTGTTTAATCCAGCTTTCACACTACATCATCTCAATCACTGGGACTGCTTTTAGGTCATGCCCCACACAACACGTGCAGCCAGTTGGCCTCTCATCTATATGTTTAATTGTCCAAAATGGTTTCCATGTGATTAACACAAAACCCCTGCACTGGTGGTAGACCATGGGTAGGCCAGACTGACTCCCTTCAGTTGGCAAGTGCAGGGGGAGGCCTACGAGGAAGGAAATGTGCTTAGATTGTGAGCTGGGGAACTTCCTTGGGAACGTTATCAGATCACTCCCTGTCTGGGCAAAACAGACGCTGAGGGGAGAAGGAGGCATATGCTGTCACCATTGCTTCTTCCAGGGAGAACAGCTCAGGTCTGCTCTTGTCCCATCTCCTGCCAAGAGCAACAGTCATCACCCTGCCCATCACCCACTCCCTTCGGCCATCTGAATCATACTGGAGATGTGAGGCAGTATCGGGTGCTGAAAGTCTTACCAGGCTTACAGTTGCAGAATATACCCATGTGCCCACACCAGAAACTGGCTCCCACCCTGCAGACAGAGCCAGGCCCCCTCAATTAGGCATTCATGGTGGACCAACCGGGCCCACAGCCAGGGGCTGGACTAGTTTCCACATCTACCAGCTCCAGTTTTAAGACCCATCCGCTAACTCCATCCAGGGCTTCCTCTCTCAAGGCAACCAAATGTGCTAAAATGAGAAATTGAGAAGATCATTTTCACACCTGGCTAACTAAACACAGGATATTTTCTGCCTTCACTGAGAAACCATTGCACCGTGCCACTTGTCTCCCCTAATCTTTCAGTATTACTGTAGTGAAGTGCTTTCTGCCCTGAAATGTTTTCAGTGCCTCCAGCTGGCCAAACAAATTGGCGAGGAGATATCCAAAGAACTCAAGGAAGAAAGCAAAGCCAGGGCTCTGGGCTGTAACGCAGACACAGGCGGTGATGCTTAGGGACTAATAGGGCAATCAGGTCCTCAGGACCCACCTTCTGAAAAGCTGCCCTTTTGGTTCTCTGCTCAGCTAAATACAGGAGCTGTGTGAGGAACAGATGAGTAGCTGTAAGTGTGACTTGATTGTGGAGGTCCTGTGTTGCTTCCTGTGAGTGCAGTGAAATGGCTGTGGTCAGACACCTGCTTCCTTTCCATCTGGAAGTGGCTGCATTTATGCACAGGCTAAACCCTGCCTAGTTGGACAACCTGTTTCTTTGTACCCTTCCAACAAATTTCAGGCCCTTCCTAATGATTCGTGCTTTAAAAACAAACAAAAAACCCAGTAAATTACTTGACAGTAGACCAAATCATTTTATTAAGGCTGGGTAGCACCAGGGGCACTTGTTGCACTGCTGGTGGTGTGGGGCCAGGGCTGCTGTGGAGTTACTTAAGGGCCCTGCTGAGGACGTGGAGAAGGAACAGCACTTTGTTGCAAAGCAAAATGCTGCTTTTGAAAAACCAGGAGTGGCACATAGCAAGTCAGAAGACTTCAGGCTTGAAGTAAAAAACTCACAGAAGACCAGTGACTGTGAAGTACCAGAAACAGAGGGAGCTGAGGGTGGTAAGTAAAGAAGAGGAGGTAGGAGGCAACTAGAAACTTGAACTTTGCAATTCCAGTTATTTCATGTGCATCACTTACTAACTAAGATGAAGGACTGTCTACTGAGGCTGGTCAATTTTAGAATCTAAATGTGCGTGTGTTAATTTAGTGACCAAGAAGATTTTAAACAGCTGGGTATTTCAGAAGATTAGTTTAGGTATAGGGATTATTTTAAATTTTTTATTATTTTTTATTTTTATTTTTTACACGGAGAACAGGAAGCAGCTTTGGAGTGAATTAATAACAGATTTCTTTCTTTTCTTTTCTTTATTTTTTTTTTCCTTGTGTATCCCTGAAAGGGATTGGCAGCATGCTAGAGACCAGGCCAAGCAGTACCTGGGTTGAAAGAAAAGTGGTTTTTAATTCTTAAGAAAGCAAGAATACCTGCCAGGAGCAAAAATGAAGTTTATATGCCCATTACTGTAAAGTTAAATGCTACCAGCTGTATTATCTACCTTTACAAAAGGATCTCAGGTGACAAATTTCCCCTACTTTTCATATTTAGAAAACTGTTTTGAAATCTGCCAGGTTTTCTGGTAAGGTGTTGAAGAGAAGATCAGGTTTATGAAGTGTATTATATTCTCATTTAAAAAAAAAAATCTAAGCTATATTTCACATGTAGAGTCCTTGAGGGAGAAAATCACACATACCTTAGACTGAACTTCACCTTTCCTGGGACTGTAAAGCCTTATTTGAGCCCTTATTTCTTCTCCTGTTGCACTGAATTCCTGCAAGGAGGCACACAGGGCTCAACATAGGAAGGAAATAGGGGGAGAAAAAGTTCACTTTCTTCTTTTGGCTCCACTCGTCTCACAAAAGCCTCCAGATGTAACTCCTTTTGTCTGAATATTTCTGTCTGCTTCAGACTGACATTTCCTCTCCTAGCAGAGAGATGGGCAGACATATTTATGGCAGAAAAGATAAATTGTGAAGCATTTCTCCATCCAGGTCTGCATTTGCTTGCACATCTTGTGCTTTCCCTGGAGCCAAATATGCTTTCACTCATACAGGGACACCTCAAAATGCCAAGCAGCATGATGGTCTGCCTGGATGCGGAGTTATATCCCTGGGTTCGAGGGTGTTGTTTAAGACTTGTGGAAGGGAAGCATGGACACAAGTTAGCCAACACACATGGTCATTTGGGATCTCCTCAACTGGGCAGAAAGACATTGCCCAGCGTGGATGAAAGCCATAATTGTAGCCCACCGTCACCTGATTCCCTCCCACCCAGCTGTGGCATGGCACATAGCACAGCCATGGTCAGGAGGAGCATGCAAGCCCCCTTCCCTTGCAGGGCTGGTGAGTACGTTGTGCTTGTGGCCACAAGCTGAGCATTCCCCTGTCCTTGGCACCGTTGAGTCTCAGCTGCATGGGTCCAGAGGCCAGCACTGGGTATTTTCACTCATTTGCTTTTTAAGCCTACAACCTCATCCTTATTAGCTCCATTTACTACACCTTCGGGGTCCTATGAGGTGGGCAAACACCTCTTAGAAATTTTACTTGACTCAGTAAATTCCACTATGCCCCCAGTGGGCCCTATGGTGAGCTGACCTTGCCCCACCACTGCGAGAGCCAGAGCAGGTGACACATCCAGCAAGCAGGAATGCAGTGTGTGGATGTACTTAAAATAACCTTAAACACAGCTTTTCCTACAGAAGTATCTGCAATTAATTTAAAAAAAAAAAAAAAAAGAACAACAAAAACCCCTGCCCACCAAATGAGTTACAGTTGTGCAGTATTTAGTTGTACACTACAGTTTGTGGTGGTATTGTGATCAGTGTCCTGTCTATTAACCCAGCTGAACCTGAGTGTGGATGACTTGCAGGGTTTTCTTCTAGAGCATGGATGCTGGAGAATCAGAGGGCATTTCCTCAGGCACTGCACAGGCAGACTGAGTATTGTGCCACACAAATGGGCCTGAATATACAGGAACTAACTGCATGCATATACTCCTACGATGAAGCAGAATGGATCCTTCCAGGCCAGCTCAGCAGTCAGATATGCACTGGCTCTAGTGTCTTTTATCCTACAATAGCTATTAAAACCAGGCAATTAAATGTCTGTTGGCATAGTCTTTGCTCCTGTGCTTTGGGACTTCCTGAGCCAGGGCTGCAGCTGTGTGGTTAATAACCCTTGCAGTATTTTATTTTTTTAATATGGTTTTCTAATTGTATTTTATTTCATTTCTTCTTTTGAAATGGAACATCCCATGGCTATGAATTCTTATCTACTGTGTGAAATTTTTGTTTTAATTCTGTTATCTCAGATAATTATATCTAAAATTCCCTGTTTCTGGTTGGGAAGCACTGTAGAAACAATGAGTATTTGCTCTCTTCTTCAGGTTATTTATTGTTACAGGCCATGACATTACATTAGTGATCTCTTTTCCAGGAGGAGGAGGCCCAGTGCACAGAGCCTTTTTCCTTTCACTGGTTCTAATTTTTTGAGCTCTGCTTTGCCTTCTCAGAGTTTGTGAACACAAAATTTATCAATAATTGAGTGATAAAGGCCATACAATGATGTTTTTTCTTTGATATGTTGTCCTGAATTCCAAATCTTACACTTGCCTCTTTTATTCAAATGATGATGGTCACTCAGTAAACTACACAAAACAACTTATCCCTGACCAATACTAGCAATTTAAAACCTAATATTGAATATGCACCGTTTGAGGTGTCTTTGCAGTTGTGCATAATTTGTGTTTATCACTGTTGAATTACAGGAGCCAACTTTCCAGCCCATCACTGAGCATCGTGTTGCTGGCTGGCTCTGTGCAACCTGGATTGCAGTTCCCACTCAGTACCGACCCTGGAGAGAGTCCCAGTAAATGCCAACTGAGGTAGGTGCAAAGTTTTTCCTGAAGTTTGTTAAAGCATTGTGAGAGGCTTTCTTTGAATGAAGATTTGCAGTTCTGGTGGGTTGTACCAAGATCTGTTTGCTTGTTTTTTGCCTGAAGAGGTGAGGATGGGGAGGTCGGCGAGGATGAGTGATGTCATTGCTTCCAGTAAGAGCAAATTGCTCTATGATCATGTGTGGGTTACGGAGGTGAGAATTTGCAACTAGTATCCCTTATTCAGGAGGTGGATGCTAGAGAAAAACAAGACTGAGTGTGGTGTTCTCTTTGTTCAGAACCCCAAACAAACCACATGCTAAACATGTGAATGAGGATTGTGTATGTCCTGCTAGGTAAACGTTTCACTTCTGAATAGAAAGACCTGGTTTGGTGTTTTGGTGTCTCAGGCTCCTCTCTTGCCAGCCTCTCCTGTGCACATCTTCTTGAGAGGGATACAGGCAAGAGAGGGCCTATCTCGCATACCTGCTGATGCACTGGTAGGCCAAGATGCAGCTTGGGATGTGGTGTGTTTTGGCTGACTTAAAAATTATAATCTTTGTGCACTGTTTAAATTATTTTTCAATGAAGCATTTTTACTCCAAAAGGATGGATGTTATGTGAAATCTCTGTGAAGATGTCCTGATTCTTTTTCCTAAAGTGGGAACTACTTGGTTCCTATGTTATGAGCATTGTTTTTTTGACTTGATTCACATATAACAGGAAGGCAAAACACTTGGGAATTAAGAGTAAAGGAAAAGTAGTTTGATTGTTTATGTTGCTGCCGTGTTGTTTGTGTTTATCTATTTCTGTTTTCCGTATGAAAAAGGTACTTCTGAGGGATGACGTAGAAGATGCGATAACAGGGAAATGATGTTTTGCTGTTTGTCTGCTCAGAGTTTTCTCTGGTTTCTGTGGAGTGCCCAGTTCTGGTTGAAAGAGGTATATCAGCTTGGCTTTGTGGCTGTAGTTGGGTATGGAAACAGAGCTTTTGGCATTGTTTTATAATGGAAAGCAGTGTGCTTTGTGCTTAAAACAATAATTTACTACTAATTTTCTGTCTTCTATGGGGCTCAGCTAGGAGCGTGTCTTTCATCATCAGATGGGAGTTGCTTTTTTCAGGGCTTCAAACCTGCATGGTTCCTTGTCCAGCCTCTCCCCTTGCTCACACATGCGTGCACATGTACATGTTTTGACTCTCTTATATAAACTGAGCGAGGAGAGCTCTCAAATCTTCCTAGCAATCAGGTTTGCTACACGATATATGTCATGTCAGTGTGATCCAGTTACAAATGTCAGAGATGCACCATATTTGTATGAGCCTAGAACAGTATGCTCATCAGTCCACTAGAAATACTTACTTTTTAAATGAAGGGGATCCCTTGTGTTAGAGGCCAAATATGTCAACTACAAAGTTAGTATAATGACAACCCTATTTTAATGTATCACAAGAAAACCACACCACTCTTTCTGTTTTGTGTTTGTTTGTTTGTTTGTCATTATTTTAATACAGCATTGAAATGCTAGAATACTAGAGGAAAGCTGTATACTATCCAGCAAATAAGGCACATGTCGGAATGCCGTTTTATGGACAATCCACAACAGAGGTTTCACAGTCTCTTTAGCAATGTAGTCACTCCGTAAGCTAGCTGTCATCTTGATTGCTGAAGTAGAACTGGTACCTCCGAGGCTGTTGTCCATAGGTTCTATTTTTGTTTTAGCTGTACAAGTTTCTTAACAGTTACAGAAAATGAAATTGTACAAATAGGCAACTGAATCTGACAAGGTCAGTGGGTACAGCTAAACAAATGCAATAGTAATAAGGTTAATTTTTTTAAAGCTGAAGAAATTCATAAGATACAGTGTTAGTTTTAGCACTAGTACACAATGCAGTGAGTGCTGTACTAAATAACCTTTTAAAGGAAACAAGAATCCAGTATAGGTTTGGGTGGACCTCCCATTTTAGCATGGTAAAATATCAAACTAAAAACCCAATCCTTCATAATATAATCAAACTACATGAAATGTAAAGTGTAAAAATGCTTCAAATACGTGCACATGCATATTCTATATTGCTATGAGTTCTAATTAAAATAAACATAAATCCTTACAATCATCTACTTCAATGCATTTCTCTTACATCCTTTGATTAATATTATTGCTGTAGCCAGTACTGCATAGCTGAGCTCACAGTCTGCAAAGAGTTGTGAAAGTTGAGTTGTCAGACAGCGTCCCAACCAACTCTTTTCCCCTCTCACCATGAAAAAGGACAAGAACTACCATTTGAAACTTGACACTTGTGCTTCAGAGTCTCTGAAAGCTGAGTCTCTGCAGTGCTTTCAGCATCTTCTGTCTCTCACAAGGTCATAAAGTGACACTATATTGTTATTTGCTCTCACTTGCTATACATCTAGTGATAGCTTTTTCTAGCAATCCTTCTCCAAATACACATAAATAAAATGTATAAGCATTTTCATATAAGTCAAAGCACTTGAATAATATATTGGTTACTTAATACTGATATTTTCATCCAAGGATAACAAAAACAATATGGCTTAAAGAATTGCAAGGTTTTTTGTCAGAATTATGTACCAACTTTCATATAATATTTTATGTAGACAATATTTCCTTCTTAATGTAGTTCTGTTGCATACTTTATACAGACAAAAGCATTGTAAAAAAACAAAACAAAAAAACCCAAAACAAAGTAAATTACTTCCATAAATATTTTCTTGAGGATACATCCCTAGTTCTGCAAAATACTTAAGAAAACTTTTACCTCTGTTAGTATCCTAGTTGAGAGGAAGGCCCTTCTGAAAGCTTCCAAGTTGTGAAAACTTTTTCCCAAAGAACAAGCAATACTTTTTTAAAAAGGCCCTCAAATATATACAAAAAAGTTACTGCAAAGAGTTTCCAGATAAGATAACGATTCAGTATTACAAGAAATATTTGTAACCATTCAAAAATTTTAACATCTAAAAAGGTTTCCAAAATACACACATAGTATTAAAAAAAAAATTGAAAGAAACTCTATGTCAAGTATAACTCAAGATAAATACACATCTGCAAGTAAAACTGTAAAATACTTCATACAGGGTAAACATTTATATCAATCATCTATAGCTAGTAACTGCACACGATTGTCCCTTTGAAATTCATCCTAGAAACGCAAACCATCATCCCTATGTCTAAGATCTTGATCAGCCCTCTGAGCACTTAGGCAAAAAAGCAGTGTTAATGGACAGCAGTGGTTTTGCAGATAGGAAGGAGGTGTGATGAAGCCTGATCAGGAGTAGAGTGATATCTTAGAGGATGGTTTTGTATGGGGATAATTCCATTGCATTTTAAATCACTGGCAAAGGCAAATAGAAATGTATGTCAGTTCACTTAAATCATAAATGTGTTTTTAAAATAATTGCAATCAATACTCAGTGGATAACTCCTAGGATCAACACTAGAGAAAAAAAATAGATATGTGACATAGTGACATGTCCAAAAGTTCCTTCATATTTTAAAAGTAGTTTTATTTGGAAAATAATGGCTTGATCTTCACAGGTATGCAACCCATGTTTCACCTAAATTTCATGTTATACAACAAGTAAAATACAGAGAGCGCTTCTTGATAAAAGGCTTCTCTCAGACATAGGTAAATTCACATTTTTAGTTTGCAAATTGTGTCCCATATAATGGGGAATTTAAAATACACTTATTTTGAAAAATAATATATACTCTTGTGTATTTACTTGAAATTAAGAGGCAACTTTGAGACAGAAAGGCCTCAATTTTTGCTTGTATGACATCATTTTATGTCTGTGGTAGCAGCAGTAGAAGCTGGCTAAAAGAGGGCCATCCTTTAAGCTACAATGATTTCTTTCATTGCCATTAGAGGAAGTATTTGTAACAACTTCAAAGGAGCTGCATCAATTTAAAACAGCTAATAGTCTATATTACTTATTTTGGATTCCCAGTACTTTTCTCTAGTGCAGGGCCAATGCCAAAGACGAATTCCATGTGAAATGTTCTGACCAACTGAAGAAACAATATATATTCTTTTTCAAGAAACAAATGAACCAAAAAATGTCTGAAGGAGGAGGAAAAGGGAAGGAAATCATCCACAAAAAACTGCTGCATGCTGGATGGATCTATGTATCTTTAGGTAGGCAGACAATAGCAAGCATCTGATGAGGTTTAAAACTAGGCTTGACGAATAAAGGCAGAGAGAGAAATTTATTTCAGGTACGCCCCTGAGAATACTCTCTTTAGGGAGACCTGCTGTGATTTAAAATTCTCTACTGGAACAGCTTTGTTTCTGATAGCTGCTTAATAATCCCTTTGAGGAATACTAGCTAATGGTCTAAATGTAGAGCTATTTCAAGAGAACGTCAGAAAATATTCCTAAAAATCCAAGTGGCAAATAAACTCATCCTCTTCCCAGTCAAAGCTTGACTTTTCAAGTTGTATTACTTCAGTTTGGTAGAAGTTTAGCCTACAAGTGAATGGCTTGTCTTAGAGTTGATGTTTTTTCTTTTTCTTTTTTCTTGTTTTTTCATGTGAAATCAAAATTCAGAAACTTCCCTTCTGTGCCAATGACCATAAGCTATCTTATGGTTTTTAGACCCATGTGTTTTTCTAGCAATATGCCAAGCATACAGAAGAGCATGGAGCAGATGCCTAGCACTAGATGCTACAGTCCTACGAGCAAACCTTGGCAGGAGGGATGGAGGAACCTCATTCATGCTTCCCCAGTCACCAGCTTGCTAGAGAGAGGAAGTTTTTCAGCCCTGAGCAGGACAAGAAAAACAGGGTGGCCCTGCTTGCAAGGAGGAAGTGTGAGGTGAGCCCTGCAGACACAAGGACAAGGGCATCCTGTCTGGGTACCCAGAGCTCTTCTGCCCCACCCCATGGATCTCAGCTCCAGCAGGGACAGTGAGATCAGCATGCTGCTTCTGCCCAAGGGGGCTGCAGTCCGAGTTAGGCAGGACGAAGTAGGGCAGTGCCTAGCTTCTAGCTTCTCCCCGTGATTTGTTCTTTATCTGTTCTTCCCCAGCATAAATGTAGGGGAAAATTTGTTTTCCTCCTTGTTATTTTAGGTATGCTTGATATTCCTTATATGCTTTATCTGCTACCTGGAAAAATGTAACATAAATACTGAACTCTTTAACTCTACTCTTAAGAACTGTTATTCTACCCAGAGAGATGTTAAGTATGTTGAAACTGATGACACGTTTTTAGGAACTTTATGTTAAAATAAAACCTAAAAGCACCACCGTGAAAAACTGAATCTGGATAAACAATTTTGAAGAGTGTGCTGTCATGAGAATAGCTGTGATTGCATATAATGGCACTGGCAGTTGATCTTTGTTCAGTATCTGCTGGTATGCTCTGTACTGATGTAGCTATACCAAGGGATGTGCTTTTCTACTGATTTAGTGGTTATCATAAAACAGGAATTATTTAGAAATAAGATGCTTGGTAGCAGGGTTAGAGTTTCGGGGGAAAAATAATTCTCTAATTTTCACACAGTGGAGTTTGTCTACTTGTCCTGTAGTTGGATACGAGGCACCAAGGAGATATCTCTGTTCATTTTCTATTAAGTGCTCAAAAGGAGAGGAAAAAAAAAAAAAACAACAACAAAACAGACCTAGTTTAATATGGGGTTCTTTCAATAAATGCATGCATGCTTGGAACTAACTATCAAGATCAACACTAGAGGTCAAGCTTTGAAAGTCCACCTTTGAAGTCACCTGCATATTTTGTTCTCTTATGGGAAAATCAGTATCTCTTTTTTTTCTCTGAAGTATTTTTTCTGAATCTGTGCAAAAGAATGCATTTCTACTTGAAAAAGCTAAAACTGTATATCTTGACTGAAGTAACTGAAATCTCTTATTAGTGTTAACGTTCAATAATATTATTCTTCAGCTATTTTAGTTTATAGAATTACCATCTTGCAAAACTAGCTTCAAAGTGATTAATTTTCTTTAAGATTTTAGAATTACATTGCATTTTTCATCCAGTGATGTCAAAATGCTAATAGATGCTGAGTAAGCCTCACAACACTGCTGTGAGGTAGGTGCACTGAAGTATTATCCCCTGTCTGCAGCTGAGGGAACTGAAGTCCAAGAAGGATCTTGTGACTTGCCCAGAATCAGGGAGCTAATGCAATTGTCGTGGTCAGTAGCAACTAAACCCAAGGTTTTTTCATTGGTCTGACCAGCGGGCTGTGTCACTTGGGCTACACATAAATAATGCAGTTTGTGAGATATGTTCATTACCCTACCACCAGAATAAGTGGAAATAATTTTGCCCTGTTTAGAACGAAGCAGAGAAATGGTCAAAGTTTCACCTTAGAACAAAATTCATAAAGACCTTCACATTTCCTACAGGAATGCTCACTGAGTTTTCAGTTTGCTTTACAAGAGCTTGACTGTACATAATAGTTATATTTTGGTATTACTTGGCACAAAACCCTCTCTGTATTAACACTGTGGAATTAATCCTCAAAACAGATTGAATTCACATCAAGTTATTTAGGATTCTAAATATTTCCACTAAGTATTCACACAAATCAATCTCTACAGGAAACCTCACAAAAATATAACTTGTTGATTTTTTTTCTTTTAAAAAACCCAAAACTTAAAAACACACAAACCATTATCCCTGTAAGTTCTCTCAGTGAATAATGCAAGTGAATTGCTTGTTTTGTCCTTATGCTGATGTATTCTTATACAGACATATAAACAGGATACTGTCTCGAGGTACTTTCTGCTCATCCCTGATGAGATACTACTTTGCAACAGGATGATCCTGCCCAAAGTTCCACCCGAAATGGGACAACCAAATATAACTCCTACATTTCTCCTAAGGTAAATAGGTGTTTCAGGAAGACAGAAAAGTGGGAAGGTTATATAGAGTGTTCTTCATACCTCTTAACACCTTATGGCTAGAAAGTTTTACATTATAACAAATTTGTACAGTAGAAAACAGGACATAAAAATACTTCCAGAAAGTGGCTTTAAAAGTATTATAAATAGTAAGTTTGGCTAATCATTCAATTACTGGTTTGGGGAACAATTTTAAGCATTCTTATTCCCCGTTATTCACAGTAAATTTAGTGTGCTTGCAGCCTAATGAATAGCATGTACACATGCAAAAGCTGTTATAGCAGAATTATATGACAAGAGAAGGATCAGTTAGTCAAACAATCAAGCCAGTTTTATCTCCTCCAAAAACCTCTTGGAATCCTTCCTGATTCTATGGGTCCCGTTATGGCATTCCTTTTCTGTACAACCACCCCCTCAAACAATTATTCACTTTTTTTTGCCACATCCTGCAAAAAATGATTTTGCTTAAGCCCTGCCTCTGTGATGCTAACAAATAGAAAAGTCCAAGAAAGCAGCAACACAAAACTCTCAGACTTTCTACAACTGGGAAAACAATTATTTTCCTTCTTTTATGCTATGGCTTGTTTAACGTTCCTTTGTCTTGTCATACAATAGGAATAGTATTTTTGTTGTGGGTGAGTGCTTCTAATCAGTGGCCCCACAATTATTTAACCTCTGCAAAACCCATTTATCACATATAGTCCTTGTGAATGTTATATCTTGTCAAAAGAATACTGCTTCATTTCACCTGACCACCATATAGGGTCTGTGTAAACAATCAGCAGAACCTGCAGCTGTGGTTCTGTTGTGAACACTATCAGTAATGCTTATATGTGTGTACATATATATATGTAAGCTTACATATATATGTATGTATACAAATTCACCATAGTCCTGTAAATACCTGTTGCATGTGTGTGCATACACAGGAGAAATGTTACATTCTGTTAATGGTAAGGCATACTATTAGGTTATAGATAGGCAATACTGGCAATTATTTTAGCGTTTATCTTGATGTGTTGCGTTGCTCTTGATCGTGTGCTGTCAGAGGATCTTTAAGGATGAGGGGGACGGGATGAGGCCACTTGGAAGGTTTATTGCACACGGCGGCAGTAGTAGCCCAAAACTTTGCACTTCTCACACAGGTGCTGGGGATGTTCTTTGCTCTGGTCAGAAACGTCCAGGCCGTCCGGCTTTTCCAGGGGTCTCTGCAGAGAAGGGTGGGAACAAAAACTGATTCAAGGTTTTGTCACTGCTGTTAATCTTTACTGCATATGCTAAACATATTTCTATGCTCAACCGAGCATTCTCCTTGCATAAAAGTCTTGCTGTCTTGAACAGACAGCATTTTTTCGACTCTTTACTTCATAGTGGCATGAAGTGGCCTCACAGTCTTGAATGCTGATCTTCATAAAGGTGGAGTTTACCTTGCTGTAGGTAAACTAACGAAAGCCTGAATGAGGAGTACATTTATGTGGTTACCCAGCAGTTTATTCCCTTGGTTCCAGTAACTCAGATCCTGAAATCATTAACACCTCAAGCACGGGAATCCCATTGCCCAGAATGCCAGAAGGGGTTAACATCACTGAGATTAGCTGCTGCTACAAGAAAATTGTCTTACCTATGCATAGGATACCACATAGGTTAGCAAGGTCTCAATCCCATATTTATGAGGCTGATGCTTTCTTTTTTTTTTTTTTAAGTTGAGCAGCTGCGAAGCTATTAATAAAAACCAAACAAAACAACAACAGCAACAAAAAACAACAGTGAAGAACATGAAGCACAACCCCTGTTCTGAACCTGACTAATAATTTGGATATCTCGTTTAAGAACACTTGTGGAATCACAGGGCTGGCCGTATATTTAACTAAACAAGGGAACAAAGCTGCTTTGATTTTAGTAATCCTTGTGCTTTAATTTTCCATTACATGTAAGAAGTTTTGCCATCTCTTTGAAAATGTTAAATATTGCAGTAAGGAAATTGTTGTTTGGAAAATCTGATCAACAGAGGTGATATAGAGCTGTGAGGCAGAACATAACGCTAATGCACACAGTTTGTTTCAAACAAACAAAACGCTGTAACATAATTTTTCAGCTTTCTTGGAATGTACCTGAAAAATGATTTAAATTCTCAATACCTTTCCAATAAGAAGATGGTGGTAGTTCTGTGGGACTGTGGTAGACACAGTGAACGATGTGAAATCTGAAAGTGAGCCATAAGCTTCTCACTGTTCTCACAGGGATAGTAGACTACTGCTTACCTCTCTTGGAACAAGGAAAGGATGAAAAGAAATTACAAAATTATGGCCATTTATCCTTTCACACCTTCCCAAAATACAATAGACCTGACTACATCTTTAAAACCTTAAAGTAAGCCTGGTTTCTAAGTTTCCTGGATATTTATTTTTAAATTGTGCATTTCAAAGCCACCCATCTGAGTCTCAGGGAATAGGAAGTATTGAGCCTTCTGAAGCTTTTTTTATTCTCTCTCACAATGTTACATTGTAAGAGCTGCTCGCTCTCTATGGAATGGAAGGGGTTCCCAGCGTTCAGTGGTTCCTAAAAAAGAATGTCTGCAACTTCTTGCTGAGATCAGTTGTATTGGATTATAAGTGCAACACTTGTTTATCATGTTTGCATAGCTAGTAGAAAGAATCTATGGGAGCAATTCCATAGTGATTGCCAATGGCTTGTTACCAGGTCAGGATTCCTACCCACGGCATGTTGCCTAAATTTTTCTCTGTCATGGGATAGAGGCTGTGTGACTTTCTGAGTTTAAACTTGTTTACAGTTTAATTGTAGGTTGCTTTTCCTTTATTGGATAGGGGGTGCTTTGGCCTGGATTGGTTGTGGATGAGGAAAGAAGATTACGGATCAGAGCTGGCAATCTTGGTTTTGAGCCTGCAATTCAAAGACTGGTGCATTTTGGGCTTCTGCCACAACAGAGACAAGTTGAATAAGCTTATTGGGTCAGAAAAACTGCCTTTATGCCTCTTCTACAGCCTATTCCACCAACATCTGCCCATAAATTTTCTTCAACAGTTTGCATTACATAGATCTCCCTCAAAGACGATGCCCAGGTTTAGGAGCTCCAAGTTTTAATTTATTCTCATCAACTGAAAATTTTAGAGCTCTGAAATGCTGCACTTAAAACAGGCTATTTGACTCAGCTCTGATTGCTTCTACATGCTAGCTGTGTTCTGATTAAAGAGAAAAAAAATATAGCAGTTATCATGTTTATTGATATAAGCCAGATTTTTTTAATACACATGGCCTTGGGAATCATTTTTCCTGGAAATAGTGCAAAGGACATTGGGAATGTCTTGAAACGCCAAGAGTTTTTGGACTGTTTTCAGAAACAATAGCTCTCCGTGGTCTGCTTTCCCCCTGCGTTGATTGAGCTCAGCTTTTTGGCCCGCAAAGCATTTCGATTTCAGAGATGTTATTGTTACCAGCGTGTTACGACACAGAGGCTGGGGAGAGAGGGGTTAGAAGGCAGGAAACCGGGTTTCCAAGGGCTGGCTGGAAGGAGCTGAGCTGGGCCCAGGCTCTCCTTCTGCTGAGGGCTGAAGCCTCGAAATGGTGGTGGGCTTGAACAGTTTGTGCCTAAAATGATGTCCCATTTTATCTCTGTGCGTTTCTTGTAAGGCAAAAATCCCTGCAAGTGCTGTGAGAAACAGCTGTTCTCCTATTCTTACTGTTAACGTTCTAACCTTGTGGAGGCCTTTGAGGCAGTAACCTTACAGGCTTGAAACATTAATGCTAAACTAAAAAGGCAGGACGTCAGATAGCTGAAGAGTTGCATGTGATGATGCTAGATTTCATTGGCACAGGCAGCTGAGGCTGACCCAGGGCCACTCTCACCAGCTTTGGGGGGGGTGGAAACAGAAGATGGAGAGGAAACTACTGACCAGAAGGGTGCTGAAGGTTTGGGCTGCTGCATGCCATGGGGTAATTTGGGGAATTGTCTGAATGGTGTAGGAGATCCGCATAGCTGAGGAGCCTGTGGGAGGCTCTAATCCTCCAGCTCTGTGCTATTGGGATCCCAACAGCAGGAAGGCTCAGCACACTCAGTGCGGGCCTGGGAAAGGGGACAGGCTGCTTGGCTGAAGGAACAATTTTCTTTCCTTAGAATGCAGCCTCTGAAAGAGCAGAAAATCCTGCTATGTTTTTCTGGGAAAGGTATTCTTTCTTCTCTTAAAGGGAGAATTTAATAGTTTTTCTTTCTTTCTTCTTCTTTTTCTTCTTCTTCTTTTCAGTGCAAGTATACAGGATTTGATAGTCTACTTTCTTTAAATACTACGGGGAAGGGCATTTCTCAATTTCTTGAGCTTGTGCATCTTTTTCTTAAGTATTTTTTAGTAGTTGATGGCTGGAAATGACCTTATGCAGCTCCACCACGAAGGCATTTGGTGGCAGTGACTAAAGCTGTTGCCCAAGGCAAATAAAAATGAACTAGATTTAAATCGAGATAGCAATTCCTGTCCTGCAAATTAACTTTAGACTGTTAACTATTGCTTCCCCAGTCTACATGTACTGACCGAATTCTCCATTACATAAAAACTTTTTTTTTTTTAATAAAGAACAGAATATTCTCAAAATAACTCACATGTATAAAGTCTTAGATATCAGTGGAAATGTCATAATTTCCCTCACATCCTTGATGGAAATTACTCTTAGTGGAAGCAAAATGGATGCTTATATTTCTATATAAAGTTTGATTTATTTTTTTTTAATTTTATTTTTTTCTGCTTTAGAGTGGAACAACTTGATTGTACCACTGGTAGACAAGAAAAACAAGTATAACTGAATTTCTGGAGTCGTTATATCAGGCCTTAATGGAGCAAATGAGATGAGTAGATGACAAGTTAGATATGTGTGTAAGAACTGATTCTACAGCTACAGCTGGCAGGATACTGATAAAGGGTAAAAATCTTCAGGTGCCTTAGCTCCTATGCTTCTCTTAAGGAACAGACACTATCAAGAATTTGTGAATTTTTAATACACTAGAAGATTACGTGCTGGGGAAAAAGGATTAAAAGCAGTGTGTGTTCTTGAGCAGCAGAGCTCTGCTCTCTTGCCTGGATGACGTGAACAGGTACCCTATCAAAGCCTTCAGGTGTGGCTGTGAAACAAAAAGGCAGCGATGAGAAGGCTGCAGATCTGTGGCATGAAGGTGTGAGAGCAGGCAGCCTCTGTCAGCAGCACACCTCTAGAACAGGCCAGCTAGGAATGAAAGGGAGCCCCTGAGTTGAACAGCAAAAATCTCTCTCAGGTTCAGAGAAGCAGCAGTCTGGAGTGACCTGTTTTCCCACTGCTGGGGCACACAAGGGTGGAAATGCAATGATTCCCCTCCAGCTGCTGGGGAGGGATTAAATCCAAATAGGAGAGATCATACTTGCAGTCCTGAATATGTTCATTAGTGTGTTGGGCTTCAGAGTGATCAGAGCCATTCCTCCCCAAGCTGAGTGAAGAGAAACTGCACCTGGATGAGGGAATTACGATGGAATCACTGCATTGCCTGTGGAAGTAATAGCTTGGATAACATGAAGAATGTATTTACATACCAAATTATTTTCAGTGCAGCGATAAATTCCTGACAGCTGGAAGTAAGTTATGTCCAAGAGGACAAGTCAGTCACCAGATGGCTAGTTCTACACCAGTGCAACAGCTGTCATCACAAACAGCCCTGGAGTCAGCCACGAAGTCAGAGGAGAAGCCTTGATAAGAGGCCAGCCAGGAAGCAGCCACAGGCACAGATGCTGCTGCTAGAGCGGTCAGGGGAAGAAAATGAAAATTCAGAGCTTGGCGTCTGGGCTGTTACAGTGCCAAGAACACTGGTGAAAGACTAAAAGCACTGGCTCCATGCTGGAGCAGTATAGGAAGGAGCACAAACAACTATGGAATGCAAATTTATTGAAATAATAAGAGGTAGAATTAAGTTCCATCTGAGGCTTCTTTTTATGTTTAGGGTAGATAATGTGACTAGGCAGGAAACCTCTTTCGAAAGAGCAATCCAGTAACTTGGTCTGGGCAGTTCTTTGCTCTCTTGTTTCTCAGCAACACTTGAACTCAGCAGCCCTCAAGGTCTTGGGAATTCCTGTAAGTATTCCCAACAGGAACTTAGTCATGAAAACAAAAATGCATGCAGTTTTCTTGGAGAAGTTGGAGCAGTTTTGGAGCTCAGGTTTGAAAACCACATGATTTTTCCACTCTGAATGAGTTGGGAGTAAAGCAACAGACATGCCAGTCAGACTCTTGCATTATTACTTGTTATGCATACTCTGCCATCCCTCTCAAATGCAGAGATTTAGAGCTGTATTTATAGAGCACTCTGAAGTATATACACAGCTGTAAAATTGCTGAGAAGACTTTTCCTGCCCCAGAGAGATTAAAAGCTCATTCTCACAGATAGGGCATGTGGAATAAGAACACAGAGCTGAAGAGACTTTCCTTGTGGGGAATTGGCACGGGCTCTTTTCACTCCAGGAAAATGCCTCCAGGAACCAAGAGCAGGTGGCAGGGAAGTGTTGCTGCTCTCATCTCCAGGGACCTCTAGCAAAAGGTATGCATAGGTAATCAAGATTTTAGCATAGCTGTAGAAGCCATTCACAGATCCAGCATATGTTCTTGAATGGCTACTCCACAGCTATCCTGCGAAGATTATTGTCTGCAGTACTGTGATACTATTGCTTAAGCCAGCTAAATGGAACTTGGGCTCAAATCATCCCTTGTGAATACAATGTAGACGAGCCCTAACAGGACTGAGAAGTCCACAGATGGATTAAAGCATCTGGGTAAAATGAAATAAAGAGATGAAGATGATGACTTGAGAAAAGGGCAAACCTGGAAATTGATTGAACTCCTATTTCACAGCAGCATATATCAAGCAATCATTAATGTAAAAATTTCAAAATTTTTTTCTCCTAAATTGGACAGAAGAATCCTAATCTCCAATATTCAGGGGTGACATTAAAAAAAACGATGCTGGCCCATGTGGTATTCTGTAACTGTTACTGAATTCTATTTCTGAATTCTGAATACTGTATTCTGTTACTGAATAGACTCTACGGGTATTGGTCCACTGGATGAGAGAGTAAGGGGACTTACTGCTGTTCATTTGGCAATACTGGAGGATGAGGCATTATCCTTGGAGATGGTTGTTGTGTCTTCTCCTAGATCCATACCTTCCTGTGAGCACTCTCTACTACCTAGGATGATGTGTGAAATGGAGAATGTAGATCTGATCTGATGTGAGGTCTTATGACAGAGTCATTGTGCCAACCCTTTCTATGCAATATACACATATGGAAATGGAGATGCTGTAATATGCCCTCACCAGGGAAATGTGATAACTGAGTATTTTTAGACATGGTCTGAACTATTTGCAGTTAGGTAATTTTTGTAATTCTGAAGGCTCTTGTAACTGAGCATAAGGTTAGTTAAATTTGAGGAAGTAACAATGATTAGCATCTGCTGACAAAATGACCTCTTCTAATGATGTTAAAGATATTACTGTGACCTAACAGATGGAGAAAAAAAAAATACAGGTTGTTTACCAAATTGTAGGGTAAGGAGGAAGAAAAAGATGTTGAGTTAAAACACATTGCAGAGGGTGTATATTGACCAAATTGTTTTGGAGAAGAAATAATTTATTCTACTAGAAGTAATACTGTCTGGAGTAGAACGGAGGTTAAACTTCTGTCTGGCAAGTTCATCTCGATTTTGTTAATTTAAATTTAGAAAAATATTTGCATCCACTTACGAATTACTTGTACTATTATCATATCACGTAGTGTGGTAAATGCAGTGAAAAGGCATTACAAAACAGCAATATTAATTTATTTCTTGAATGGAGTTTTATCTGTATAGGTACTGAGTGCAAAAAAAAAAATGACTTATAGGGAAAGACAGCATCTTTATAATGTTAAGCTGAAAAAGATGTGCAATGGAAGATCCAGATGAATGGAAGTACTATGCCCTTATAGTCATTAAGAGCACAGAATTAACTAAGAACTTCCATTGATGCCTTGAGAGGGGAAAAAGAAGTTTGTTTATAAATTCATAGGAACTCTGTTCGTGAATGAGAACTCTCCTTTGGTAGATGTCAACAGAGTAATGAAAATGATGAAAAAGCAAGAAATGTATACAGCAAATGCTAAGGGAGTGTAGATCGTTCATTATAATTACAAACAAATCTTATGTCCACAATATGTGTCTGTGCTTTAACATTCAAACTCAAAACACTGGACTTTTTAATTTGAACAATCAGTAACTATGCTTTTATAAAATACATAGCGTTAGAAAAAGGCACTGCTGATTGAGTTCAGTGTAGTTTAAAAAAGGTGCAGAACAATACCCCACAGACACATATTGAGATATGTTTAGAGTCCGGTGTGGGGCTGGATGCAGCCTAAGTTAGCTCTCGTTTTCTAGTGGCTCTGTCCATGAACAGTTTTTTTCTTTACTGTCTGGCTATAGATGGTATGTTTAATTAGAAGTACAAGGCACTGGAAGAATGAAAAAGAATAGAATGAATAGTAATATTAAAACTGAGATATGGGATTAGAGAGAGGTAAGGCAAGATGAGAACGAACAGAATGAGAAACCTTTCAATCTGAAAGTTTGGATTTAGTGGAAAAAGCACTAGTGACTGACTGCATGTTCTTTACATCTGGGAGCCTAGCTGAAATGCATAGGCCAGACTTGAAGATCTCACCTAGCACCAGCACCCACTAATCAGACATGGACATATGGATTATGGTTTTAGGGGATGATGTGGTGATGGAAGTCAGCTGTGTAAACCTGCGGTGCACGTGCTGTGATTGTTCGTATACATAGTTCTAAGGAAGAAGCACTGTGGACTGTGACTTCCACACAGTCTTTTATGTCAGCACTATGTACATCACAGACTCCTCTATCCCTGCCATGAGGGGCAACTCACCCCAAGGGACTGCTCGCAAACTTCCTTTACTACACAACGTTCTTACTCTCCAGTATATGATATCTCTTGTGGATGGGATACTTCTTGAGCAAGTTCTTGTGACTCTTTGAACACTAACAGAAATGATGGAGGAATATTTATGAACTTGTATTGTAAATGAGTGGTCTTGTAATTTCTCTTACCGTCAAGACTCTACTTCCACATGTGATAAATGCTCAGCTTGGATTTCAGTGCAGTTGTCTAAGCAAGATGTCTAAACAGGAGCAAGAAATCAGAGACTTCTGAAGCTTTAAACTAGTGTCTCATCACTTAGTTTAGGTTTCTAAATATAACCTCTAATTTTCAGATTTGGAATTAGTAGTGTTAACCTAGAAACATGGGGAATGGATCACATAATCTGAACTGCCGGTAGAAACAGTGATATTCACTGACTTGGGCATTCATTAGTTCATCCTACAGCAGAAATAGTCCCATGATATTTAAATGAACAAATAACCCCACAAAAAACTGTCGTCTCATAGTGAATTAAGTGGGTCAAGTCTAAAGCAAGTCTTCTGCCACAAATGTGTCAGGTTTCAAAAACTCTAATTTATATTGCTTCAAGACGATGTTTTAGCTGAATATAGGAATGCAGAATTACCACAGAAAACTGAGCCAAACCTCAGAATTAGATGAATATGCACGTGTATAAAAAGAAATACAGTTGATTAAATTTTCCTGGGTGGGATAATCTTAATAAGCTCATTTCTCCACTGTGACTTGTTGCAATGAATTTGAGTACTTCTGTCTTCTCATGATAATATAATAACAATATTACTCAGGATTTTTTTTTTTTTTTTTTACTAACATGCTTCTTCTCCCCAAAATCACATGAAATGGTATGAAGTGTTTCTTAAGAGCCCATGGAAAGTTTTTCTTATTTTACAGGCATTTAGCTAGCTAATGAGACACCTAAGCATCCCAATGGAATTTCCTTTTCACCTACTGCAAGTCCTTCCAAATAATCCATCTGTGCTTTGAGCACCTGTTATGAGTGGGCAGCAGGTAACTTGACCCGTGCAGAGTTTTATTTATTGCTGAGATTCAGCTAGGATGAACTCCATCTGAAGCAAATTATACCTCCAAACTCTTAAAATAATTCCCACTTACTTCATTCATAACAATTTACAGCAATATTGCAAAATCGCACTTAATTTTTTCCCTGATGCTTCTTGTGTTTTCTCAGTATCAGTCATCCTGAAGAAAAGTGCTTTGTGGTTTAAGACAGATGCACTCACAGATGTCTCCCTTTTGACTATACTGAAATAGCATTAAATCCTAGGTGTTGCTCCAATAGCTGTTGCAGTTGTAAAATCATTCCCTAGAAAAGAGCCTGCAATGGTCCCTTTCTGGTTATGCAAATTCACAGAATCACAGAAATTTAAGGATTGGAAGGGACCTCATCAAGTCCAACCTCCCCTGCAAAGCAGGCCCTCTGCAGCAGGCTACACAGGCAGGTGTCCAGGCAGGTCCTGAATATCTCCAAAAGAGGAGAATCCACAACATCTCTGGGTAGCCTGTTCCAGCGCTCAGTCACCCTTACTGAGAAGAAGTTCCTTCACATATTGGTGAGGAACTTCCCATGCTCAAGTTTATGGCCATTTCCCATTGTCCTGTTCCCACAGTCTACCGAAAGAAGTTGGCCATGGCTCTTTGACTCCCACACTTAAGATATTTATAAGCATTACGAAGATCACCTCTAAGTCTTCTTTTCTCAAGGCTGAACAGACCCAGTTCACTCAGCCTTTCCTCATATGGGAGCTACTCGACGTGTTTTGTAGTATATACTGACTGAAACAAATTTTTTGTGGAGTGGTGGAAAATTACTTTCTCTGTGAAAATCCAACTTCAACAAAATCAATCTGTAGCCTGGTTTGTTAGCAAAATGAGGAGTATGAGCTTAGTTGTTCTGAGCAGTTGATCTGTCTCCCATTAACTACCACTGTATTAGATGATGGTTTGCAGCCACTTCTGACAGGGTACAAACAAGTCTTCCCATTGTAAATTACAAACATAGAGAGCTGGAAATGTGGGAGATTACTTCAAGGACCAAATACAACTGCACTCCACAAGGGGCAGGAAGGAAGACTATGGTTTGCAGATACGGATTTCTTACTAGAGCTACTATTTATATTTGACTGTTTCACCTTATTAAGAGGTTTTATCTTGAAGTTCCTTGCTTGGTCACCATCAAGTACTGCAGAAAATAATAAATGTCTTTCTACATGGGCTGTCTTGGTTTACTGTTTAACTAAGTTATTTAGTAAGTAGGAGTCCTCTTAGTAGTTCTTCTATTTTATTGGTAGTACTATGTATTTACAAATATATAAATTCCCCTCCAAGTCCAATCTTATTTAAATGGATGATAAAAAGAATTGTACCTTGGAAATGACTTGGCTGACACCAGTGCAATGAAACAGCTAATTGGTATAAATATTAAGAGAGTTGTTAAGCATCAGGAGGCCCATTGCTACTGCTGAACTTGTTTTCTCTATTATCTAATGGCTCCCTCTCAGATCATACTGTTTCAAAATCTGTTTTATTATAAAGATAATTAAAGATTTTGTTTTGGAGGTATTTCTACTGACCCTGTTCAAATTCTACAAAACTAGTAGTTCACTTCTCTGGGATTCTGAGATCAGCAGTTCACTTGTGAAAAATTGTGTTTTCTTTTTAATTATTATTTTAATTTTATTTTGTAACATGCCGTAGTCCATGCCAAGTCCTGCTTAGGTCATAGCCACGCATCACAAATTCAAGAGAATTCCAAGACTGTATAGCATCAGGTTAGTGCTTCTCCTACCTGTTTGTGAGGATAAACATTAATGTGGCACTTGATGCACTCTTGTCCCATGTTAGCCCAAGAGTTTCCGCTCATCCATTTTCTCTTGCATTTGGGGCACTTATATTCACCAAAGCAGCGTTTCTTGCCCTGGTATGGGGTCAGGCCTTCTCCCTTGGGACGAGCCTGAAAAAAAAACAAAAATTAGTAGCAATGAGTGATCAACACACTTTCGAGGAAGAGTAGTAACAAAAGGTCTTTGTAGAGGGAACTGTGAGCAAAAGATACTGGAGATAGGCAGCATGAAGGTCATATTTTAATGAATAGTTCACATGTTGAAGTTCAAGTTTAAGTTCAAAGAGGTACTTCTGAGACGTATACAAAAATTCAAGAATGCTTGCAACACTTCTGGCACTGAACTCAGCATTTAGAATTTTTGTGCGCTTTTTGCAATTAATATTTTTAATATTAATTTCATCATAATCAAATCTTATATTGAATAAGTATTGTTATGATTACATATAGCATTTGGATAAGTAGCTCAGTAGGCTTTTGCAGCTAGGTCCTTGTCTCTTCCCCAAGGGAAGCTCTCAAGTAAGAATTTTGTGTAAGTAAGAATTACATTGCCTGTACATATCGAAATGCAGGTGATAACAGTAGTACGTGGTTGTGGATGTCAACTGAGTTTGAATATGAAGGGAAGATATTATTTTGATTAAAGGAAATCATTAATTTCATGAACTTCATTAGGATTTCTGCTCGTTGTAAACAATGTTTCACTGATCTTCTGTTTTGAAGGAAACAGGAAAGGATTCCCAAATGTAATGAACTGCTGTGATGTTGAAATATTGAACGTTGCCTAAAGAAAGCCTGTTTACCCAGGGGAGCTATTAGAGCTGGCAATGACCTCATGTAATAGCTTTTACTTCTTTGAAACAGTCAAATTATGTTGTATAGCGATATACATAACATGCTAATACTTTAAGGTGATGATGAGTGTTGCATACAGCTGTCCTGAGATGAGCTGTATGCATAAAGCTCCTTTCCCAGAAACTTTAGCAGATGTTGAAATGCTGCCTGCATATTCACTGTAATTTGTTTGTTGTTGCCTAGAGTGAGAGACTTCCCCTGTGCTGTGGCAGGATGGTACGATCACCTATGAAAGGATGCTTTGTTATTTGTTCATATGTCATGCTGCTGGGGCATTTTTTTTTAAAGTTCCCAGATTAAGTTTACAAAAGTTAAATGGCCCATCGTGCTGGGAAAGCGGTTGTTTTGTTTCAGGAGCTTGTACGATTTCTCAGTTTGTAGATCCAAATTACTTTGTATGTGAAAACACGGATTGGAAAAGCAGGTGGTTGGCAGAAGACCTGAGCTTGGCAGGCACAGTGGGACTCCAGCTCCTGTGGCTGGTTGTGTTCACTGTTCTACCTCCGGTGTTGCGTGGGAACAGAGCATCATGCACTGAACCCTGCACCCTGGTCAATGGGGGACAAGCAGGGGGCACCCCAAACCTTCTCTGGCACTCCGGCCCTATTATTATTATTATTA
>VXAB01002407.1:47248-144187 GCA_013399175.1 Odontophorus gujanensis | reverse complement strand
TTTATTTTATTTTATTTTATTTTATTTTATTTTATTTTATTTTATTTTATTTTATTTTATTTTATTTTATTTTATTTTATTTTATTTTTTGTGGCACAGCAATGAAAATTTCTTTGGTGTTCCATCTTTTACTGACACCCAACTACCTCTATTTTTCATCTTCCTCCTTTCTTCAGCGAAGACCACAAATTGGCAATAATAAGATTTTAAAACTATTTAAGTTGAGCTTTTCTGTTGGTAACTGGCCAGCTGAGCCAGCTAACACAACCTATTGGACTGTGCATCCATGGAGGAATCTGCCAAATCACTTGGCAGTGATGGCCATAATAAAGGACTCCGCTTTCCCCAAACAATTCTCTCAAAGTAACAGTTTGCAGAGTCAGCAAAAAACAAAACAAAACAAAAGAAAATCTCCACATGTCCAGCTTAGAACTAGATTGGTTATAAACAACAGCTTGCAAAGATTTCCTTCAAAGTCAAATGAAGAGATTCTGTTTGTTTAATACTCTTCTTCCCCTCATCTTCCCCTGGGTTTGTGTTGTACAGCTGAAAGATATACAACACAGGAGGACGATGAAGTCAGCATGACACTGGTAGGTGGGTCCCCTTCCTAGAAGAACACTGTAAGGATCTGCTTATAAGGATGCTTCAACAGAGCAGAAAAGCAAGAACAAAAAAACAATAGCTCAATGTCTTCTCCCAAGTGTTTTGCAGGAGTGGGAGGGCTGGAGCTGTATTTTGAAATGTGAGCTTTCTGACAGTCAATTTTAAGTCAGCAAAACTAGGAGACAGCGTTACTAAAGTTCTTATAGTGCTCACCTTTTACATTGCTCTGCCAACAATATTGGGAAACAAAATGATGGTGGCACAGGATACCCCAAATGCTCAGTCATAAAAAGGAAAGTGTGATGACTGATTTGACACATGGAGTGTCCTGGCACCTCTGCTTCTGTAAGAGTATTAGAAAAAAAACTTCAGTACTCTGACCTTAACTTATCTCTGTGTAGGCTGTGTAGGGAATGAAGATATGCTTGATTACCAGTAGAAGTCTTCAGCAGAAGTAATGGCAAAGAGACACAAAATGAATCTATCAATTAATCAGCATTATTTCTTTGTCTTTCCTGACCTTTGAAATAATTTAAATTTGAAATTCAGCGTGAAACCTGGACCAATGCAGAGGCTGTGTGTTCAGGAAATGAGTTCTAATATAGCTTCTATTGTTCTTCTTGCTACCAGTAATCCACTTTGCTTGTGTGTGGCACTGGAGACTTCTGAGGTATTTAATTGTTGTAGCTACACCTTTAATTACTATGCACAATATAGGAACAGGATTTGAGAATACAGAAACCAAATTTATTCTATATTTCGACTTTCTCATCCCTGGTATAATTTGGGTATTAGTGATATGATGAGAACTGGCAGGTTAAAGGGGAACTTTTCATTACAGCATTACTATTAAAAGCTTCTATTTAATTAATGAAAAAATAGCTTTTATTGAGTTTCTAGATATAACAGATAACTAAACTAAGGGTTTACAACGAACAAAATCATATCTCAGCAAGACATGACTGAAAAATAAACTCGCAAACTTGTTTGTATAACCTAAGTGAGGAGGTTAGTATGTATTTTGACTAGGATTTTCCAAGGGGTTTGTCGTGTCACAAGGCCTGGGGCTACTTCATGTTCTGAGCGAGAGGCTGCTATATGGCTCCTGCCATCACTGGAAGAATCAGTTACTTAAACCAGCGCATTCATGGAAACAGGCTCAGTCTTTGCTGCAGTCAAAGTTCACCCGTTGCTATCAATAATCTGATATCTTTTCTTGTATGCATAACAGCTCTGCTCTCAAAATTTAATCAAGGCAGGAGATGGCTTTGTACTGAGGTTCCCAATAATAAAACAATTACAGTCTGTCATCTGATAAAATTAGTAGGATTTTTTACCACTCCTTCTCTGGAGCAGCATGCTTACTGCCACCTTCCTGCTCACTGCCAGTGTGCTGAGCTGAGAAAAAGGAGATGGTGAGCTACTGATGCCTGACCTCATAAAGAAACACAAAATTAGAAAGTGGTTCAGACTACCTAGACTAGATCCCCTGTTTGTTGCTCCAGGGGTCACCAAATATTGTGCTCTTGCTAATAGTCTATTTGGTCACCTTCACAGAGAATATTTTCACAGCTTAATGTGAAAATACTCACATTTCTCCTTCCTTCATTTCACCTGCCTACCTGTATCTCTATTAAGCATAATTACATTCCTCTGCTTTTTTGGTTTTGATGCTTCTTGAATCATTTAGACTCCTCATATACCTAACACCTTCTCCTCTCCAGACTGTTTCTCTGCCAGCTGAGAGAGACATGTTTAGATATTTTGATAATCTTTTCTGGCAATATTCCCTCTTCATTAATTATGTTTTTCTAGGATGTGGTTCCATGTAGTCTGTGTCTTTCTGTCAGGGTGGTGTTCAGAAATGCAGTTCTCCAGGAATAGAGCACAAGTTTGTGTAGTGCATAGACAAAAATAACAGTCATTTTTATTTGACTTGAACAAGTATCTTACTACAAATATGTTCATTCTCTAAGCCTTACTTTTCTGGGGAAACATTTAAGAGTATATCGATTAAGCTGTGTTGATGAACTTTTTACATGCATATTTTGAAATTGCAGGAAACCAATTTTATAAATGTTATTTTAGTGTATGAGTATGTATCTTTTGCTAGCTTTGGAAAATCAGCATTGTCAATATAGGGTCAACTTTGATTTCACTCCTGCAATGATAAACCAAGGGTAAGATTTGGCAATATGTGTTATTAACAACATACTCATTGATGATTAAAGCAGTAGGCATGATTCATACAGTCATGCCAATCAGCATTTAAAAATCCAGGAAGCCGGGTTCACAAACATGTACATCAAAATCCAGTTATGCAAGTTTTTCAGAATGCTAGCAATACTTTTGGACAAATCCTTTCTTCTGTTACAAAATGCATAGTTGAGCTGATTATTGCAACCACACTTGGGCTGAAGATGCATAATACACTTTTATTTAAGTCACTTTGAAGCACAGTACCTGCAGACCTGACAAAAAATAGTTACTTATCTGATCTGTCAATTACCAAACACTGAATAATATTGTGAATTTCAGGCCATTGTAATCAGAATGTGCCTCAGGACTTCTTTTGTAGGGTGGAGGATTTCCCCAACTTTCTACACTTTTTGCAACATTATATAATCACTTTGTATGTAGGCTGCTCCAGAAATAATGCCTTCTATTTATTTCCATGGAAGCTACAGATAACAAAGAGCACAGTGACACTATTTGATAGAAAAAATTCTCAGCTACATAACACTATTTATCAACATAGTCACCACCGTGAACTATACATGTTTTGCCAGAAATGAACAAGAACCTCCATGCTGTGCTCAAGAAAATATGCACCAGTGGAGGTGACTCACTGTCACCATTGCAACTGCTGTAATGCACCTCCTGCCACCTTGCTGTGCCCGCATCCACAGTTTGGTCTCTGAAAATATTCAGCAAGCATCAATGAATGTCAGTGGGTGTCATTTATTCCATACGGAGGAATTCAGTAGCACACCTTTGCTTCATATCTACTTCCATGTCAGATGGCATTCTGTCAGACTGCCCCTCTGCTGCCACCTGTCACATGGCAACAAAATAGAATATTGGTGGAGAGATTTATCCTCTACTACCATACCACCAAGATGTGCCTCTTACATTTGGGCCAACATCATAAAATAGGAGGCATTATCTTTGTAGAAGCCCTTGTACTACATATGGTGCTGGAGCATATCTAAGTGCTTATATAGCATACTATGCAAACGATACAATGCTTTTGCTCGGTCTTTTTAGTAGAAGAAATTTAGGGTTCATAGTTATTGTGTATAAATATTACATACAGATGAATCCTCTTTTTGGAGTCTTAAAAAATAAATCTCCTGTTGCATTCATAATTCTAACTAACTGCAGAATTTTTTGCTAAATATTCGCATGAATTTTATATGCTTTAGAATCTGAAACTCAGCTATAATAACATATTATATACAGAGCAACAGGCAACTACAGTGTGCTCAGTGCATTTGGTAAAGAGCTGTGGATCTCAACTAACTCTACCCCAGTTTTCCACTGAGGAAAACTGCAGATAATTATCACTGTTAACTGTACTTCCAGGACTTATTTTAGCTGTGCATGCTACTCTTTGCTTGCTGAATGACTGAAAGATCTCCCAAACTGACTATCTGTACTTGCAGCCAATCACAGTTTTAATACATTTTTTTCCCTTAGGACCTTGAAAACAATGGAATTACTTGAGCATATAAATAGCTGCTTAGTGAATCTACTATTGAAAGTATTGCATAACTAACCCAGATCCTAGAATTTCAAGAATAGTGAAAGAACAGATCTCTGGCTCTTGTGTGTATGAAGATAACAGTCAAAATGTGAACCAAATGTTAAAATACACAAGGAAACAAACATACCAGAAAAAAATTCTCATAGGGAATTTTGTCCACTGTGAAAACTATTTTTTTCCAATGTATCAATGAAATAAAAAGTAAAGAATAAATAAGGGCTGACGGCTGGGGAATCAATAGTGCCTAAATGAAGCTAAGTCTCTGCTTTGTAATTTAAGTCTTGTATGTCGTATAGAAAATGGAATTTGCATATCAAATTAAGCATGTGGAAGAGTTAAAATTGCACTCGCATGCTGGGATGCAGTGAGGCACTTCTTTTTAGTGTTACAAGATTGCATTCTTCCAAACAGCTTGAGATAAAAGGAAGTGGTTGAAATCTCTCTTTCCCCTTCTCTGATACAAAATTGGCCACATTGAATTAATTATGAAGAAACTAGGAATGTATTCATTTTAATAGTTTCCTGATGTGTAGACTTTTTTGTCCCTCTTCCTCTGTTGCTTGAAAACATACAACAGCAATACCCTCCTCCTCACTTCTTCTCTCCGCTTTCTCCTCTGCTAACATACTATGTTAAATATGTTAGCATTTTTTTCAGTAGTTGAAATCAGAATTTTGGAGCAGTAAGTCACACCCTTGCTATGATCAGGCTTGACTTTTTCCATGCACTTGTGTTCCCGTAGAAGCTGTTTAATTGGTCCTCCTTGGATAGCTTCATGTGGGCTTTGGATTTCTCCCAAGGTTAATGTGACACAGCTGGGGCACTTCTCTAATGATGAGCTGACATGCCTAGAGAGGACTATCTTCTGCCCTTTAAAAAGCAATAGGATAGGCCTAGTGGTCCCTCTGCCTTTCCTCATAAGTTGTGGGACCCTTCCAGAGGCAAAACAGATGGGAAGACCTGTCACTGGAGGTAATTTTATTTTTATTTTTGGTAGGTGCTTTTGAAGCCCTGTTCAAAATGAGGAAGCTCTATGCTTTGTAAGTGTTCTGAGGTGCGCTTATGCAAAGCCTTTGCTTGAAGAGAATACTTGGACTGAATGATACTGTTGATATGTAGCTGTAGCTCTCCTCTAGATATTGTAGTGATATTAACTGTCCACCTGCAGAAAATGGATGAGCAGATTGTTCAGGATAGATTGGTTGTTACTACTTGGTAGAAGCAAACTTTTAGAATAGGATCTGAATAGGACATTTTTCTAATTATGTGGTGATCATGTTCAATTACTTCCTGTTTCATACTTAGCTGAGAATGAGACTTTTTCACATACAAATGCTTGCAGAATGAATGTTACCTTAACTCTCTGTACTGTTTGTGAAAGCTGTGCAGGAAACTGAATTGTAGACTTGGCAACTTCCCTCCTTATTTTCTTGGCAAACATATTTAGTTCTTATTCTTTATGATGTACTGTAGCCTAAACTCATAGTGGAGTGGCTTTACATAGCTTTGGTGTTAATTTACACAGGGGAGTAGGGATGGGCCTGTTTAAGGAGCTAAGAGAACTGTAGGTGCTGATGAGAGGTGGTTTCCTTTGTTCTTATAACTATAAAATCTTGCTTTATGACTATCCACATCTTTTGGCATCTTTATTTTGCAAATCTGGTAGTGTTGTGGCTTTCCTCTGTTGGTCTGTGAAGTAGTTGGGAGGGGCTTTAATACCACAGAGATCTTGAGGAGTAACATCATCTTGGAAAACTGCAACCTTTTACTGGTTCATTAGAAACAAAGTTAGCTAATCTCCAGGGATGTCAGGAGAGACGGCTGCTTTTTTCCTCTGAGGCAGAATGATTTGTAGAACTCAGATGACATTAATTACACTACATTATGGAGTTACAATAAATAATGAATTTATTTCAACTAGAAGCTTTGTCATCATTCATAAATCTAAAAATAACATGAACTTTTTTTCCAGTTTCCAAACAAAATTGTATCATCCCAAAACAGTACCTATTTTACTTCTAACAAATTTGTAGCCCACGAAGATGTGAACACAATATGACAGATACTAAAATATCCTTTAGAGAAATTTTAAATAAGCATATCAAGTTCCTATCCAGTTTCCCAAACAATTTGTGTCCTGAGCAGTGGCAGAAGGACAAGCAGTTCGCTCCCTGCAGGCTGGGCTGGGGTGTGCAGCGAAGGTATTAACACTGGGAAAATATATGGGGCAAAAAGGAGAACGAGAAGGAAAGAACATTTTAATTCTGTCTTCTTGAACAATGCGCTATAAAATGAGACTAGTGGGTTTACCACTCAGGAAGCTGCTTACTTTGCTGTGGTTTGTCTTTACGCTACTTTTTGCACCCTCTGGACTGATAACACTCTTGTCTTTTCTTGTTCCCTTCATATGCATATGAATCATAATAGTGATGGATTTCTTTTAGTCTGAATTAGAAATGTTTTTGCTCCTGTAAAGTTTTTATCTCTTCAAAACAACTCTTGGAAAGCAGAGGAAATATTGTTAAGATGATAAGGACAAGTTTCAGTGGAAAGGATGTTTCTGGAAGAACTCTGCCTTCTTCCTTCCTCTTGCTCTGAAAGGGACAGGCTCTTTTTAACTACCCACCAAATCCTGAAGG
This sequence comes from Odontophorus gujanensis, assembly GCA_013399175.1. NCBI lineage: Eukaryota > Metazoa > Chordata > Aves > Galliformes > Odontophoridae > Odontophorus > Odontophorus gujanensis. Next base: position 137,176 of record VXAB01002407.1, on the reverse strand, counting down.
ATTTGGGACCTGATTCATGGCATATTCTGCTCCTACATAAGAATGGGTATCGATGAAATAAGAAAAATCCAGCAGGAGAGCAGGAGTCATGAGGAAAAAAATGCAGCCCTGTGGTTAAGGCACAAGCTTGGGCCTCTGTAAGCCTGGGTTTAATTTCTGGTTCAACTGTAGACTCTGTGCAAGTTTGCAGACAAGTTACTTGATCTTTGTGCTTCAATTCTTCATCTAGAGTACAGACAGTACTAGCATAGTTTATGTTGTGAGAGCATAATTAATGTTTGTTGCTACAGTGGTGAACAGGAATCTGAATTGCACTAGTCTCATTTTGGGTTTAGAGCAAGGATTGCCATAGGCCTGTTACCACTGAACCTGACCTTACATCCTGAGCCAATTCTTTAAAAAGTTCTGCTCAACAGATGTTTTCTCTTTCATCTATTTTGTTTTCCCTACAACCAGCTTGGTTAACATATTCAGAAATGACATTTTCTGTTAACTCCAGGTGACATCTCCACTGATGCATCACTTTAAAAAGTACATAGATACTACATGTTAAGGCAAGCTACTACAAGGATTTCTAGCTAGGAAACTGTTTATGCAAAAGATAAAATATGCAACTTTTTTAGAAACCTTCCCATTGCAACAAAAACAATGGTCTGTATCTTCTCTAACCTCCCCACCCCAAAGCAGTGCAGTGGTGGCTCCCAGGACGTTAACATGCTCAGTTGGCTGTGGCCTGTCCTTCTCCGAGATGAAATACCATAGCAAGAGTGTCATTGCTTGTAGCTGGAATGGGCCTTTTGCTTGAAATATTAAGAAACAGGGAAAGGAAATAAAGACCAGATGAGCAACCACCCTCCCTTTCTCCACCTCAGCCCCCTCCCCTTCACCTTCCCTCCCCACCATGCTGTCATCCCTAAGATGACATGCAGAAACACCAGTTGAAGCTGTTGGCCTGCTTTAAATTACAGCATACTTCTTGATTCTGGTTTTACTATGCATGCCCAAATGCGAAACAAGATTTCAGCTGCTGATAAATGAACTGCATAAAAGTTTACTATGCTTAATAAGTAACATGAAATAGTTTTTTTTCCTTGTTGCAATGTCTTTTCTCTAGAAATATTCCTCCTAATTATGTGAGCATGTTGCACAGAATTAAGTTTTAGTAACCTATCTCTCCTGCCCACAGCGTCCATGTGGAAGTCTGTATACCTTAAGAGCCCTCAAACCCCAGCTACCTGTCCTACTTCATGTGCATGGCATCACTTGGGCACCTCACTTGCTTTCTTACTTGCTTTGGGCTACTACACACATGCAGTTGCCTGGGAGGGAGTCCTTGCTTGAGTTTTCTTCTATTGTAGACTCAGTCTCTCTATTATGACAGAATGGGTTTTTACCTTAATTCAAAGGAATTGGAAAAGTCTCAGTTTCAGTCACAATGGTTTGCAGAAAGAACTTATAGGTATATACACCTATGCTTCACATTCTTTGGTGTGAAGATTGCAATTATACCATTCAGATATGCATCTCTTAATTTTTTCCACCCTTCCCAGTCAGTTCTGTTTCTACAGTTGTATTTGCATTTTCCACTATGCTCCTTCAGTGATTTTTTCCCTATGTGCTAAATTAGCTTGAATCATCCAAAACAAAATAACTTGTGCCATGCTACCAAACTGCATTGACTGCTGCTGACCACTGAGCATTTTAGCAAAAGTTTCATGAATGGGATCTGAGGCAAATCACTTCCCTCTGCAATATCTGACTTGGCCGCATGCAGAAATATGAGAAACCTTGGAAGTGAGGAAGAATGCCCACAATCAATATGTATACCACTAGAATTCTGAACATAGTTCCAACAGTGTTTCAAGAACTTTGATAATAATTGTTGCTGTTTAATACTTCATTTGGAAAAGTTGCTCTAACCAGAAGGTAGTTAGAATAGTGAAACAAAACAGTAACTGATGAGGTTTTCATCCCTACTTTCTTTAACACAAGTAAGTGAAATTTATATTATGCTTTTTTTGTTTGTTTGTTTTTTTTTATTCACTAGCCCTTTGCTAATATCTTCTTTAAAAAGCAGAACCGTTCAACCTTTTGCAATCTTGTATTTCTACAGTGTCCCCAGACAGCTTTTTCCTATATTTAAATGTTTTATTGTCAGACACTCGCGAGCAGCATTTCCTTATCACGAGTACCTAAAATCTCACTTCCTGAAAGTCACTGCTTTCCTGTCTGAGTACGGACGAGTAACTGTCACCATAGGAGTCCAATGCTGAATTGCTTTGATGTTGGCAGTGATGCTGGTTATACCCCTGTTGCTAGCAACTGGCTAATAGGCAGCTGAGACCAAATAGGAAAGTAGCCTGAGGCCAACTGGTAGTTCCATGTTATTTTGACATTCACCAACTTCAAGCAGCATCAGTACATGGGCTGGGAGGTGAATGATCCTTACAGAATAATTATACTTTCTTCGCAAATGTAAATGTAGTATATTTACACAACTGCTGTTTTGTTCTACAAGTTACATATAGTAAATCTGGTAAGGAGCAGCACGAGTTATTTCACTATGCATGCACAGAAGGTTTCTCCCCTCATTGCTATCCATTATATGTTTGTTATTTTTGTTGCTATTTAGAACACTGGTGAGCAACAGCAGAATGTACCTATTTGAAATTCTCACGTCCTTAGAATATGATACCTAATGTAAGAGCTCATCTCTGCTTCATCTTCGTAAAGCTTCAGGATGGAGGGAAAAAAAAGTTTATTTTGGTTAACAAAAAGGAACAATAGTCCCTGACTACGGTATCTTTTTACTCTTCATCCTTTCTTAAAGCAGACAGCGTTGATAAGAGTGAGAATTCATTACACAGTCTAGTTTAAAAATTATACTTCCTTATCCACAACCCTAAGCCCTGTAAGTACTCCACTACATTTTATATTTTGACAGATTCAGGTGTGGGGAAGTAAAACTAATTGGTGCTGACTTTGCCATGGATAGCTTTTTGCTGACTTTGCAAAGTATCATCTTTGGAAGAGAGTGGATTTGAGGTATCTGTTATTCCTGATCCATTTCCTCCCTCCCTTTAGATTCACTTCTGTAGTTCAGCAGTGCCTTTAGATAACAGACTATCAGAAGAGAAAAGGAAAAGATAGCACTGTTCAAAACAAATGTTTTCACCACAGCAGTTTGTGTCATCCTGAATTTAATGTTCTGAGGCCATCCCAAGTCCTAAAGGAGTAATTTTGGGCTAGACTTTCTGCACATTCCAGATCTTGGCAACTATAACTTTCATGGATTTCTCATCCTTCCAGATTCAGAACCAAATCTCACCCTCGCTCCTAGCAAGTAAGTACAATTTATTCAAGAAAAATATATGCATCACAGCATTGGGTATAGTAGTGAGAAGAAAAAGCCAGAAAGCACATGTGAAGGGCAGTTGCAGTGTTCTTATTCCCTTCATGTTCTAGGAGTGTTTTTTTCCTAAGATGCTAGTTCTATTTTAAAGATTATCCACATTGCCCTGTTCAGAATATTTGATTCCACTTTTGTCTGAGCAGACAGCTTTAATACCCACAGGCAAGTAAAGTGAAAAGCTCTTTATCAAACAATAGAAAGGATTGATACATGTTCTAATAAAAACCGTATGAAGGGAGAGGATCCAGCAAAGGACTGTAGGGCACAGAAGGCATGAGAAAGCTTTGTGCTGTGATTGGTACTTTCATGAGAACATGTCTGTTACCAAGGCTATCAACTTCTCTAAAGTGTAAAGCAGTCTTCCCAAAACAGACAGCGAACAGACCACTGCAAAACATCTGTACTTGGTACTGTCTCTATTGTTTGCTCAAGTCTAAGAAACTATTCATTTTTGGGAGGGTATTGTGCAAGAGGAAACTGGTATAAAATGCATGCCATAGCATTTGTTTTGGAAGGCCATTGGAAAGGTGGGATGAAGATGTGGAAAGGGGACGCAGACAGTTCTTTTTTGCCTTTCCTTTTTCCCCCTTTGTTTCAGCCCAATACTTTCCATGGAGAAATACCAGTCTTAAATTAGAGGGGAAGACCTTGGAGGGGAAGAAAAATTCCAAAGCATTGCTAGTATTGTATTTTTTCTTCATATTAAGGTATTCCTCTCTGTTATGTGAAGTTATTTCAACAGGTAGTGATGGAAAGGAAAAAACCTAAAACATTATGGAATGACTAAAATAGAAGATAAATAGAAACAAATGAATCCCACCTGTCTTACTACAAGGTCTCTGAATCTAAGGATGTTTTCTTCCCCAGCCAAAGAGTGTTGTAAAGGCCGTGCTGTTTTGGTAAGTCACCAATTCAGATGTTTGCACAGAGACTGGCACAGTCGCAAATGTTTTCTAGTCCCTTGATTTATTTATTTTTCACAGTCTTTCCAAGGACCAGTTAATTTTATCCTCTCTATGCATTGCAGTGGGACGTTCAGTTCAGTGTGTGTCTAGCAAAGAGAGGCTCATTATCTTTTGCAGTCTAAAAACAACCCTTGATTTTAAAATGTGACAAAAGCAGAGGTCAGTGCCCCTTTCCGGTCCCTCGGGCTGAGCCAGCACATGGGCTCCTCACTCTGTGATCACCAGTGCAGCTGTCTCTTTGTGCACAGGGACACAAGGGGAAGGGCTCAGGAGGAAGCAGCCAGGCTGACAGGTGTGCCATGGTACAAGGACTTGGCGGGGTAGGCCGCACATCTCCACACACATGGGTCTTGTGTTTGCTTTCCTCTGAGACCTTCAAGGCACAAGTAATCTCATCATACAGCCTCCCTTTCTGCACTGTCTCCTGACCAGCTCTGACCAGAATAATCTCCTTTCTCATTATTCCGAAACACTGGTATTTGTCAAGTTGATGGAACAATGAGAGCATTCATTTAGCCAAGAGACAGGCAAAAGGGGGTCAGGAAAAACCCTTCAAGGGGAAAGAAATAGTTCTGTCAAACTTTTAACTCCACTGGAGCTCCATTTGTCTTGAGGTTTGACTGGGTGGGAGACAGGCTGCCTTGCACTGGCTGTGTTTTCATCTGGGGTCATTAGGCAAGCTCAGGTTTTATTGTTTAGGTTTTATTTTTTAGCTCCAAGGGAGCTGCATCTTTAATCAAAGAGCCCTAGTTCAACTGTGTTCCTTCATGCTTTGCAAAACTAAACCTATAAGAAAGGGATTTTACCTAAATGCTTGTTTATACACATACGCAGTTACTCTGATAAGACTTGAATCTCCTGTCCGACACTCAGCAATACGTGACTCTTGCTGGTAGCAAGAGACAGCTTGAGCTCTAACAGCACTGGTGAGAGTTCTCAAGATAAAGTAAGGAAAGTCTGTTCTTCCTGAACATCCTAGTAAGTGCTGCTGGACGATGAGGAACAGTAGAAATTGCACTGGTAACAAGTACGTTAACTTAATGCCTAAACAAGGCATCTAGCCCCTTTTTTACAGTTGCTGTCATTTGGTAGACTTCTCACAAATAGCACTGGCCCTTTGGCACTTGTTGAATATCAGTAGATAGCTAAAGATATCAATGTATTTTCAAGAATATTCCACTTTATTGAATATAAATCCAATGGCTTTATAAACACTGTGTTACCTATAAGCTGAGTGTGAGGCAGTTAACCCTGGGGTATTCATGTCACTAGTACTGCTGCAGTGGAGACCTGAGAGGGCTTAATAGTTTCAGATAATTGTATCTTTCTTCTTTACATTGTACTCTGATGAGGCTGTGTTAAAGCGTTGTCATACCTTGCTACGATGGTGCTGTGCTTTAGAGGAAAGTTAAATGAATTTTGTGGGCCATTAATAACAGCCTAGGCTGTTATATCTATTAGTATGAAAGTGCAGCTACCTCTGTGATTGAGAGCAGTACCAATTTGTGCTTTGCATTTTTCCAGCTCTTCCTAATAATAAGAAATATTTTGTCTAAAAAAAATACAAAAAACACACAAAAAAAAACAAGAACAAAAAGAAAAAACACTGACGTATACTCAGTATCTATGATCTTCAGGAAGATAAGCTGTTTCTAATACCTATTGGGTTAATCACAATGAGATTTGAATCAATTTTGAGAAACGGTGGCAACGTTATCATAATTCATAGTTATTATAAATATAAAAGATTATGAGTAGTGAGAAAAGGATATAGAAAGATAAGAATGTTTTCATCACACATTTAGCTTCGATGCACAAACAGCAAGAGGAAGAGTAAACTATTTACACTAAACACAATGCGTACAATTCATTCTGCAAGCATAGGGAGTTTTCCTAAAAATGGTGAATGGCGCAGCTCAATCTGATACAACACTATTGCTGGGTAGATCCTGAGAGAAGCTTCAGTTAAATAGCTTCATATAACATTATGAAACCAAATGAAAATTGTCAGAGAAGACTCAAAGATGGTGGGATTATGGCTCAGGTTACCTATTATAGGTTGACATAGCCAGTGTTAGAAGAGAAATTGTATTCTAAGTAATACCAGCTCCTTCTTGAAAATAAAAGGAAGAAATATATCAAGCATGTTTACTGTTAATCTCTTCTGATGGTTGTGGAGACTGTTTTCATTGTAGGACAAGATGCTACAGTTGTCAGACTGGCCTGTGGGGCAGCACACTCCATTTTATCCCCTTCAGTTTGCCAGGATGCATTTGGGAAAGCATACGCAAGAAATCATTTTAGAGATTGCCCATCACTTGCTTCTTTTTAAGGACTGTCCTGAGCATGAAGTCCTGATATAAACAGGAAAGGCTGCCTCCATCTTATCTGCATGCACAGTAGCAAGGGAACTGAGTTTGTCTTCACTCCTACAAAGCATCTGGTTAAGTGCCTGACTCCTAAACCATTTAGCAGGACTCAGATTTAAACAGCATGAACTGAAGCTGTGTGATCAGCAAAGGCAAAGAAAGATTTCACTGAAAATTCCTTCCTACTCTTCCTGTCCTTTATCACCACTCTGCATGTGGTATAGATACTTTCTTTTTGCCTAGGAGTATATGAAGAACGAGTTAGGAGAACTCTTTAGAGTGTACAGACAGAGATTTTAAAGACTATAAACATCAGCTTGTTGTGAAGTCAATAGAAAGAGTGGATTAAAATGGAAAAACAAATACTTTGTGAAAGAGAGAGATGTAAGAAAAATGCATGGGTTCACATATTTGTTGTAAATGGCAGCACAGCAAGGACACGAAGGATCAATACCCAACTACCCTCCACACAGATGTGCGCATCAGTCAGAGGTGCAGTTCTGTGCGCTCCCAGCAGCTTCTCCAACTATCAACAGTGTTTCCTTCCCTTTCACTTATTTGTCACTGGATTTTGTTCTAAAAAAGTTACATATTGAAACAGTGCTCTTATAAAAGAGAAGAGAGAGAGTAGGGGCTGCCCAGTGTTATCATGTGAGTGAGAACAGTTGCAGTGTCTATGTATGTTGTATTAATTCCTTGCTTTTTGTGCACTTCAGTTACTGTGAAACAAGGGGGAAGTCATTGTGGGAATAGCAAGCCTAAACGTATTAAAACTTCTGAGAAGTTTAAATGTTTAAGAGCAGGCTACAGAGTTTACTTCATTTGCTGTCATTGATCATAAAGCCATACCTTTTTTTTTTTTTACTGCAGAGATGTGAAAACATGCCAGGGCAACTAAGCACAGTGAGACCTTGTTATTCTCTTTAAGTGTGTGATCCAATAGCTTATACGGCATCCTAGGGTCAGTGTGTGTTAACTGAGAGTAGGTGGAGCCTATTATGATTGTTTTATTGTTTTTCTCAGGATTTATCCAGGTTATTTAATACACTGTTCTATTACATAAACATGTAAAGCTGAAAACATGTATCTTCTGTAAATAGGAGTGGGTAGGGAAGTCCAAAAGAACTTACCCAAACATTTCTGTAAATGAGTTTCTAAGCCAGGATTGTCCCTCAGTTAATTTCTATCTGTTCCACCCTGCTGTTATTGCCAGATTAGTTATCTTGTACAACTAAACTTGTCAAACTTCTGGTTTAAGAAAAAAAAGATCAAAACACCAAAACAAACAAACAAAAAAAACTTTGATGTAAGAAAGCTATAACCACACAAGGACTATCTTTCAGCTCTCTTATGAAACAGATGTTTCATTGCTTCATATAGAGGAAATTGAGATCAGCTGATTACCTCATAGATTGGCCTGAAAAAGCGAGTGTGTAACTTGCAGTCAGTGACTGTGAGAAGAGTTTTAGAAGTGTGCTGTTTTACTTGGGAAAGGGGTAGTGATGAATAACCAGCTTGGAGTGGTACTTGGCAAGAAGGTTCTGATGACAATATGTTTTTGAAGGCACCGTGAAACAAATAAATGTTCTGAAAAAAGAGATATGCGCAACAAATTCCAGGGCAGGGGAACAGCTGCAGAAATGTTTTATGCCTTTGTTTGATCTCCAAATTTAAACTGAGCTGCCTTGTTTCACGGTGCCTGCAAACAACAGAGTTGCTCCTGATGCCACAATTCATGTGTGTCTGTGGAAAAGCCTGTAACTATTTGCAGCCATCTGGGTGTGTAGGTGGATGTGTATTTAATAGGTCTTTAATCAAAGAGGAGAAGGTATTTAAAATAATTGGTTGGGATTTTAAAGTGGTGGGTGCAGTAGGGCTCAGCACGCTGGGCATTGTCATGCTTAGTGTGTAAGGTAGCAGAGGATGGAGGGCTTGGAGAGCTGATGTTTGATACCCACAACCATCTGTCACTGGGATAACTTGCAGATATGTCTGACTAGGGTGCAGGTCCTGTTGCATCACTGGGTATGCATGCATGATGCAGAAGGAAGTTGGTGGCTGCTGCCCTGGTGCTGCTGATTTGCAGGCAGCAGGAGGCATGCTGCTCAGGGTGCACGTGTGTGCAGGTTCTGCTCAGGTGGCTGAGGGCCATGGCCGGCCTTGAGGACTGTTAGAGAAGCTGAGTGGTCTGTCCCAGACAATGTGTGCATAATTTTGCAGCTCTTTGCATAGGATGCTTCTCTGGAAAATGGTATCCTTGGTCATATTCACTGGAAACTCCTGGGGGGCTCCTTCAATATTGTATAAGGGGAACTGTGCTGAAAATGTGAGGCAGCGCTGTTAGAGCAAAGCCAGTTTTGTTAACTTGAAGAAGACACTGCTTTCAACCAGAACTGCTGAAATGTATGGGGCCAGTTTAGGATTTGCACCCTCCTTTCCTCTCCTCAAGTAATTAGCTTAGCTAAAGCAGGTTATAGTACCAGTGTTTAACTAAAAGCAAAAAGTAATGCCCTCTGTTACGGATTAACAAGGAACAGAATTAAAGTGGCACATGGAGCTCCTGCCAGGCAGCAAGAGCTTTTTAAAGAGCAGTTCCAAATGTCCCCTGGAAGCAGTGCTAGAGATGCCTGGACTGCAGCCAGCAGCGCCTGAGTGGTGTGTGGAACAGCTGGCGGGAGCGGGGCTGGGAGGGTGGGGAGCGCGGTGCTCCTGCAGCTGGGGAGAGGTCATTGCTGTGTGCTCTGGTGGATAGGAAGGACAAAGGGGAAGAGCTGGACCTTGTCAGCAAAAGGGCATGTAAATAAAGGGTGGGGAATTAGATTTTTTCTGTCCAGGAAATAGAGAGTAACTATTCACAAACATGTTTAAAATTAAGTAAAAAACCTTGAAGCACAGGGTTTTGCATTCGTTTGAGTATGATAATTATCTTCTTGCCACTTGGGTAGAGATTAATATCCTCACAAGCAAAGGAGATACTCCCTTTAATGGTGGCAGCTGAACAGACTCGTCTACTAAAAACAAGGTAGTCTGCAGAAGCACTGAGCACCCCGCATGCACTGATTTTCTGTGATGTCCCTGAAATTCCTGGACTGTGCAGTACCATGGCAAGGCACATAATAGGAGGAAAGGGCCTGTTACCCTTTTGGTCAGCATGAAGATCCACTTCCCTGAGCACATTTGCTTTCTGCACTCCAAACTCTTGGTCATATAAACATGTCACAGAAAACAAAGCAGCTCAGATGTTGGCTGAACCCAAGTTAAGCAAAGGTCATTCAGGTGGCACCAGCTAAATCAAGGCCCTTAATCCATACCCATCCTGGCCCCTGACTACAGAAGTAGTGACCTGAACACTGTTTTCTCTCTTATAACATATAACTCCTTTGTTTCTGTGGTTCTTACTGCACACACTGCAGTTTCTGCTATGAATCTGATTTAGGAAGGAATATTCTGAAAGTCTGCATTGCAGACTGTATGTCAGTGTATAGACAGAAAATACTGTAGACAGTGAAAATTTGGTCAAATTAATGAAAATATAAAAGTTCATGTGTTTTATATTAAGGAAGAGAAGGTCCAAGTCGGTGATGGGCATTAAAGACAGGTATGGCCTGGATACCCTATATCCTCTTAGTGAAACGAGAGCAATACAATCAGTGCATTTCAACCTTGCCAGAATGTAAGTTTCTTGATCAGATCTCTGAGATCAGCTCTCTTCCAGGAAACAAAAGAGCGAATGAGGTGAAATAGTCATCAGATAGTCCATGCGTATTAGTAATTAATTAACAGAATTCTCTTCTCCTTTTTTTTTTTTTACCTGCAATGACAATCATATTCTTCCTTATTCTTTTTTCTTAATTCTTCTGAGCTCAGAAAAGACAGGGATCTCCTAGAAGGAGTGCAGCACAGGGCCACAAAGATGATTAAGGTCCTGGAGCATCTCCCATGTGAGAAAAGGCTGAGTAACTGGGTCTGTTCAGCCCAGGGAAAAGAAGACTGAGGACGGGTCTGATGAACGTTTGTAAATATCTAAGGGGGGCTGGGAGGCAAATGGATGAGGTCAGGCTCTTCTCTGAGGTGTGTGGCAATAGAGCAAGGAGTAACGGCCTAAAACTTGTACATATAAAGTTCCATACAAACATGCAGAAGAACTTCTTTACAGTAAGGGTAACAGAGCTCTGGAACAGTTGTCCAGAGAGGTTGTGGAGTCTCCTTCTCTGGTGATACTCAAGACACATCTGGACACCAATCTTTGTGGCCTATTATAGGTTACCTGCTTCAGCAGGGGTGTTGGACTTGGTGATGTCTTGAGGTTCCTTCCAACCCCTGCAATTCTGTGATTCTCCAGGATCTTAATGTTCAAAGATTTCAAAAGAAAAAAATGTACAAGTGTAAGATGTTAGTCATAATTCTCTGCAGAAAAAGGCAGTGTTTTGTGTGTTATCTATGCTGAACTTTTGTTTTCTCCAGTTACACCTCTCCACCCTGACTGCTTGCTCCTTTTAGTTACACTATGATAAACAGACTTCTCTCTGTGGGGCTCAGTGGTTAGTAATAACTCAGCCCCATGAGAAAGAATTATAACTTTATAGCCCATGTGATCTGTCATAAGTGGTGATATGTAGGACTGTTCAATAAGTAGTTGCAGGAAATACAGCTTACAGACCAATTTTTTAAAACCTATTGTAGAAACAGACACACAGACTGTAGCAATTAATGAAAAAGTCTTAGAAATTTGACTGTGTAGACTTGCAAATGTTTCTTGAACTCAAAATTGCGCCAGTAAACTGTTTTAAATTAATGATTTACTAGTTCCATTTAACATTGAACAGAAAATCCCAGCTGAGTGTGGAAATTTTAGTACACAGAAAAATATTGCACATTGGCTTTGGATTCTTCTGAACTTCGAACCTAAAATGAGTGCAGATTATAGCTTTGGTCATAATAGTAACCTGCAGGGAACTTGAAATTTTGCCTTTTTATCTCTCTTACAACATCAATAGCAATCATCTTCCCAGACTTGACTAAAAAAAAGCACAGCAGTATTCATGACTGATCGAAAAAGAAGGTGACCCAAACAGGGAGCAAAGGCTGACATTAACCCTTATTAATCATATCACTAATACATACTGAAAGACTGCAGGAGCTGAAGTGTTATCCACTAAGTGCTGATTAAAAGCCAGCAAGAAGGTATACAGCCAACAGATGGACAAAAACTGGAAGTATCCTATCGAGTCTGTAGTCTCATCATTAGAATCAAAGCACTTCCACACAGTGTATTATGACTAAACATCATTTAGCAGTTTCTTCCACACTTCTTCAGTAGAAATTTTGTTTTAGACAGGATTTTTCATTTTTAAATATATTGTAAATATATGTACTTTGCTATGAATTTACTCGTAGACAAGCTCAGAAAGTACATGCCTTGTACACATTGATGTTTGCGGTCATCCTTAATTCATGAGAACCTTTATTTCTAGAGTTAGGATCACCCCCACTCTCCAGGTTCCTGCTGCTCCCTCTTAAAACCAGTTTCTGCCCTCAAGGATAAGATCTACTGAGGTTGTTGGTGAACTTCATAGTGTAACTGTAGGCACTATTGGGTAATAACGCGCTGTTCATGGAAAAGCTTGAAGATAAGGACCTGATGTATTCAGGTACATGATATTGTACTCTATGCCTGATATTGATGAGTAAAGAGGTGAGGATATGAGTAAAGGCTCGATTATCTTCTGCAAATAGTGGCTGAGCCACAGTGTTCTGAGAGGGGAAGAAAAACATTGCTTGATAATTATGACATGTTAGTCTTCAGGAGGAATACTGTAATAATCTTGCAAGCGACTAAATTTGACCATTGTTGAGATTGCACTAGTCCTAAAACATTTCCCAAAACTCTTCTTTGGTTGCAGACATCAGCTTTTGCTCTAGTTCAGCTTCAAGCAGCTGTTTTTCATCCAGTAATTCAATTCACCGTGCTGAACACAGGCTCACTATGTGGTAGTGATACAGTTGTGGGCAGTAAAAACTAGCTAGTGTGCCATGTCACATACGCATACTGCTGACATATAAATGCAACTGTTCAACCTAGTAGATGTGATCATACAGATACTAATTCTTGTGGGATGACACAAAAATGAGCTAGGAAAGAGAAATATTGTTTCTGTTCAAAAAGCTATTTTCACACATCACTCTGGTTGCCTGCTACCTTTTCTTGGTGCAACAGCTGTATCTCATGGCCAGTAGTGCCAAATACTAAAGAGGTGCGGGATGAAGAGAATGGATGTGTTCTCTTCTCATTGCCAGAAGGAGGTCATCCATCAGTGCCATTACAGTGGTTTCATTTGTGTCTTGGCTTGCATCCAGACCGTGCTGGGACTGCTTCACTTAGACTCCCTTAACTCTTCTAAGATGTATATTTCTTGCTACAGGCAAAGCATTCCTGTGAAGAACTGTGTTTTTATCTATGCTTTTATGAATATCCGTCAGCCAGACAAGAAGCTGTTCAAGATGTTCACACAGGGAAGCAGTAGGTTGTTTTGAACTTAGGCTGTACAATTAGCCAGTCCTTTCATAAATATGAAAAGGTTTAGGTATGTACCATGCTGTTTAAGCTGCTACTGCGTTGTCTTAACCCTCCCCTACATCTGCTTCCGTCTTCTCAGTGTCAGCCTAATCAATTCTACAGACATTTGGGATCAACGACATCTGGCAAAAAAGGCAATAAAGCTTCCCTAGTATTACTGAGAAGCTAGAGGCCAGATTTGGGATTTTTTAAAAAACATTTTTTTTACTGCTGGCCACAAAATGGCTGAATGCCTAGATCTTGTAGTAAGAGTTCCTCCAGCAAACCCATTTAATAATTCTTCCTCATCTTAAAAGTACGTAATAATATGTACGTAATACAATTGTAGGCCATACACCCCCTTCATTTCACAGAAAGTGGTGGAATTGCAGATATCCATCTCATTAGTCTTAGGCTCAACAGCATACCGTTCACCAGCTTGCAGGTAATACTGTGAAGTGTTCCATTTATTGAGCCTGCCTAAGTGTGCTCTTTGTTTATTTACCTTTTAAGTTTGGCATTGTCATCTTTCATGATTACAGTTGATGTCAGCAGCTCAGAGCAGATACGCATGTATTTAACTGTAATTTTCCTACATTTCACTTGTATTAGTTGGATTGTCTTTGTGTGCACGGTCGTCACTATGAATGGAGAAGTTTTTTTGCATAAATCCAAAGGGGACAAAAAAGAAAATTTCTGAACCGCTCTTTGAAAATGGAAATAAATCGGCAGGGTCCTAAGTTGAAATTTATACTATTTTCTCACTAACCCCAGTAAGGGCCTCGTGTGCAGTTGGTGCGGCCTTGCCAATCAGCCTGTGGGGACAGTCTGCATGGCAGCCCCTTCACACTGGGATGCAGGCTGGGTCAAAGCAATCTGCACTGTGAGCCTCTTTGCCCTCTTGACCATGCTAGTGCTAGCCTTTCCAAACCGATAGAACTGACAGGTTCACTCAGCAGATAAACCATTGTTTGTTTGTGGCCAAAACTGGAAAAGGTGGAGTGCCAAACTCATGCAATGCCACTTGTCTGACTGTATGGATAGCTAAAGGGACCAAACTGCCTGGCACCTCTCTGGTTTATTCCTGTCTTCTAGCTGTAGCATTACATTCACATGCACCTATTTTTTTTCCCGGAAATAAAACTGGAGATCAGGAAATATATATCATTATTTACGCATGAAATACATCAGTTGTTTTACTTCAGTTTGGAACATTTTCCTCATATCATCAGTATGTGCTAAGGATGTTCAGCAAAATTAACAGTGATGTAAAGATGAAGCCCTAAATTTCTCTTTCAACAATTTTGGTCAGTATCACCACTCATTGGAATATGTTAACAAAAGTAAAATAGAATAAGATGTATTTAAATGTAGTGTAGAAGTCTTGGCTTGTGCATAGTCTGTAACACTGGACAAATCAACAAAGCTCAAAAATTGTCATTTGAAATAAAGTCTGGAAAGAACAGGGATCTGACAGCCCTGGGAGCATCAGTGCTGGAACTGGCATGGTTGATCCAGGGCAAAGTTTATTTCACATTTCTGGGAGGAGCAGATCCTCAACAGCCTTCAGTTTTCAGGTGACTTTAGATCCTTGCAATTGCCAATATAGCACCTGCACTAGAAACAGATTTTTAAAAAGTAGGTCATAATCACACATGCAATTGTTGATTGCACAAAACAGGCAGGCTATAAAGCTGTCCTGTTCTATCTGCTTTAAGTGCTGGCATGCAGCGTCAGGAAACCCAGCAAATACAGGACCACCTGTGGAGTCCTTGTTACGGCATGATCCTGTTAAGTTAATACTCTCAAGCCTCTCTGCTGACTAATACAGGCAAACATTACAGCTAGCCAGGGGTTTAATGAGAGGGATGTTTTTACCTAGGGTACATGCCAACCCTAAGATTACTATGGAAAGCAAGCCCAAAAGTAAGCAAGAGGTTAAAAAAGAAAACGTCTGGCTTTTTCAACAGCTGGGTTCCATTGTGAAAGGGTCATGTGGTGCCAAGGAAAACAGAAAATAGGAAGGCACACAGATTTGTTAGTTTGAAGTAATTGACCACATGGTGTCCAATGGTTTGTGTTCTCATGTTCTCTAGAGCAAAGTCCCATGGGAGCTGAGGCAGGGGTTCCAGTTCCTAGCACTCTATTGTTTACCCTGATGGTTTCCAGATGCTGGAGACAAGGACAGTGAAATCTCTGG
Source organism: Odontophorus gujanensis (assembly GCA_013399175.1). Taxonomy (NCBI): domain Eukaryota; kingdom Metazoa; phylum Chordata; class Aves; order Galliformes; family Odontophoridae; genus Odontophorus; species Odontophorus gujanensis. The sequence goes on along the minus strand of VXAB01002407.1, from coordinate 121,674 downwards.
GATGTTGCCAAAGAATGAAAAAGACTAAAGAAAACATTGAGGATATTTTTTCATTTTATTTTTAAAGAGACAGTACTTCTTTTCGCTAAGATCATCTTAATTTACAGTTTCCCTGCTCTCTCGAATACACATGCACGTACTTTTTCTTTCCCATTTTGCCCTCTCTGTTTCTCTTTTTGTATATAAACAGCTCTGTAATGCAACCAACCAAGGGATATCAATGTTGACATACTTTTTCACTTGGCATCCTTAGCTCGTTTAGCTGCAACACAGAAGATGTACAAAAATGATTAGAAAACCCCAGCAAAAACTCCATAGCCGGCACATCACCAAGAGAGTGTTAGCAGGGATGGGAAAGCCTCAGAAGCCTCTGAGTTCAAGTTTGCTTTGGCATGGCTGTAAGAAATTTGCAGAATTCTACAAAGCCTTTCCAAACATCAGAACCACTGAAATTAGGGAAGGGGAGCAGGGAGCAAGGCCAGGAGAGCAGCAGGCACTTTCATCAGCAGAGCCAGTACACAGAAAAGACCAAGGGAATCTAAACTTATGAAGAGAGCCCTCCTGGTAATTAATCATCTCCAAGAAAGATGAGGTCCAAGAGCAGGATTTTTCTTGTGGCTGAGAGTGTTTGGAGACCAGTCTTCCAATCAAGCCTGGCTACCAATGCTCTGAGTTGCAGTAAGTTTCTGCATTGCACCTGTGTGTGTATGTACCTGTGGTTGGGCAGAGGCTGTGGAAATCAAGGAAAAGGTTGCCTGGGTTCCATGTTAACAGTATCAGGTCATACTGCTTCTTCTGAATTAAGGAAGGACTTGTAGGATATCTGTACAGCTGTGTCCTTGCTGCAGTGTTTGTATTCCCTGAAAAGGATCATAAGTGCATGGGAAGAGGTGTCTTTGCAGGAAAAAAAAACACCTTTAAAGTAGACTTTGTGTAGAGGTTTAACTTGCTAATGCAAAACCAGCTCTCCACAAAGAAAGTCCTTACACAGTCTAAAACCTTGATTCTGGATTTGTGGTAAGATAATATTCTACTGAAATCATTGTTCAGAACACGTTTTTGCTCAAAACCCAAGGCAAAATCTGTCAGCCTGTTTTCAGTCTCTCTGATACTGCCACACTCTGCTTGTTCAGACTCTTCCAAAGAACGTTTTATGAAAACTAAAGATACTGACACCCAATGTTCTGGGCTGAAGCTGGGATAAAATGGCACAACACTTTTCCTTTTTCTCCTTGCTGTTTTCTGAACATACTGAAGTGGACCTTCCATCTCTTTCCTTTGTGATTTGTTAGTCTTTGGATGTAAGACTGATGGAAATACTTTGTTTAGAGAGGAGCACTTGCATGTTTCTCATGTGTATTTCATATATGTTAATATTAAAAGAAGTAGAGAATCTCTATAGCAGAAACTAGTGTTTCTTTTTGTGATATCTACAGCAGAGACATTTCTCTTTGCTTTCTCTTACTGCATGTATTAACAATGGCACACTGGAGCTGAATCCTGATGGCAGTGAAATAAGAAATAGTTTAAGAATACTATTTCTCCCCAGACATTATAAACAGGACTTCCTATATGAGAGACACTTTGGCAAATGCCACTGAGGGCATGTCTACATGTTGGCGTGAGTGAGACAGGCAAAGAGCTGTGCTGATGGAATCCTTAGTGCTCATGCTGTGTAAATCCATTGACAAATAGGCTGATGCAAATGATGGATAAGTTTATACCTCTCTCTGTTTGATGACGTGATACGTGATGACATTAACTGTCTGATTTTGTTTAAGAGTTGTGGTCCTTTCCAGCTCTGCAGTTAGAACAGGCCTGGCCATGTGTTCGAGCAGTGCATTACCCTTTTGCATACTAGTGTGGTGAGGTACGGTACCAACCTTCTCCTCTTACGCCTTCTCCACATTTATTTAAATAATGAAATCTAAGCTGCATTTGAAAACAAAAGAATCCCTGAGATCCTCTAACTGACCCCTTTCCTTATTTCCAAATAATAAGTTGCAATAAATGAAATGCAAGCCTATTTCTCTCTCCACAACTTTAAAAAAGTGTTAGGGTTGGAATTATCTAATATCTGAATAGTATCCTGAATGGAACCTGTTAACAGAACCAGTCAGGGCATTCTGAGTTAAGATGTTGTTTTACAGGGACAGCAGTGGCTGCCAGAGGAGGCACCAAAGCAAGCCATGGGGCAACCACAGTACTGCCCAAGGGTGTTCTGCCTTCCCCCAGAGACTTGCTGTCCAGGGGTGCCCTGGACCAGAGGAGAAACCTTTTGCAAACCTCTTTCTGCCCTTGCTTCTCTGAAGTGTAGTCTGGGAGGGTTGTTAAGACAGAGCCCAAATGACAGTGGTGTTGTGATGTGCTAACCAAGTGGCAGCACTAGCTTGTAATTCAGTTCTGTTGGAAAAATCACAAGTGACTGAACAGTATATGTTTCTTGTTTTGGATGGAGCTGGTGAATAATGTGCCTGTCAGGTGCTGAGCTAAAATCTTTACATTTCCATGCATTGCCTTCCAACTTGCAAGATGCAGACACAATCAAAATGACTTACTGTCAAATGAAAACTTGAATACTAGAAGGCTTGCAGCCCTGCAGAGACTCCACCAGTTTCAGAGTGTACCTTGCCTCCCTAGTTTTTTCTTAATGAACAACTGCATAGCTGGAAGTTGTTCTTAGTCTGTATGCATAGAAAAAAATGAGCTGGAGGATAAAGCTTAGAAGGATATTTTATGTGTAATGATTTTTCCTATTTCTTTATGTGACACTAGGTTTGGTGAAGATGTTTGAGGACTAATCCTTAGCTTGTCAAAATAGATATAACTGGATAAATGCACCTTGGTGAAATTACAGTGGTTGTTTCCCTCTTAAACTCGATAGAATAGATGGACTGCACAGAAGGATATTTGATGCAGTCTTCTATACAGAAGTACTGCGATTTTGATTGGCTTTTAGGTACTACATGAGAAGTATGTTACCATGTTGCTAAGCTCTTTGTACCTTCTGCTTTTACAGGCACCTGAATAAGAGTTTGGAAAGCTTGTCACTTAGTACACTTGGGGCTGCTGGTCTTCGCCAAGCTAGCATGAATATCTAACAAGCTGTGTTAAAGCTTAGTGGCAATATGGAAACCTTTCAATTCCATTGCACTTTTAAGAGCTGCCAAGCTGGCACTACAGTGTTCAAGTTTTGAATCAACCTGGTGTGTTTTTTTCCAGGCAGACTTTTTTCCTTACTGTAAAAAACGACGGCTCTTTCACTTCTATTTTAGAATAACATTTCATTTATGGTTTGTAAAATGTGGCTTGAAGATCTGGGACAAGTGTGGTGGCTCAAAAAAGATGGAATAATTTCTAAGCATGTTATTCATCTGTATAAACATTTTTGTTCCTGAAGAGATAAGGCATATATTTGCATTTTCTTAATGTATGCTACTGAAACAACTGAAATATTTCAAATAATAAATATAAGAGAGAGAGCCAAGTGCATTATAAGCAGGTAATGCTTTGGGGCATGTCTGGGTTTTGATGTTAAGTTTCAGATACCACAAAGGGATTTTATTTTCACAAAGTATACCTCATCAATGCATTTTTCAGGTGCTAAGCATTCTAAATTGATGTTTTTTGTTTTTAATCTGCACTTCTACATTTTTTCAAACAATTAAGAGTAATACAGTATGGACCAAGTTCAGTACATAATGCCAAAAGCAAAGCTAATGTTTTGTTTTGTAATTTTCCTACAATTACTGTAGCTTACACTGTGAACTTCGGAGGGTTTGAGCTCTTTATCCAGTGCTCAGTATTGGCACTGGAAATAAAGTTCTGATCAAGTCATGAAATTTTAAATGGAACATATGTATCTGTAAGAAGACTGAAGTAGGGAGAGATGCCTTCAGCACTGGTCTGCAACTCCAGCTTGCTAAAAATGTGATTGCTGCAAGCAGCTGATTCTCTTCAAATACATCTGATCTAGCAGATGTCTTAGTTAGGGAGCTATGACCTCAAACACTGGCTTATGGGGAGGTTGGCTCCCAAAGAAGAGCTCCCAAAGAGACAGTCAGAGAGAGAAAATAAGGAAGGAAAATTGTTTTATTTGTTGCATCCGGTTAACCGGTAACAAAACAAACAGAAAAACAAACTCAATTATATCCTGGATTTCAAGAGCTTCAATTCTAAACTTGGTTTGACCCGGTTACCTTGGGCTGTCTTTAGAAAATGAAACGCTGCCTATCCTCCTAGGTTTGAAAACTGTTTCCGGCCTGAGATTTATGGCTAGTGGTGGGCCTCAAAGGACCGCGTAATGTTCAGTAAGTGAAGCAGATATAGCTGCAAGCACAACCCAAAAAAGAGGATTATCAGCAGATTTCTATAGTGCTTCTTTCTCTCTCATGTAGAAGACTCCAAGGAGTTTTCTCTCCTTTTTTTTTTTTCCTTGTTTAAGCTCACTGAATTGTGTTTGAGGACTGTATGTTGTGGTCAAGGTGTCAACAGGTAAAATGCGTACATTTTTAAGGTGGTTGAATGTCTCTAAAATATTCTACACTGAGATTCTATCTTGCTCTCGTCCAAAATATAGAAGTTGGCTATTTCTGCTGGAACTGTTTAATGCTTTTTGAGTCTCAGGCTTAAAATAAGCACTGTTGGTTTCTGGCAGTAGTTTATATTGTATGCCTTCTGAGCTGTGCGTTTCCTTGTCAGAATGTGTGAACAGATTATGGTACAGGCAAATCATGCTGCTAGTAATCCACAGGCAAATCAGATAAGGGAGCACTGAATGGCCCGTGTGGTTTCCAGGGAGCCTTCGCTGGCAGCAGCAAAAGTTTTGCTGCAGAGTTCAGTGTGAGTAAGATACAGCTTCCAAAGGGAGGGACAGTGATGTTTTTTTGCTTGCATTCAGTATCTGGTTTGAGAAGTGTTGAATATAAGGCATTAAGAGATTTGAAACATTAACTTATTTTCTAGTTAGAGCCTTATAATTGCTGAAAAACTTAGAATTAAAGAATCACAGAACCACGTAATTATAAGGGTTGGAAGGGACCTCTAGAGATCATCTAGTTCAACCCCCTGTCAAAGCAGCTCCCTAGCCCAGGTTGTACAGGTAGGCATCCAGGCAGATCTTGAACGTCTCCAGAGAAGGAGACTCCACCACCTCTCTGTGCAGCCTGTGCCAGTGCTCCATCATTGCACTGTGAAGAAGTTCCCACATTTGTACGGAACTTCCTGTGCTTCAGTTTGTGGAGTTTGTGTCCATTTCCCCTTGTCCTATCACCACACACTGCTGAGAAGAGTCCAGCCTCGTCCCTCTGTCTCCTGCTCCTTAGATATTTATAGATGTAAATACATCATCAATACTTCATATTTACAGTTATTGGGCTTTTCTTGGAGCGCTGTTCAAATATAACTTCCAATTCCTCACTCTTCTGTGTCCTCTCATACTGGAACAAGTCTGGGAGAAGCATACAAGCCTTGCAGCTCCTCCACCAATCTATGCCTGTGGTCTTACTAGCACATCGCTTGTATCTTTCTTTCATTCTCTTTTAGCACGTATTCTTCATCATTTCCAGCAAGACACTATTGTTTCTAAGGTTATATTAAAACAAACAAACAAAAAGAACAAAACCCTATTACTCAGAATACAATTTTCAGCTTCTCATGGCAGGCTCCTTCCTACCTACATTTTTTCCAATATAAAGAAATAAGCATGGCTGAAGGAAAACTTGCTTTTAGGGAACAAACTTTCTCAGAGCTAAAACAGGACTTGAAGGGAAGAGGATTTAATTCCACTATGGTGCTTGGATCATTACCTTCTTTATTTTCTCTCTTCCCTGTGGATCACCAGTTGCTTTAATAGGAATACAGTAAGGCAAACAAAGTTCATTATTTTAGACTTAGCATAGCAATGTGAGTCAAACAAAATAAAAGGAAAGTATAAGGAGACCATTAAAAGGAATAACGGTTCCATTACTGTAGAAGATAAAATCTCTTGGAACTGACTAAGGAGTGCAGGATATGGCAAAGTATTTGAGAATTAAAGAAAGGCTGTGCCTGGCACTTGATAACGAAAGCTGTGAGCATCACAGCGTGATCCAGGTGTTTGTGTGCGTTTTCTGTCACAAGTCTAATCACCAAACACAAAACCTGATTCAAACAAGTTCTTAAATACATATTTTAACTAGAAAGCACATGGAAAAAAACCTACAAAAAACTACTTAAGGGAATTACATAAATTTTAGTGGATTGTGATCTTGTGTCTCTGACAGTAGACATAATTTGATGGAATCTTAAGCTGCTTTTTTCTTAGAGAAAAAAATATATGTATTCATATCTCAACCCTGTTTCACTTCTCTGTGGGAGAAGTGTATGTGGGGAAAAGTTCAGTGCTTGTTACTTTTCCAAACACTCAGACTATTTTAGATCAGACAAAAGAGAAAAGAATCACTGCTGAATGAGACTCTGTTTCCATTACTTAAGATGGTTCTCATTTTGCTGTAGAAATACGTGTGAAAGCAAAAGAGGCAGCTGCGCCAAAGAGCCCAGTAACCCAGAAATTTCCTGTCCTATTCTTTCTTATGGAGAACGCTGGGATTTCGGAGCTCTCAAGACAAACATGCATCTATATTCCCATATAAGACGACATCACAGCTGCCAAGACTGCAGGATTCCACAGAATCTGTAGTTGTCTCTGAGACCAACTGTGCTAGGATTTTATGCTTTTTATTTATAAATAAAAATGTATATACTTACATTCCCTGTTATCCATTAAAGTCAAAGTGCAATAGGATAAACAGACATGAAAATGGCTAATTCCTAGGGCCTATGACTGTTTCATCTGGATGGGATTTTGTGACAGCTTTTCCTATAGTGCTTTATAATTCTTGTTCACGTGCACCAGAAACGCCATGAGAAACCAGCACTGACTAGTTATGGGTGGATGTGTTTTTCTTTTGGGGATGTGCACCATAGAGTTGCATAAACCTGGAAATAAACAGTTGTCTGTCACTCAGAAAAAAGATGCTGAGTTCACTTCAGATGCACTTAAAATCAGGGCTGAAGTACTGTCTGTGATGAATTGTTCTAAGAAAGCTATGATGTTACTGATGTAACATGGACTTTCCTGGCTTCTGTGGAAGATAGAGATTGTATACGTATAGCATTTCACCCACGCAGTTTAAAAACTGGCAAGCATCCCATTTTCGCATGCACAGTACCCTGATGTTGACTGTGGGTTGCCCTTTGTTGCAGCCACCACTTCTCCTTGGAAGCACTGCTCTCCAGAAATAAGGATTGCACATGAGCCGACCAAATTACTTTTCCCATTTATCTTAGCTCTTAAGCTGTGGAAAGATAATAGTGACTACAGGAATACTGTTTTAAAGTGATACATTCCTCTTTGCCATGGAGACTGGGATGCTGCTTTCTGGATATGTCCAGGAAGGAAACCTTTTATGCATGACTGACCAGAAGAATTCTTGGAATATGACTGAATTGGACTTGACAAGGAAGAAGGTTATTATTTTCTCCTTTCTTCTTTCTGTTGGCACTTTTCTTCTCTACATGAGAATGGTGAAAATAAAGGAAGGTAGTAGAAAGAGATGAAAGTAAAAGATTGGCACTGTTGGTACAGTCAGAGGTAGTGACCACTTTTTTAACATTGTATTTACTATCCTAGGTTTTAAAAAAAATTCAAAATGTAGATTTGCAAGTGTGCTCGCTGGTTACATTGTTGTAAACTGAGTTACTCTATTGTGACCTGCTGCTGATATTTCTACATGAGAACAGCCCCGCTGTCACCAGTAGCGACCTGTACAACAACCAGCTCTAACTGGGGAGAAGTGGCTTTAAATATCACTCTATTAATATCTGATGCTTGTCTTTATAGGTTATTGTTGGCAATAGTAGTGCAGTATTCGAGTATCTAAAGTATACACAGCTTGATAGAAGACTGCTCAGATTCTGCAATGCAACAGCATTCTTTCAGAAGTCAGCTGTATTTTTTTATAGAGAGAGAAAAATAACCTTATGGTCCAGTCTTCCAGTTGGTTTTAAGCAACTTGACCTGTAGTAAAATTGCAGATTCCCCCGAAGTTATAGGAAAACCTTCAGAGGCACAAGGATGTGGCTTTAAATTCATGATATTAAGAACGTATGTTTTGTCACTTACTGTAAGCCTACAGCCGTAACCATGTCTTGATATTTGAAGAGCGTATTAAAAATTCGGTCATTTTCCTTTAACGGAATGTTTAATAGTTGTTTAACTGTAAGCAAATATCAGCCTTCCCTCGTTACTGTGGCAAACATACATAGTCAGAAAGACCGATTCTTCCAGTATGAGGCTAAGAATAAATAACTTTATATTGTTTTGGGGGCATTTGTACTAGTTCAGTACAACAGAAAATCCCTTCTACCACGTCTCCAAGAACCAGGCATGAATCTGATAGAGACATCTGTGCCTGGAAAATGTGCTATGTGCACGCCAAGTTGTCTCTGCAGGGTGAAATATGGAGTAAGTGAAAGTACTTCCCTGGTAAAAAGAGTAGCAGTAAAGCTATGCAGAAATGAGAAAGAGGCCTCTCCTCTGCTCAGTGATGCCTCCTGCCAAGGCAGTCCATGGAAAGAGACAAGATGAGCAGAAATGTTCTAAGATGAAAGGAAAATAAGGAGAGAGAAGAAAATCAAGTGGTGAGAGACCATAGGAAGCACTATGAAAAAACAGTTAACAAAAAAACAATTCTTCTGCTATCAGGTGCTCTTCTTACATTTCTCATAATGTGTTGCGAACTCACCATGATTTCTCTGCAAGGCAGTTAGCATCCTGTTCTGAAACAAGTTAGATGAAATAAAAGAGAACAAGAAGGAGAGAAGTGGGTATTATTTAGTTTGACTTAGAAAGGCTGTCGATATCTCCTGCAGCATTCTGGTATCAGTTAGGATGATATTGTCTGGATAATGTGGTTGGAAAATCGGGTTGGATGACTGAGTCCAAGGGAAAGCGATTTGTGGGTCATGCTCTACTTGGATGGTGCTAATGAGTGGGATGATACGTCTGTCCTTGTGCTTCTTTACCGGTGATGTGACTGAGGTGATGGAGAGCTTGCTTATCAGTCTGCAGGTGACCCCCAACTTGTGGGAGCAGTTGGTCTGCTCAGTGGTGGGGCTGCTGTTCAGAGATGTAGATTGCGTGAAGGTATGAGCTGATGGAACTGAATGAAACTCAACAAAGATAAATGTGAAGTCCTGACCTGAGGCAAATGAGGCCCTGCCAAAAGAAAGGGCCAGGCACTGACCAGCCAGGGAGCAGCTCTGAGGGAAGGAAGCTGTTTTCCATTCCACACTCCCTGTCCCCCGCTCTACTTTTTCCCAGATTGATTTCCACTCTGTCTCAAAACCATTATGGGAGATTAAAGCAATCTAGAGATAGGCAGTAATAAAAAGTAGAGATGCAGAAGACTGTTATGAAGGACAAATAAATTTGAGGTCTCTTTAGACACAACAGGATCTGTTTTGAATACACAACAGATGTGCAGAGTGGGTAAACTGGAAGTTCTCCTAGCTCTCTTTCACAGAAGATGATGTTAAATCAGAGAAGATTTAAAAGAAATATGTCTTACTCAACTATAGCTCCAATCTTTAACACTCACTGAGACCAAGAACCAAACAGCATTCAAAACCAGAATTAGGGGTTTATTAAAAGAGTGAGAACAATGAGTTAGGCATAGTAAAAACTCTTCCACAATTAATCAAGACCATTACTCCTCAGGTCATGCGACACATACAATTCGTAAAATATATGTGTCACATTATTTTAAGTTTTTACATCCATTAACAGCATTTTTGAATACCTGTTGAATTATTAGGATAGACACTGCCCTTTACTAAGAGTGATCTATTTTTTGAGACTGTTCCTGACAGTGCTTAAATAGTCTGAGAAAAGGTGCTGGATATGGACAGGCTTTTGGCAGCGCTGGCAGAACTCGCACTGCAGTTGTGAAATAGGTTGTGGAAGATGATGACTATGGAAAAGGATGGAGGGATGTATCAAGTAACAGTGCAAGAGTGTAGGTGCTCACCAAAATGGGGTTGTGCAGAACTTAGCGAATACCAAGACGCTGGTAGGAAAATGACACTGACAAAGATGCTAGTGTTGGAGGAAGGACAGAAGAGAGTGTAATCAGAATAATGGAAGAGAGATCTGAACTTAACTGAAGTGGCACTGAGCTGCAAGCATGCCGCTATTTTAGTCCATCTCCTGGAGCTGCAGGGCAGTTTACTGGAAATCTAGCCTGAAAAGGCATTCTTTGTGTAATACTCTAAGTAGGAAGCCACCCCAAGGGATATGAATTACCAAATACTGTGACGCAGTGGTGTAGAACATAAACCCAAACAAATCAGGGCTCTCAAAGGCCTATAGCTAAATATTTATTTCAAAGTCAATTTAAAAACAGAATTTCTGTCCAGAAAGAGCATACAGTAATCCTGCAGGTCTCACATGGCTCCGTTATTTCCTCATGCCACATTCCCAGCCCTAACAGATTTTAATGTTCAAAGACTTTGTGTCTACAGTGGGGTCAGTCCTGTCTGCTTCAGGTAACAGTACACTTTTCACTGTATTTAACAGTATAATAGCAGTACTTAGCTATTCAACACAAATTACAAAAAGAAATAGCAACTCTAACTTGAGCCTATTAGAAAAAAGACATGAAGTAGGCAGGATTGGTGATTTACACTAGATTTACATGGATGTTAAATAACTCAAGTGCCATTTAATTCTTCAATCAGCCACAAGTTATGGTTCCATGGAATTCATTCAGTAAGAATGTGTCAAACTTACCTTTCCTGAATTTGAAAGACAGTCTCACCACAAATTATTTTGTTGCTGATAAACAAGTTTTGAAACATTTTAATTTCTTAAGGAAAGTCTGGGAACACTCATTCTTCTTACTGAATTCTTTTTCATTCATGAATAACCATGAGGTCACAAATGCAATCATTTTACTGAGCTTGTGGTCCTTCTTAATGAATAGAAGTTTCAGCATTCATCTGTGAGCATCTGTAAAACTTTGGTCTCTCCATCAATTCTTCATTCCTCACAGAAACAAACTATTAAATGTAGTGCTATCACAACCCAACAGGTGAATTAAAAGTACCAGAGTAAGGAACAGTAGCATATGCTTCTATTTGTGTGGTTTGGTATTTTTATACTCGCAGTTTTTTCTTATAAAAGGATTATCTTCTTTGGGATAGCAGTTCAAGCATGAGCAGATTTCATTACTTTAACTGTGGAAGCCTGTTATCAATTTTCTATATCAAAAAAGGAATAGAGAAGATCTCAGTGAGTTCTCCAAGAATGCCTATGAGTTTTTGGTCACATGGTTAATGTGTTTAACTGGATGCTGAGTAGAAGTCAGCTCTAGGTGCCACAGTTGATAGGTTTCAGAAATTCTACTTCTAAATAAAGATTTTAAAAGGTATGTCTGGTTGGATAGCAGATGGAAAAGTTACAGAGACACAGAGGCTGCTATAGAGATGTTAGTGTCATGATGCCTGTTTTACATGGGTGATATTGAAGCACGGATGTATAAACAAGGTGTACCCTATGTCTCACAGCCAAGCAGGTTGGAGTGGAGAACTCTGGTCTCCTGGCTGTGGGATCATTCTTGATTTCAGGTATTGTATGTCTCTTGTTAAGACAGACGTGCAAATGCCTATCCTGACAAATTGGTTCCTATGGATATGTTGTAATTATTAATGCAATCCCAAGGCAAGGGCAATTTAGTGCTGAATGATGTTTCTCAAAGTCTTTTAGACTTAGGGCCTGTTTTATTTCCTATGGAGCAGTCACTTTTGTCTTCCTGTTAGGACCACGGCCATGCGGCCCCTCACACTGCTAAATCATCCCCTCGTGTGTACATACTGGTAATATTTATTAAATGAAACACTTATGTCAACAATCAATGCTTGGCAGCCAAAAAAACATGACAGGAAATATCTTTAGTATCAAAAGGGTTGTTACACAGCAGGATGCATGCACCGCTTGAAAGTAGGATCTTATGGCTGGTTAACTGGGTCTTTACTGATATGCATCTATAGAAAAGACCTAGATTACAGATAAGGAGCCAGTTGGTGTGTTAACATCCTGATCTACCCTTCTTGTTAAAGCTCTGCAGGCTGTTACAATATTCTTTGAAACTACAAGGTTCAGATATAAAATCAGCAGCAATTGCAAAAACACACATACCGTTTTCCTCCCTAATAAATATTAAGGTAGTGCAAGAAATGGGAGTTGTACTACTTGAACGCAAAGAATAAGACACAGATGTGGCCTGCCTATAAACCAGAAGGACTGCAATCTTGAAAGCAAGACAGTGAGAAACAGTGGGACTCAAGTGTCCTCAAGTTCCCTAGTGTTCCTTTGGAAATGTCAGTGAAGTACAGAAAGTTTATTCCATGTAGCATCATTCTGAGAGATAGCCTTCCTTGAGGATCTGGGGGGAATGAGGAGTGCTCATTTGCCTATGAACTAAAAGCTACAGGGTGAGGATCGAACTGTGTTTTTCAGTCTTGTTCTCAAGAGACAAAAAGGGCAACAAACCACCTTGTTGCCACACTTAAAAATGGCTGTAGTTGGATTTCCCTTTGGAAACAGCCTTGCGCAGTTAACCACCACAATCTCCTGTTCAAAAATCCATGTTCCCAGGAAGCCACAAAGCAGAAACCAACAGAAAAGAGAAAAGGCTCTTTTGCATGTATTGGGGGTTGGGTTTCCACAGGGCGGGTGAACTTTCCCGGTTAGATGATTAGCTTGAACTAAAAAGTAAAACAGAAAAACCCATTTTATTTGAAATTTTACCTGTTGGATATAAAAGTTTTATGTCTCCAGTTCTGCTGAGCCACTCACACTAAGCTTCAGTTTCTGTTCTGCATTCCCTGTGTCACTAAGTGACCACACTATAAGCTTTTCCACACATCTTCTTCTGCTTGGTTTGCTTCCCCCTTTGTTCCACTGGGATCAAGAATTACTATTTTGCTCAAAGGGAAGAACGTCAATGATTATGCACAAGATGAATTCAGAACCTGCTTACTGGAGGTGCACACCTTAAAGACAAACATCCTGTAATTGTAAATCTCAGGACTGCCTTTTTTCTTCAGCTTGCATTTGAAAGTTGTAGAAGAAATCTCTGGGTGCTCTGCTCCAAACTCACTACTCGGGTCTTTGCTTACCAAGGAATAAAAATATTTAATAGCATCCTGACTTTATAGCTAAAGGCATGTGAGGAGAACTCCTAGCAGTAAAGATTCAGAGATGTCTTGCATAAATGATTACTAGAGGTTTCAGGATAAATATCCTCTCTCTTTATATGTAAACTGAATTCAGAAATACTGAATGCTAAGATATTATGAGAATCCATATCCATGGTTTGGATTCTGTTCTCTTTACAGCTGCAAATCCAGATATGGGCAGGGCTTAGAAAGAACCTCACGCAGGTTCAAAGATTCTCTGGTCTGGAGTTGGAGATCCAAGTTAATTCCAAGAATAACTTACATTTACATTTTTCCTCTTGTCCTCCAAGGGCCTAACTATATTGCTCTTGGCTTATGGAAGGTGCATGGACATCAAAGGGAGTCTTCTACAGTAATACAGTTTATACCAGACCCTACACAAAAACAGAGAAGAAAAACGTCCTTTGTATATTTTGAAATGATGTTCTAGATTTTAGAGTGAATTCTCTGAAATGGGCTGTACTTCAGCATGGCTGTCTGGCACTGTTTACTGCTTCAGGCTACAGTGAGTAATGAATGAAAATTAGGTTATGCTATCCCTATTCTTATTTACCATATTTCATGGAATTCAAACACTATTTTCCGAAGCCAGAAATGTAGCACAAAAGTTAGGACAAAATCCAGAAACAACAGTGAAGTTACCAGCCACTGCTTTCTCTCAGCATATCTACTTTGATTTTTTCCTTTTTTCCAACTTTTAGCACAGTCAGGCTGAGGTGGTAGTGGTGAAGTGTAGTGAGACTGCAGATTTATTTTTCTTAGCTGCTAAGATATGGTGGATATATGTTATGCAGAATATGTTTTCTTCCATGCACATCTCCAAGGGCCTGTTCATGGAAGTGTTTAGGTGGAAACTACAACTCTCTGAGGAAAACAAAGTTATGGAGGAAAATTTCTGTCCACTTGCTAGAATTTGCTATAACCTCTGGAATCAGACTGTGATGTGGAAAGAGCTGTGTTGTTTTTTCTTCGTTGTTTTGTGTTTGATATGTTAGAAGCTGGGGGAAACCACAAATTGAAAGTACGTAGCCCTATATTAGATGGGATTTTAGCTTGGCCGCAGGATCAGAATGATATTTTGTTGGAATATATTCAAAATTTCTATATTCAGTTGGAACACATAGATTGCTCTGAAAGTAATGCCTCCTATTTATTTCCGTGGAAACTAGAACAAAGAGCACAGTAACACTAATTGAGAGAGAAAATTCTCAGCTACAAAACACTATTTTTCAACAGTCACCACCATTTGCTGTGCATTTACACCAGTGATGAAGTAGATGCTGCATACCGCACTTGTCAAAATCTGCACCAGCAGAGGTGACCCCCTGTCACTGTCACCACTGCTGAAATGCACCATCCACTCTTCACTGTGCTCATATCCATTGTTTAGTCTCCATCAGTGTTCACTAAGCATCAGTGAATGTCAGTGGATGCTATTTTTTCCATGTGGAGGAGGAATTCAATGAAACGCTTTTGCATCATGTGTACTTTCATGTCAAATGACATTCTGACAGACTGCCCCTCTGCTGCCATCTGTCACACAGCAACAAAATGTGATGGAATATTGTTGTGAAGGTCCAACCTCTACCACCATACAAGCGACATCCACTTCTGATGTCACAGGCCAACACAGTGAAATAGGAGACATTACTTTTGGAGCAGCCATTCTATTTCCAACAGGAAGAAGATGAGAATGGAGACACAGAAAACAAAACACTCATGTGAAAAGGCACTTTTTTGCCCAAGATGGCAGCCATTCTGCTGACATGTCAGGGCTATGCAGCTGCTAGGGATGGTTTGGTTAGATATCTATGCTTGACAGAGACCTGAAAAATAATCCAACCCGGTTAGTGTTCTTTTTTTTTCGTTTGTTTGTTTGTTTGATTGATTGTTGTGGTTTTTTGTTTTTTTTTGTTTTGTTTTAATATTACAGCAAGAAAGAAAGGAAATCTATTTTCCTTTCTCTTCTTTATCTAGGTGATGTGGGAAGGGATGGAACAGTTCTGTATGGAACAGGTAGGAAAGCACGTGGAGGCAGGAGCAAATAACCTTGGGAAGTTTCTGGATTTTAGGAGAGAGGAAATGTTCATCCATCTCTACTAAAGAAGTGTGTCACAGAAGAGGAAATAAGAGACAAAGCGTAGCTGTGTAGTGATAGAAAAACACTGGTACAATGGCTTAAGCGCAGTTACAGAAGGGTTACACACATTATAACAGCTGGCATTTTGGAAAACAGCATATAAAGCAAACTGGAGAGGCGAGTCACCTCAAATTTTATTCAGTCATTTTACAAGTCTGTGTGCATCCATGGCAGGTTGCTTGCTGTTTCCCATTTCCCCTCTGCTACAGAAAAAGCATCCTGTTCAATTTACTTTGGTAGTAAATTTACGTACTTTCACCTTCAAAGCAACAGAAGAAGTCTACAAGTCTACTACTGAATCAAAACTAAACTGAGATTTCTCCCCTGATGACCCAGAGAACACTCTATGAACAGTACATCTCACTGCTGCTCAGCCTCTTAATCTTTCAGGGCTCTGAAATCTGAGAACTTGTAAACTACAGTGAGATTTAGAGTATGTCTCAGCAGTGAGTTAGCTTTGTTAAACTACTGCCCTCCTGAAGCCAGTTTTTATCCCGTCTTTAGTACAAGGGCTGCTCTGAAAGTAATGCCTACTATTAGTGTTTTGTAGCTGAGAATTTGCTCTATCGAATACTGTTCTTGTACTCTTTGTATCTGTTGTAGTTTCCATGGAAACAAGTAGCAAGCATTACTTTCAGAGCAACCTACATAAATTCTCAGTGTAAACTCAATTAAAGCCCTCTTCTCCATCCTCTTACGTTTTCCCCCTTGACTCACACGCATTCTACTTCTCAGAACCCAGCAGTGCACAGATATGTATCTCTATCTGCAGAGAGAAGATAAAGAGAAGACCCAATAATAAAGCTCAAATCTGGACTAGGAGTTCAATTTCAACAAAATCTGTGGCTTATCCTATTAAGCTCTTGTTCTTCTGTGAGAACTTGTATAAATAACTTGACTGGAAGTTCAATGTTTGCAGATAACTTTAAAAAAATTCGAGGCAGTAACATTCCTTCAGGTCATGGCACAAAACATATACAAGTCTAACTAAAACATTGGTAGAAGAGCAAGGGAGAGGGATAAACTTCCTCTCAGCATGCAGAGCAGGGTCTTGATCCTTTGTCTGGCTGCTAGAATCATTTTAATGAGAAAGAGAACCCAAATCTTCTGTTGTAAGAAAAAAACATTGCAGAGCACTCTTTTCTGGAGCTGGCTCTAACCCAGAATCTCTTGTGTGGGTGAGACATGAAGAATTCCTTTAAACTTGATTTGGATTGCAAGGCATCTGCAGAGCATTACTGTTCACATCCCTGGACCACCAGTTCAGTGTATGGATAGCTTCAAATGTTAAGTTTTTGAGGGTTTTTTTCTCCGCTGATTTAATGTTGTACCATCATCTCTTCACTGAGGGAGTGGCTTCCCCATTTGTGATGTGGTAGTTTTTGCCAGTTTTGAAAATTCCAGCTTGAGAAGGATGCATCAGTGTCTCAAACATGCTGTTATAATTATGTCTAACCAAAACCCATTTGCATTATCTAGTCACAGGAAGTCACTATGGTGTGCAACTGAGTTTTGCGACCTGCCTGGCCTGCTTTTTTTGCATGGCTTTTTTGCTTTTTTACAGTGAGAGCTTCAAAGGCAGAATCAAAGCTGTTAGAAGCTGTGCTATCTGACATGGGATAGATGTTTATGGTACCAAGTGTGTGTAAACGTGCATTTCTTGCATAAGCAAGGTATTGAGCTGCCTTACAACATCATGTTCAGCTGCGTCTTTGAAAGCATGCTTCCTTTTCTGGTGAGGACATGAGCTACGGAAAGAATTCTCTCCCTGGCAGCAGAGAAATCCTGAGTAGAACCACTTTGCTTTGTGCAGCCTGCTCTGCACAAGATAAATTGAACAAACACTGAACATCCACTCAGGTTATTTATACAAGTTTCTCCTCTGTGAGAACAAGAGCTTTATAGGCTAAATCACTGTGCAGCACTGTGCCATGTTACAATTGAGTTCACTGTGGGGCTGTCAGTGTTTACCTGTGGCATGACAGAGGCGTTCACGAGAGGAGGGTGCAACACAGCCATATGCTGCCAACTGCTTGACGCCCTGCCGCTGGCCTGCTCTGATGGTTTGTGCAGCTGCTGGATGGGTCTGGTTTCAGGGGCCGTGAGCTGCAGTAGCAGGTGGGACTCCCAGAAGTGGGACCAGACGTGGGACGAAGCAGAAAGATCTGTCCTCTTTGCAGGATGGCATGGGGGCTGACAAGGGAGCACTTTGTGAGCTTAGTTTTCCCAGAGAGGCTAACACCCAGGATCCTTGTGAAGCCACCTGCCACTTCCAGGGTAACAGGATCCTTTGTAAAAACACTGGACAACAAGTCCAAAGTTGGAAGAACAACTGTGTTGCACTGCTCAACCTCTAAGGTAATTACTGCAGTAAATTTTCTGTGTATTAGAAGGTCTTTGTTCAGGGCTGTGTACATGCACATCCCTTCAACTCATCGACTCTGACACGCAGTACTTGCCAAGCTAGGGTTTAGTATTACCTCCCACATTATCATGGTATAAAAACAGACAGGATGCTCTTTATATTTATGGCTATTCTGGGGATCCTTCTTGAGGGCTTGCTATCAGTGCTTGTACAATTTAAAGTAATTTGTAACTTCAAGTCACAATATCCAGGCCAACAATAACAACAACAGTTCTGCTATTGAGCTCTGTGGAAGTTCACATCCTCCTCCCTGTATAACCCCTCTCCCCTGCCAGCATTTGATGCATTTTGCCAGTAGGAAGATATCAGATGTAATTTTCAAAGAACAGAAACTTCTGTGATATTCATTTTAAATAATGCCTTTATACTGAAGTGACAGAATGTTCTAAGGCAAAATCTTTGTGGTTGGAGAATGGACCTGGAGGGGCTGCCTGTCTGGGACTGTGGGAGCTGGCTTCTCACTTGCGCCTTACTGCTCTGCACTGAGGTGGGTTAGAGCCACAGAAAGTCCTGTGCCTCAGTTCTCCTGGAGTCAATGGGATCCTGGTACACATTTCAGGGTTTGTGACCTCAGACTTATAATTCAAGGTTTGTTGATATCAAGTTAATCCTTAAAAAAATAAAAAAAAAAATCTATCTCGTCATTTCATTTCACGGTTGGGCTGTAGAACTTCATGTATGATATATTCCTTCCAACCTGAAGATTCTGACTGTTTCTTTTGGAAGATGAAATGTTATTGGAAGGAAGTGTGCTCAGAAGGAGAAAGATGGAAAAAATTTTTTTAGACCATGATCTCAAAATGACCACACTAGACCCCATAAGCAAGCAATTATCCAAGTCATGACAGCAATAAACTGTAGGACACTACTACATGCCAGGTCTTCCTGGCCACTGGTGTGCTACATCTAATTTTCCCAGAGCCTTGGCAGTTTGAGCAGGTAAAGATTTGTTGTTGGGAAAAGTTCTCAGGACAACTGGAGTCTCTGTTAGTCCAGGACTGATCTCTTCTTTGGTCTGTTAGTTTTGTTGACTGGAGAACAGATACTGGATATTAGATACTGGAGAAAAACTGGCTGAAGGCTGCTGAATGAAACTTGTGAAAGGACTGGGGAATACTGAGTAATCTTCACACAGCTATGCCTTAGCTCATTGCTAACCAGTATCAACCACTGGCTCCTGGCTGGACCAGCTTTCTGCAGTACCACCTGTGCTGACAGAGAGGAAATGACTGTGGCAAGATAAAGATGTACATCTTATTTATTTATTTTTTTTTCACATTTTTTAGTACCTTGAATGTTAGGACAGTAGGCGACCAAGAGTCTAATTCTCCCTTATGCGATGATCCCTGCGTAGAAGTGAATTCGTGCCTTTCTCGTGGTCATTTCTTTCTGTCTCTCTTGCCATATGCTTGATCTCTGATGTCAGGAAGCTGTTCCATCTGCATGTTTTCTCTAGAGACTAAACCACGCTAAGTAGGTGTGTTTCAGGATTTTCTCAAAGAAAATAAAATATCCTGCCTACAGATATTTTAGTTTTGCAACTCTGTCTGTTCCCAACATCACTTGCTTAGACCAAGATGAACAGCACAGTGATTTGTCTGTGTTGTGTGATCTGAACATTTATAACATTCAAGTCTTGCAGATATTGATTCTCTTTTAACGTGGCTAGACAGACATTTACAAGAGCAAACATGATTAATAGATGAAAATTTGTGTATGTAGCTTAGAGTATTTAAACAAAATATTTTTACTATTGAAATGTTGGTCATTGAAGTCTAACTGTGTTATGAAGAGTACCTATGTAAAAATTGTGTCTGTTCAGAATGTCTGATCACTCCAAGTTCATTTCAGTTCAAGTTCATTTGGACTTTCCAATGCCTTCAGGCAGGCTTTAGGTTATTTCTTACAGCTTCTTCAGTAGAGTATGTAGAGTACAAGGCTAACTTTGTACGGCTCTTGTTTTTCAGTCATGAGGCAATGCATTTAGCATACAGAGATCTGGATCACATCCTAGTTGGCTGATCAGCAACACCTATCCTGATTTCTATGTTTCTTTGGAGTGAGTCTTTGTCTCTAGCAGTCCAGAGACAGAGCTTATTTGTTTCTAGTATAACCCTTGCAGGAGACTGTACAGCTAAGGTAGAGATAAATAGAAATGAAGGAGCTTTGAAGAACCAGGCCATTGTCTAGTCATCAAAACTGAACCTTTAAGTTCCTCTTAGATTCTCGTTTTTACTTGGAGTTTGTTCTGAGTAAGAACTGTAAGAAGAGATGGTGAACTTGTACTGGAGAGAGATGCTGTGGATTAATGACAGCCAGACAGCTTCTTAAACTGAGTGTTGTACAAGTCCCAAATGCTGTTCATCTCACGGTTACTAGTGCGTTGCTGGCTCTTGAGGGACCATATAGAATGGTGTGACTTGGTTCTCAGCATTCATGACTTGCAGACTTCTTTGTGTAGTCATGCTAGGAAAGAAGTTCTCTCTCACTCTTCAGTTTTTTAGTGTCATAAGTCACATGACTATATTTAGGAGACAGTGTGCTGAGCTACACACAGGAAAAGATGTAAGAATGTTTTGGAAAGCTCAATGGTTTTGTGTGAGAATGTGAAACAGCCCATTCTGGTCTGGTGGCAGTAGTGTCTTCAGCACAAAAACCAGCTCCCGGACCTCTGGCAAATTGGAAAGCCAGACTTAACCATGCTGTTTCTTAAAAGTGACAGAGCCACAGGAGTGGATTTGTGTTGAGAACAAATCCCACCATAAAGGAACAACAATGAAAGGCCATAAGGGGGGAAAATGAATTCCAGAGTGGGTTGATGTGCTTACGCAAGACAATTTACACAATCACAGCATTGTACTGAGAAACAAAGATATGGCCTTGGGGAAGCTGCTGCCATTTTGTAAGTAATAGTTTTAAAAATGCTTGCACTGATTGTACCAAGAAATGCCTGTCGGGGCAGGGGCCCCAGTGGGGAGCTGCAGGCAGACCCCGCTGGGGAGCAGCCCAACCTAGCTTCCCTGCAAAGGCTGGCCTCTTGGGAACACAACAGGCTTTGTGCTGAGCTGCAGGCCCTGGCTGTGCTCTGCAGCCTAGCACTGGCCTTTGCCGGAACACTTTTGGGCTGAGTGTGTTCTTAGAGACGCATGGGGACAAGAGGTTTCACAGCAAGAGCTTTCATCCTTGCTTTTTGTTATTGTCTGTGTCTCCGGTGCGTTCAGAGCTCGGCATGCTCAGCTGTGTTTTTAGAGCGAGTTCCTCCAGCACGGCTTCTTTGTTCCTGTTCTGCTCCAATCTGCTTGTATTTAGGCCTCCCCAGCAGGGTGAGAAAACTCCAGAAGTGTCAGTAAAGTGCAAAGGGCTTGGTTTGTATTTCAAGCTAAGAATCCAGTAAATGATTTAAAAAAAAAAAAAAAAAAGCATTTGTAATCAAATGTCATGGGAGAAGGTGTTTTTGCAGCTCAGAATATAAATTATTGATGACTAATTCAGGAATTTGGTAGCTGACTTTTTATTATTATTATTTTTATAAGCAATGGCTCCCCAGAGTCATCAAAGCAGTATATGCCTTGCATGAGCAGGTCTGAGAGGGATGCACCAAGTTTCCAAAATTTGGGTAAATAGGGCATGGGAAACGCACTTTGATAAGGCGACTTACTGCTCATAATTTCTTTTCTGCTTGTGTTAATATAGATTAAGATGTAAGTGAAAATAGAATTCTATACAGTAAGAAATCAAATCTGGAAAAATAATACCAAGTGAGATCTAGGTGAGATTTAGGTCTATGTGGCAACATAAAATTAACTGTTACTTCAGTGCTACCGGTCATAGTAATGTACCTTTGGGTGCCTACACAGTTCTTCAACAGCTCTGCTTAGAGAATACGGGTCTGTAAGGCACTGTTTTGCCTCTGCACCATCTTAAACGCAGAGCTCTCTGCGTGGCACAGCTCAGGATGGAGAGCGCTGCTCCTGTGGTGCTCCCATCCCTGTCTACTTCAGACTGTTCTGCACTAAGAGTAATGGTCTAAGGAAACATTTCTTCTCCAATGTGTTTTTCAAATAATGTGGTAGACAGGTATCCTCACAAATATCTCTGTGAGGTTATGCTGATCTACTCTGCCTTACGGAATACTCCAGGCTATTATAGGAACCAGAGAGTATGCATGGTTGTTTTCTTTCAGTTTTTTTTTGTTTTTTCACTTGAATATAAATCTTGCAGGATCAAAGCCTCTATATTCAGAAAGATTTTTCTGTATGAAAGAAATGTTTCCATCTCATTCTGGCAGTTGCTGTGCCTTATGGCTACAAAGGCAGTTCTCATTCAATTCTGAAAAGCAATTATAAGAAAAGCAAACCAGTAATTAGGCTACAGAATTTACTTCAGTATTGAATATGGATGCTTCATTACCAAATCATTTAAAACAGGACAGCAAGAGAGGGAAAATTCTATGTTAGTGGCAGCAGGCACTAACCTAGGTGACCTAGGAGGCATTCCCTGGCAGAGTTTCTGAGAGTCTACTGCACAGCAGATTAGCAATAAACCCTGGAAGCTTTTTTACCAGCTGAGCCATTAATGTGGAACACACTATGTTGAAACAGATTATGTAGGTTGTTTGAAAGTTATGCTTCTAATTGTTTACATTTGTAATTCTGTAATAGGAATTTCTTCAGGTTTTTGTATAAATAATGGGAAAAGTGAATTAAGCAACGCCATCAAGTGTTGTGCTTACTTTTGAGAAATCTTCTGTAAAACTTTATATTTACATGACGGTTAGCACTGTCCTAATGATGGAAGATATTGAATAGAAAGGAAACAAATTCTGTTGTCATTTACACCTCATGAAAAATCATTTGATAGCTCAGAAAGATTTCTTGGTTTCTCTAGTGACTTGTTTCTAGTGTAGGCTTGCTGTCTTTATATGCTGCTCACGTACTTAGCCAAGCACAACAGCAGCATTGGAGGAAAGTAAAAGACAAACTGCAGGGCCAAATTAATTATGATGTGGCCTCATTGCATTTGGTGGAGTTAAGCAAGGAGAGTATTTGTTCTGGAGACTTTGGAACAGCAACAGAAATGATGAAATATTAAAATGAAGTCTTAAAAGAGCATTAGAGATGAGAGGAGTAACAAGAATTTATTGAGTTCACTTTCACTCCAAATATAAGGAAAAATGGTAAATGGAAAGTCCTTTCCAAAGCCATTATGAACATGCATAGTCTCTCATCTTCTCTGACTAGAAAGCTGGTCTTTCGCATAGGCTTCCAAAAAGGTATCTCCCTATAAAGATACGCTGTTATCTCCTTCTTTTTATCAACTCAGTTATGCAGGTAGGTGCATGTAATGACTCACTTTAAAAAACCAGACCTTGCTAAAGCTGCCTGTGTTGTCAAAGTAAAATGAAACTTAACATTGCACGTGTGAAGTAAAAAAACCTATCACTGAACAAAACAATGACAGTGAACCTAATAGTACAAATGCGCACCACATCACATAATAAATGTATCATTACAGCATGCGGAGTGACATCACAGATGTGTCTGAACACACTTAATGATTTAGCACCTTTTGCTGTGAGATAAAGCTGCACCAGATCAAGGCAGAAAGTGATCCAGGCAGCTGAGCTACAAAATGCTTTTACAAATACCATAAGTAAATAATTTAATACAGTGTTCTGTTCTTTACTATACTGCTCATTGATACTAAAGGGCAACAGGTGCTTCACGATCAAAGATCTCTAGTTACAAAGATGCATAGGCTCTACAACGAACACTGGCAGTTTTTGTATTGTTCTTGTTTCCCCAGTTTTGTTGTGTATCCTATCAAGAGGATCTCTGCATTTAGTATAACTTCTTTCCATGCAGTCTGAATGATTTGTTTTTCTGAAGTGACAATTAAAGATTGTTCTGTTTCAGCCCATCCAGGGCTAGTAATTAACTTGATAGTCTCCACTTTAATCTGGGCTACATTATTTCTCATTACTGACCCTATCTGATGAAGGGCAGAATGTGTGGCAGTTCAGAGGCTAGGTTCAGATAAATATTCTCAGGTTTAGATTTCTACCAAAACTTTCTAAGCCAGCTGAAGTGAACTGGATATAACTAGGTGAAAGATTCCTTTATCCTTTTAGTATTGCCTGTACTGTGATTGTATGGAATGCCCTAACTTTTCCTGTACTACTCAGCACTTCTGATTCCTGTCCCTCTGCAATCCAGCTTAGCAAAGGTTTACAAACGTGCAGCAAAAGGAGACAAAACCAAGTATCAATACTTTTTGTCTGAGCTCAGTAAAAGTTTAGCTGCATTCAGATTTAGATAGAAACTTATTCAAACACTAATATTTTATCTGATTCAGTTAAAACAACTGAGTCTTGATGGTTATTCTCATTCCTGTGACTGACAAAAAGAGTAAACTCTGGTGCTACTTCCACAGTTAGAATCTAATGACTCATGAAAGTATACCAACTGTTGATTAGGTCTCGAGTCAAGTTTGAGGCATATAACTTAAGATTACTTAACCCACTCCAGCTGGCCTCATATTCCTTCCTAAATTCTGTTTGCTGGTGACATCCTGCACTACTCCAGTCACCTCCACAAGAGACAACATCTGTACTTGTGTGTAAGGCCTATTTCAGCTAGGGATAATTGAAAAAAAAAAGTACAGTGTTATCACTGAAACTACAAGTCACCTGAAATCTCAGTTTTTAGATCTTCCTTCAGATATATTTCTGCAGGAAATAGCAGTAAGCAAATCTTACAAGGATGACTCCCGTAGAAAACTTGGCAGTACTGGTACTGAGATGTATCAATATGGCACTAAGGGACATGTTTTGTGATAGGACATGGTGGGTCAGACTAACGGCTGGACTTGACGACCTTGAATGTCTTTTCCAACTAAAATTCCAAGCAGGGTGTTTTTCTCTGCCTGACCTGTTGGTAACAATGTATGCATTTCTCATCACGGGTTCATCCTTCTCTACCTAGTTGGCTTACTAGTCTTGCTTCAGATTAAGATTTGCTGGTACCAAACTATACAGCTTCTCCCTATCGTATTCCTTTATATTCCTTTCCAGTTCAACCCATCACAAACCTGGCCATTTGGAATATAACAGTGTAGTGAAAATAACTGCTTTGGTGAGTCCATTGGAAGCCTGACACAGCAGTCCCTGTCCTATGGTAACAGCTGCTCATGCTAATAGCATATCTGACTCTATCTCTTTACTCCTCCCTTGACATATGATTATATGGAAACTGAACAGTGTTATTTCATGCGTGTCTTAGGAATAAGGATAAAATGTAGTCTTCCTTTTGAGCTATTGATTTGGCCATGGTGTGTACCTTTCTTCTGTTAACAAGTATTCAATAGTTTGAGGCTCTAAGACAAGTGTGGCTTTCTGTTCGCTGTAGTTTGCAAATTTTATTGAAGGCTATAAAAAAACAGTCTTCCAGGCTTGGGTAGTGTCTGTTTCTTGTTCATTCTCCATTCGATTTCCCCAAAATGGTGCTAAAAATAAGACTGTTTCACCATTTCCTTATTCTGGATTGTTGGATCTGAACAGGATCTAGCTGCGCATCTTTATTTGATAAATACACACAGAGAGAGCACCAGCATGGGAGCCTATTTTATCATCTGAGAAACAGCTGTAGTTAAAGCAAGAATTAATTGTGGACTAAATGAAGTTTCAGTGGTCAGGAGTATGGTTATCACCTGTCTCCAGAATGCAATCTGAGACCGTATGTGTTAGGTTCTAATATGCATGCATATGTTCTTGGGTGAGAATGATTAGGTGGGGACAATGCTCTGTGCTACCCTGAAGAAAGATAGAAACACTCAGTCCATTCATCTCCTATTCCCTTCTAATCCCAACTCCAGAAAATAAAAATAATAATTAAAAAAAACCACCTCAAAACGAAATCTCCCAAACTTCACATTTTGTTTTGGTTTGGTTTGTTTGGGATGATTGCTCTTAACAACAGTTAGAATGAGAGAGAAATCAGGCAAGCATGCGCCGGCATAAACTTCACTGCAATCAGATTAATACTGCAAATAGCCACAAGCAGGTTAGACAAGAAGTCTATGTGAACAGCATCATTAAAAACTTAGGGAGAAGAAGTGTGGACATAATGTGGGTTTTTTTTCTTTTATTCTTTTCTTTGGGCTTGCTGACAATAGTTAAGATCTTCTCCTTCGTCAAATGAAGTGAGATTTCCTGTTCATCCGTGTAAAAGCATAGATTTTTGGCAAGAGGGTCGGAGACCCTTCCCTATTAATCTTTGTGGAAAGTGAAAGCTCCTAAGGAGAAAGGTCTGATATTAATATGTTTTTTTTTCACTACTTGTAAGAAGCTGTCTATCGTAACTAGATTTTGCAGAAATGTATGGAAAGATGGAGATCTTACCCCAATTAATTTACTCTGTAAATGTTAACGTAGAGGATGGGAAAGCTATGCAGAATTACTTTTGTACTGCAGACTCATGGAGTAAATGGTATCACCTCTTATAGTCTTGCTACTGATTGCATTGCCTACATGAAGTCCATGCTCAAGCCAGCTATACTATTCTAGCATTAATTAATTAGAAACTTCTGAGAAAAAGATGATGGTATTATGCTAGATTCAGTATTGGCTTTACAGACGGCACGTTTTTCTCCCTAATTACAGTTTATATCTTATAGGATTGAAATTTCATTGTACGCTTTCAGTTTCTTCTCATGAGTTTGATGAAGAAAGGTTAAACTCAATGTGTAGCTGTTCATTTACAGCGGCAAAGGAAGGAGATGTGAGTTAAAAAACATGAGGACCTGCAAATAACAGCTGGGCATAGATAAAGTATGAGAAAGAACATGAATCTTCCAGGCTGTAGCTGGAGATCAAACAAATCAAAAGAAGTTGCATTTTCCATTAGTTTTCATATGGCTCTGCCTCTGGGCTTCAGGCAGGACCAGAAAGAAGCAGAATTGCCAAAATATCATGGGAAAGGCTGCTCTTGCAAAATTTCTGGCCCAACCAGAATAGGAAAATCTCATGAAAGACTGTTCTCGTCTGCTTTCCAGCCCTGCTTGGCATGCCTAGGCTAAACCAGGTTTCACTTGGAAGTTTTGAATCATATTTGAATTATCTGTTTTCCCATGTTTTTGTAAATAGCATTCTGTAAAAGTGTGGTATGACAGCCATACAAACTTCACACACCAGACCTGTGCAGAGCAGCAGTGATTTAAGCATTTTTCAGCCCTTCTCTGGAAATTATCATTTATTAGCAAGCAGTGCTCTAAGATCTATTGAAGAAGGAGCTGTACAAAAGGAAAGAAAAACACATTGTCCACCCGAGTTTAGACTGTAATAGTTAAGAAAGGATTTTTCAACAGTTCTCATCTATAGGACAGATGATAGTGCTAGGCATAAGCTAGATATTTTAAATGCAAGTCCAGAGTGTAAATCACAAGACAATTCTCTCACATTCAACAGAATGTGCTGCACATTGCAAGAAGTCTAAATGCAAACCAAAATATCTGAAAAGCCTGTTGTGCAGGAAACTGTCTGGGATTCAGTCTGTCACCTCAGTGAGCTCACATTTAGCCTAATTCACTCCAAGCACCACAGCCTACATGTTCTGATGTTGTGCCTGTGGTAAGAGTAACAGATTTCAAAGTCGTTATGCACAGTGTCTCTGCTTATTAGTCCTGGGTTCTGCAACTTGTAAAGTTAATGATGACCTAAAGAAGTAAAATACATGTTGTTGAGAATTCGTGACTATGAAGTTGAGCCCTAAAACTACCAAATGAAAGGAGGAAGGTTGGAAGAGCTTGCTGATTCAGTCAGCCTCCATGGAAGACAGGTTCTCCAAGAATTTCTTCATGGCTTCAGTATCAGTCATTTAAAACCGTCTTTTTTTCTCTTTAGAGCCCATTATTTCAGGTGCTGTAATCTAATTGGAGTAGTAATGTGATTCCCATTGAACAAATCTCTTCCTCAACTCAACAAGAAAGATATTTGCCTTGAAGAACCACAGACACGTACAACACAAAACCCCCAGGTTGTTTCCAGCATATATTTTACAGTTAGGACATGTTGCTAGTAATGTGCTATGCTGCATTTCCAGGGACACACGTATTTGCCAAGGAGGACCTAGCTACGATTTAGAAAAGCATGAATTCCCTGGGGACAGTGTGTGGGGTACTGTAGTGCCTTAGGGCAAACTGGGAGAGCCAAGAAATATTCTTCTGACTGTGCTGGTGAGATGCTCCATGCAAAGTCCATTAGGAAGAACAAATAGGGCTCTGTTTTGCACGATGCAAATGGATTCTAAGGGCACATTGCAGCCTTCTTGTAAAAAAGGATGTTCTTTGTGACCGAAATTCCTCAGCACGCTGCGCACTGCAGCTAAACTGGGGAGGTCCACGCACAATATCTCTGTTGTGTTTCTGTGGCAAATATGTGGCATTGGAAAAGACAATAGCAGATGGAACAATACTTGCAGAATAGTGAATGGGATTATCATTTTTTAAAGCTCATAATTTTTTCATAATTTACTGACAGAATTGATCTGCCTACACTCTAATATGTAATAAGTAAGGCAGTTTCCAAGACCAGCTTCTGGATGAGAAGCATTTAAAAGTCATCCACAGCATGGCCTGAAGTTGCTGGGACGCAGTGCTGGTGCAGTCTGCACAGCACTGCCAGTGAATCTTGCATGTGGTATATATGAGACTAGAGTCTGCTGTAGAAAACTTGAGCTGTTTAACGAAGTTTTGAACTTATATTTGCCTTATTACTTCAGTATAAAATAGCTGTCTCCCACTGTTGACACTTCCAGTCCCTGTGGGATTTGTGACCGTTACTGTAACAGACCAGGGCCCTAGTAGAGAGAATTCAGGACAAGTAGCTGAAGTAGATCACTAGTGGTCTTGCTCTTGCTCCGCTCTCAGATTAAAGAGGACATTGGCTGCAACTTGTTAAAAAAAAAAAAAACGTGATCTTAACTTTTGTTAGCTGACCAGTGTGTTCTTCAGGGTACCGCCATGTTCTTCATTTCATCAGGTTCCCATGAATTACAATTTTCCTCACAAGAGAAAAAAACAAAAAAGATCTATCTTTGATGGCAAAACAGCAAATGGTTGTCTTCCAGAGTCTCTGCTTGCTGTTTGTTAACCAGCCCCAAGTGCTTTTAGCACATATTCTCTGAACTAGCAGAATTTTGGTTGAAGAATATTTTCCACAGACCTGTCACACTATTATCCACCCACTGTGCTGGCTTTCTTTCCAGAAATACACCACCAACTGAAACTGCATGATCAGTACCAGAACAAATTACTATTTGAACACTCACTGCCACCCGAAGGGCATAGGCATGATTCCTCACCAGGCAGGTCTGCCACTCGTTCTAATGTGGCATTTCAAGCCCAGGTGGGGAGCTCCAGGCCAACTTCTGAGCAGGCTGGGGCTGGACTCAGCTCCCGTTTCAACTTAGACTGTGCCATGTCAGAGCCAGTCACACTGTGGAAGAGACAGGCATCTGTAGGAATGATATACTTCAATGGATTTGGTTGGCTGGGATCTCCTGCACCACAAAAAATCCTCAGGTGAACTCTGTTTAGATGCATACGGTGACATACCGTATCTTGCAGATATCTTTTGAAATACACAGCTTTTTGGTTCCAAAGCAATCCCTTGAAGAAAAAAAATGATAGTTTGTTATAGGCAAGGTGTTCTGTATCAGTTCTGCAACCAACAGAAGGAAATGCAACCAGTTTGAAAGCAACACCTTGGTTGATCCAGTTATTCTGAGAGATATACCAGTGGGCATACCATACCCCATTTTGTGCATAGGACATCTTTAAAAATATTGCTGGGGGGCAATTTTGATTTTATTCTTAGGTGTCAACTGCTTTCTTCATTGAGTTTTTAACCTCTTCGTTCTGTCAGTAGACCTGGGCTGTAAGGCCAAGGGGGGACAGTTGGAGGCTGAAATCTGACAACATACAGCCACTGAAGATTTTGACTACTTGAACAGTTACAGATTCTGGTCCTATCAGTTAAAATTGTGTAAGGTTTACAGAAATATATCCTAAAGATACAATTCTATTTTCCTGGGGCAGTTATTCACTTCAAAGGGAGAGCATGCTTTTGGTTTTTCTCCAAGTAACAAAACTTGTAATATGCAATTCAAGGCAGGTAATCACAATATGATCTTCCTTTTTTTTTATTTTGTTTCCTTATCATAAGATAAACATAATATTGATTAGACAGAAATTATAGTTGGATTTGATCTTCATATTTGTTGAGCGCCCACAACTGCTACATTATGCACAATACAAAAGAGTATAACTAGAAGAACATTTCTAATGATGTTGGTGGTACCAGGATTGACATTTGTGCCTCCATTGCTCCAGTTCCTTATTTTGTGTGTAGGGGAAATGTGAGGACAAATCTGAAAGCAGGGCATGCAGGGTGATCACTTCATGCCCTTTCTCATTTATGTTCTTACAGGAACATAAAGTGGGATGAGAGGAAGACAATTATTGTACCAAACTATTTGCATGATGTATCTGGCAAATGCTACTGCAGGATGGCAAAATCCAAGAGGTCCAGCTCTTGGTGAGAAATAGAATTAAAAAAAAAAAAAAAGAGAATACCGCTACTTTGTAAGTAATATCCTCTTTGTTTATTTGATTTCGACCAACATCCTCTGCATGGCACTGATATGTCTGTTGTGTAAAACTAAAACGCAGTGCAGAAAGCTGGTCAAATATTAAACTTCGACAAATGTTAACATACCCTGTGCACTTTCCAAAAAAGATGAAAGGAACTCAGGTTCCTGGGCAGAGGCACATTGATGCCTCTTCTTTTGTTGAAATAGATGAAATGGATGTGATCTTGTAACAGACCAAAAAAGTGAACAATTATCTGTAAAAGGTGGGTGAGAGAATGTACTTTGAAACTGAGTAGCAACTCTAGACAGAGGTTATTCATATGTGATGTTCAATCTTGAGACTGGCAACTTTAATGGTACTCTAAAGAAAAATAATCCACAGCCATACATTGAATTTTTCTGTTGATGACCATGGTACTGGAAAACGTCCTCTGAAGAGGAAAGATTGTGAGAACTGGGCTTGTGGTAAAATACACGTAAACTCTTAGACAACATTTTCCCTTGGACTAAAGCAAAGTTGTGAGGCTGACTTGAACAAGAAGTTTTAGGAGCAATGAAAGACAGTTAAATAATTTTTCTTCAAAACAAGTTGAATTTTTTTTTTTAAAAATGTTCAAAAAATAATGTGAGTTTATTTCTGATTTTTTAACTCATCTGATGCCACTGAAATTGTATTCCACGTCTAAGTTAGCTTTTTCATTTCTGCTGTTCTTATCAGTGCTTAACAATCTCATTGTTTTCTGACAAGTAGAGATTTGAAGCATTTTCTTTCACACAGAACTTCTCTACACAGAAGGCTAATGTTGTTCTGTTTACTGGTCCACATTGTTAAACCCTTAAGACATTAAATTAACTGTTTATGATTGTATATTACTGTGCAACAAGGAAACTGATACCATTTGGTTTATTTTTTTACAAATATGGGACTAAGTTATACATTCAGAAATTAGGATTGGTTTTATCTTATGAAAAATACTAGGACAGCTTTGACAGTTACTCATAATGATGACTAGTAACAGGAAACTTTTAGTACCTAGTATTCGTCAGCTTGAGTCATTCTGTCTCCCAAATTCACTATTCCCTGAATCAACCCCCCCTGCTTGTATCAGCTGTAAAGATGTGCTTTCCACAGTGTCAGAAGCAGTTCTGGTATGAGCTGAACCTGTACATGAAAATCTACCATATACAAAATGTGGACGCTGAAGCGACATCTCTCTTTTATTTCAGTTCGATAGGACTACATGAAGCAGTAGCCAGAACAAAAACAATGACTAAACAAAGATGAATATGTCTGCAGGGGCAGGGTTTTCAATGTGTATGGTAATAATGAAGAGGTCACTGATGCCATCACTTAAACCTTGGGATCAGTTACACACAGCTACAGTCTACCATTGCCGAATGTAAAATTAGAGAGATACAAAATGTTCTTTAATTCAGTTCTTGGAACAATTTGGTCAGCTTCGGAGAAACAGGCAAGTTTTCTGCATCCAAAGACCTAAGTGAACAGTGAAATGCTGAAAGTAAATATCACAGCAATCACAGGACAGCTCTGTAGCACTGCTTATACATCCGAGTTGCAGTGCTTAGTGCCCACTTCTGGTGCTAAATGGCCGAGATGCCGGTAGTCCGAATGTATCTTTGGCCTTGAATCAGAAAGAAGCTGACAGCTTTCTAGTGAGGGAGAATCATTTAGAATGAGAAGTACTTGATTTATGTGGAGAGGCGAAGAAAAGTATGAAGTACAATATGTGGTCTACGGATTTGTGCCATTTCTGACTCAAGATTGACATATCCATTGCACAATTTGAGTTTTTTCCATCGCATGAACATGACAGCTAACTAAAGTTGGAATGCCATGCTAGCCAAAATTCATAGATAGTAATATTACCCAGCTTTTCTTGTTTGTTAGGCAAACAGATCATCCCATCATACAAACGGATGGATCCCTACAGACTTGAAGAGAAGCAAGTTCATTTGACATAGGAGAAGGAGTAAAGTTTTTTCCAAATCCTAGTCCTGTCACTGTTTGAAATGGAGAGAAAATTGCAAACTGTCCACCAGCAATGAAAAAACTGCAGGGCAAAGCTCATTTTCTCTGTAAAAAACTGACAGCAATCCTGAAGTCAGTGCAGGTATAATGACTTACAGTGGAGTTTTGGTTTTACTTTTTCATACTTTCTCCTCTCTTCCATTCAATTGGGATAGAAAAAGACGAATCTGAACTCACAATTCTACTTGCGTCATTACTTCACTCTACGTCATTACTTCTTTATGTTTCAATCCAGTGTACTCAGAGCTTCATTGTCCCCAGTATCTCAAATGCAGTGACGGTCGCATGAGAAGTTTCTGTTTCAATTACTCAGGCAAAATTCTATCAGTTCATTTACTTCATCTGAGCACTCTTTCTGCAGAGAGTACCCAATATCTGGGAGAAAAAAAAAATGTTTTCTATCTGATCCCCTGTACTGTTCGAGTATGTTTTATTTTTATCTTACAGGACATGTATTTGTATTGAAGTAGCTCTAAAGGAGCTACTTCCAGAACTAGGAATTGCACGCTGTTATGCATGCAATCCTAATTCTCTTTGAAAAGGCTCAGCTATGTGTGAAAGAGCACCGGTTCTGTAGTCTGTGGGATGTTTATCTGGTCAGTCCGCATAGTTTGCCCCTACAGGAAAGTCAGGGAGGGATTAAAGAAAAATCAGCTCCTAGGAACTTTGTCTTTCTGAGATATACAGTAAGTTTGTACTTCAAGTGTCCAAATTCAGTTATTTATCCTAGCTAGGTATGTCATCAGAAGGAACCAGGTTTCTATGAAGCAGTACGGAACACATCATTTTTAAAACTAGGCAGTGAAAATCTACTGCTGGATATTATGCTGCTTACAGTCTGATTTATGGACCCAGAGTGAAAAGCTGTAGGCTTTTTCAAGAGCTTCACATTGTTTTTCTGGATCTACAAATTTAAATCTTGTGGTTCACTGCACTTTGGTCTTGTTTTTCATTGTAGTGTTGCCATCCAAAGTGTGCTAAAAATGTCCAACCATAATAAAAATGAAACCACTGTGTCTTAGTTTGCAAAAACTGGTAGGCAGATATACATGTTTTCTAGGGAGTGGCTTGCAGTGAATAAAATGACAGCTGCCAGAGAATAAACGAGAAAAAGATAGGAAAAAATATTGGGATTAGAAAACTAGATTAGGTTTGTGTCTTGGATAACTGTATGCAAGAATTACAAGAGGTGTGCTTTCTACTCATTGTTTTGTCAGCTTCCATGTACTAAATATCTGTTCTTCAACCTTAATTCTTCTGTATCAATGGGAGGCATCTTGGAAAGGAGACTGAATGGATCAAAATCTTGATACTCTAGAAGAGAAACAAGGGCCTTAACTGTGGCAGCTGGATAAGGAGAGGAATTGATTGTGAAAGAATCTCAAGAATGGAGGTGAGATAAAGAGAAGGTACGACACGATGCAGAGTGTGGGGTCAGCCAGGTCAGTCCTTATGTACATCCACTAATAATACTGCTGGAAGACAATAGCCTGTTTCTGAAGGCTGATCATCCAAAGTTGCTTGTGTCTGTCTCCAGCTACTACTGAAGTGAGTAGGTCTTCTCCATAGATACTGATAGGAGTCAAACTGAGGCCCTATTTAACTGAGCTTAGGATGATGCTGTACACTGACCTCTGATTACTTTCAAACAGCTGGCGGTCTTCAGCCAACAGCCGTCTTCTCACACTTCCCTGGCTCTTATCTCTACTAGCTTCTGCTTTTGGCCCTTATCAGCCATCAGATATATTAGGGGCTTGTAGGAGAGAGGACTATGAGGTAGAAAGAAAAGGCATGATAAGAAGTGTTTATGAAAAGTGATGCTTTCATATGATACTGCTCTTCCTCCTGAGAAAGATTGGCAAGGCCCAAAGAATTGTAGCAAGGTGGTTTGCACCCTTCGTAGAAGGGTCACAGAGCCCATTCCTAGCAAATGCTGTGACAATTCCCATCTCTGCTCTGGATTCTATGTACAACAGTCCGGTTGAATCTCTGCATACAGCCACCAGATGAACTGACGAAACAACACAGGCTTTTAAGGCAAGTTCTGCAGACTGCACTCAGCTGTAACCATTCATCATCACAAATAATCACCAGTGTGAACCAGTGTTCAGATAAGGCCCGCTCATGAAGAACTAACAGCTCGATAACCTAGGCCAACAGCATAGCAATGATTCAGTACTTAAAAGTGCTCTAGCTGCAGAACGGCTCCCTTTTGTGGGAGGCAAAAACATCCAATAGCTCTGCTCACTCTGATGGTAAATAGCTCCTGGAGCCTGTGCTAATGCTGAACGTGTGCTTCTAATGAGTATGTCCACCAGTAATTCTATTTCCCTCCATCATAACTGGTATAACTATGAGCCCTTGCCACTGTCCTCCATGGGAAACAGGATAACATTCAGAAATGTGAAGCTGTCACATTTGGAAACTGTAGGTCTACAGAATGCTATGTTAGGTCTTCTCACCATACATGGTCACAGGACTTGTGGATCAGAACTACGTTAGACTCATGGCCTGGAGCAGAGGCAGGGCTTGCCTAGGTCTGTAGGCGATGCTGGTGGTCAAGTTCTGAGAGAGGAAGATGGGAGAGAGGGCCACTTCTGTTGGCTGCTCTGCTTTCTGGCACAGTAGGAACTGCTACCAGCAGAGCAGCACTCACTAGTAGACAAAACAGAGCTTTCCTGGACTGCAGGCTGAGATGAGACAGTGTTACTCACCCTGCCTTGAGCTAAAGCTCACCAGAAACCTTCCACTCCAAGTGCAAGATATATAATGTATGTCTGACCTCATGTTTCCCATGTTAGGAAAGGCAGTTACTAAATAGAAACACTACATGACATGCACAAGACTCTCCCCGCGAAGAAACTAATAGCACAAACCACAGACATATACCCTGAGAAGCTCAGATGCAAGATTATTGGGAATTGGCACAGACGTGATGAGAGTACTGAGAGGGAGCTTTCCTTTATGGAGAGGCCATAAATCCTCCACCTATAGGTCTGGAAAGTACCTGCAGATGAGTGAACTTTGCTGTATCAGTAGAGCTACCTATAGAAGCTTATCTCTACCTTGCTAACCAAGAAGAGCATAGATGTTGAAGCACAAAAGCAAAAGTAACATGAATGCAACTTGTTGCTTGTTTAAAATAAAATGCAGTTGAAATAAGGAAAGCCACACAACCTGTGCCTATGGACATACTCCTCCAAATCCAAGCGCACCACAAAGCACCATTATGTTATGGAGGTACAGAAGTTTCCACTTTCATTTCAATTATTCACTTGTCAGAAAATAACTGGAAACGTTACTTTGAATTAGTCACATAAAAATCTCACGTAAAGTTGATTTTCATGAAGCAGTTCCCCTAAAAATGAAGAAAAATCATTTTTTCGCTTGGCCACTTAGCCCAACAGTCTTCATGCACAAAATGTCTGTCTCTTTTCAAGCCTAGAGTGTAATAAATTTCAAAGGTTACAGAAATTTAAAATAGTCAATAAAAAAATACAAAGTTACAGTTATAGGGGAGTAACATGATCTTCCAAAGTACCAAAAACTAATGCTAGAAATTCACCTTATGGTGTACAGAATCTCTGTATGTGGGACTCCTGCACTGTGCTTCTGCCAAGGGCTGGGGTAAGTGCTGAAAGAAGGTGGCCCATAGCTATGGTGCTGGGAAAGGAGCTGGCAAAGGAGGCTGAGGGCTGCAAAATAAAATCCCCATGAGGAATTCTTAGTCTAGGGAAGGAATGGACTGCTTGGTCCAAAGGGGTTAGGGTTAAGGAGAAAGCCTAAAGCTACTGTTGGATTTTGGCTGGAAGGAGCTGCCAAGGAGACTGAGGGCTGTGGAAAGAATTGTCCCCTGAGGAATTCTTGGCCTTGGAAAGGGCTTGGGCACCATGTGTTCAGCTCAGCCCAGGACTAGGGTTAGGCTTCAGAGAGGAGGCTCAGAGTTACAGCTGTGAGATGTGGCAGATAATCCTCCAGAGTAAACAAGGGGCCAATGTTATGATTCTCCTTCCAGGTTTATGGAGACCCTTGGTGGAATGGGACCCTGAAGCAGTACAGTGAAAAAATGAAACAATATAATAATATGCTTCACATTGCTTTCTAATTTCTGACTCAGAGTTGCACTTTGTGATGCTCAATGTAATTTTTCAGTAGCAGACCTGAATTTTGGGCACACTAGACCTGCTTACCACTGTGAGTAACTGGAAAGCACTCAATTTCTTCTTACTTTTCCCACAAAAATCTTGCCTTGCTGTTCATTTTACCTCCAAACCATCCCCATCCCCCTGCTGCCCTCTTGTCTCTGCAAACATGCTAAAATCTAACGTTTCAGCCATTCTAGGAATCTCTCCTGATTCTTTTTTTCCCCAATCCCTGAGAAACCTGATCTGCCAGATGGGTGGGAGAGTTTATTGTTTTTTCGTCTGACATCTGGATTTCGTTAGCAGACTCATGCGTGCTGAATCAGGAATGGGAGCTCAGAAGAAAGCAGATGAGAGTTAAAATTGTATTAATGATAAAAAAAAAAAAGATGCCCTGTTCCCCTCCCTAAGTTTGCAAACAAACACAAAACAGTGAGTGATGTGAGCTCAGTGTAAGCACTACAGCCCTAATTAGTTGTACCCATTTACAAGAATGCTGGATGTAAAAACAATCCCTTTCAATAGTTTCACATTAGCCGCACTGCTTTTCAGGCTTATGAATTTACATCCTGTCTTCTGTATAAATAGACTCACTGTACTACACAAGAAAATAATTTACCACAAATAAACCAGGTAAGATTTGCTGCAATGGAGACTGCTGTAAATGATAGCAGCAAGAGGGAGGATTTATTTATTTGAAGTTTAACAGGCAGCAGCAAAGTGTTAGTGGTGTACCAAAAGTCAGGGTATTATTAATTACCATAGTTCTCATTATTGAATCATAGAAACAGTAATACACACTGCTCCTGTCTGCCAGTCTTGTATGTTGTGCTGTACTAACAGGGCTGGGTGGATGTTAGATCTTTTTTGCTAAGGCTGATGGCTGAAAGCATATATCATCATCTCTCTTCAACACATTTCACCCTTTCTCTCCCTCTCAAGCTGTGGGTGGCCCCAATTCTCAGGCTGACTGCCCTGGCTATGGGCACAAAATGGTGATGAGAAGATTCAAAAATTATTTGTAATTGCGTTGCAGAAGGAAAGAGGGAGAGACAAGGAACTTTGGTCATGTTGTAGAAGTTCACAGAGGCCCAGGATAAAGAATCAAACAAAGCTTAAAAGGCAGAATTACTCCTTCATATGTTGTTAACACAGATGTCTGCCCCCCTTTAGGACTGGTGCAGCTGCTCCCCTCAAGTAGAACTGCCTACATTACATCACGCAGGATACAGCTGCGTAATGTTCTCATATTAGCAGAAAGCAGATATGGTCACTAACAAAAAAATGACCAGCATGTTCTGAAATCAGTGCACAGTTGCTCTCATTTCAATGCACTCCAGTCTCCATCAGGCTCCCTCATCACTGTCATATAGCTATCTCCTGTCCTGAGAAAGTGGTCTGCCTGTGACAGGTGAAACACGGGTGGATGTGTACTTGCCTGTCACAGGCTTGTAACAACATTAGGTTAGGAATAAAGCTGTTGTTGTATGTAATGAGATACTGTTTTCAAGGACGCCTGAACAATAATGGTCTTGATTCTCCATTTTCCCTTGCTTCCTGTAAACATTTTTGACTTTCTGGGAAAAAAAATTTTTCCCCACCATTTCTTTGAAATGAATCTTTTTCACCTCCACTTTACTTTTCCTTCTCTAATTTTCTCAGCTGTGTAGCCAGGAATTTAGGAGTAAGAATAACATTCTCTATGCTCTCATGAGCTCATGTAAGACCCAGTGGGGCTGTGTGGGGACCGTGTGCTTGGGCTTCCTGGTGGCTGCAGGTGGCGTGGGCATGCTCACCCAGGTGGAAGTATTGATTTCCCTGGACTGTTGCAGAGGTTTATCTATAGCTGTACACCTGCAGCGTGGGTTCAAGTTAGAATGGGTTCGAAACCAGTATTTTGCATGTGAAAGCCTTGAGCCTGGGAAATTATTCTAAACTCACATCCAAAATTACAGCCTGAGACCACATCTAAGTCTAGATGAAATGTGCTCCTTCTATGCAGAATGAAAATTGAGAGTTTTTAGGACTCAGTAACACAGATCTCCAGAGACTCTGCTCTATCCCTGTGCAAATTTCCCTGCAGCCAAAGAATGAGATAGAGACAGGTTAGTGAGTATCCTGAGAAAAATCAGGCTCAGACCTGAGGATCAACTAGCAATCAAGACTGTCACTTCCAAAATGTTTGCTGTTGCTTCTAGAATCTCCAAATGTTTCAACTTAAGTGCCTGTCCATGGGCTTTATAGCCTTAGCTAATAATTTGGCACCAACTGGCCCCAACATGAAAAGGTTATTCTTCATTTGGTCTAATTACAGAGAACTTTCTAGCCTTTCAGCTCTGCAAGGGAAATGTGGACGAAAAAGGTTCTTTTTTAAGACAAAAACTGTCTTTTGCAGATTTTAGAAATGTCTCCTTAAATAACAGCCTTGTCTTAGTAACGACTAGTGATTTCTGGTATAAAATACGAGATGTTAAGGAACCAAGTTTACAGTAAGCTTATCATCAAATTTGTCTATTACTTTATTACAAAGTGTATTTTCCCATTAAAAAATAAATGTGAAAATTTAAGATATTTAGTATTGGTTCTGGTGAGCTGTAAAGTAGTGCAGGGAAATAGGGTAGGAGTTACAGCAGGACTTGTGCCTGAAGTCTGAAGTTCTGCTCTCAGTTCCATCAGCTTGGCATTTGGGGAAGACATTAGGTTTCTGAGACTCACATTACACATCTGTACAACATAAACACATTGAATTTCTGAAGGTAAACTGAAGTCAGAGCTAACACTTCCAGAATATAAACAGAAAAAATTCTTATGCAAGTAACAGGTTAATGGTAATAATTTTATGGAAACAACAGGGTGTTTTGTTTTTGGTTTTGGTTGTTTTTTTTGTTTGTTTGTTTGTTTGTTTTTTGTAATATTGAAAGCATTAGGAATGGCCCTTACGGGTGAAAAAATAATTACCGTTTCTGCTCTTAGCATGATTGTACTGACAGGTCTCCAAAGTCCTCAGGTTTGGTGTTTCAGCAAACATGTGAACACTGACTGTCCTTTCACAGGTATGCACAGAGTAATACTGCTGTAAAAATGGACCTACAGTCATTTTTTTTTAATGCTATCTGCTCCAAATGCCATTAATTTAAGGCTAAAACCTGTGACTTACTGTGCAGGCAGCAAATGGCACCTCTATCAAAATGTGCTCTTCTGGGAAAGCACAGAAACTGGAGAGCTACTCTAGTATAGAAGTAGTTTCTTTGCAAACTAAATGCAAAGCAAGCCCTTGAACCCTAGAATCACTGACAAGATGAAATGCTTTGATCTCCAGCACATGCAATGACTTCTCAAGTCCTCCTTGGTATCCCTAGAATTGCTGATCGTAAGTAAACTCAGAGCATCACCTGGACAGACCATTTGATCAGATAACTCCTGATCTTGCTGTAGGTGAAGCTGGCATCCATAAACCAGTAAAGCACAATGGTTTGTGATCCTGATACGTGCAATGCTGCGTCTGTGCACCTGAGAAACTTCATTCTTATCCTGTAGCAGACCTCTTTATAGCTGTAAAATAGGCCATACCTAAACACGTAAGGCTTCTTTTACCTTAGTTGAGATAAACAGAACAGCACCAATGCCTGCAGTTAGACATGATCAAGGAAATGGAAGAGGGGTTTACTGCTATTAAATATCTTAATTTTTTATGTACAGTGAATTAAGGGAGTGGAGACAAGCCAGTTTACTTCCTTGGCAACCTCTTTCTTTACCTCAGCACCCATAGAGTCTCTCATTTTCCTGATACCACCTCAGCTTCTTCTCCACTTGTAGCACTTACTTGGGTGTGAGGTTTAACAAAAAATGTGTTTTTCCTTTTTGATAAACTGTGAAGAGAGATTCTGTTAAAACTAGGAATGAAAGCTGACATGTTGATATGTTTGGTAGATGCAAAAATAAAATAAAAATAAAATAAAATAAATTAGAATTTCAAACTGGCAATATCAAGATAGGAATGTTAATTTGAGTAAATAATAACTGTAACACATTACAGGACAAAGAATGTTTCTTCCATATTAGATGTACCCTTTAGACTCTTACTTTTTCAACTGAACACTTCTTTGAAACAGATCTGTTCCTTGAAAGAAAATATCCTTAAAAAGGAAAATGAAGCTATGGTTTTGCAGGAAGTGTTTGTGCGTGAGCATTTTGATTGCTGTTATTTCCAAGGTTTACAGTCTATTTTTTTTTTTTAATGCATTGTTGCAGTAAAGGCATGTTTGCTTCAGCTTTATTTTTCTCACAGTATTGTATTTTGCACAGAAGTATTTGATTTAAAAGCACAGAGAGAAAGGATTGTGATAGATATCAGAACTGGGAGATAAAGATATCTGGAAGAACAATCATTGGTCTCTTACTGCACAAACTGAAAATGTGTTTAATTACCCTAAATCAGAATCACAGAATCATTGAGGAATGTACCTCAGCAGTCCACTAAATCCAGTGTCCCGCTCTAAGCAGGATTTAGACCAAGCAGGACATTGGATTTGGTGGCCTCCTGAGGTCCTTTCCTCCTACTCTAAGCAGGTCCAGCACTGAGTTCAGATCTGGTTTTCTAGGGCTTTCTCTAGGCAGATTTTGAAAACTTCCAACCGTGGATGGAAATTCCGCAAGCTGTATTTCACACTGAAACAAAATACTCTTATGAAGTGAGAGAAAAATATTCTCTTGGTTTTCCATTACTACTTGCTTATCAGTGCAAATGAGTTTATAACATAGTGTGGTTTTAACCTAGTAGTCTTCTCTCTACCTTATCTATAAATCAGCTTGTGGTGGGCTGGAACCAGACATTATTTTCTCTCTCAAGAGGAATGCTCATAGTATTTGTTTCCAAGCTAAGCACTTAATTATGCTTCATCAGGAGTTTTGCTGCAAGTGAAGCAAGCAACAAATCATTAGTAAATAGACCAGTTTTAGACCAGTGCAATAACTATAAAGACTACTTCAGAGAAGCTGATAAGTCTCCCAGTGTCTTGCACAGTTATTTGAGTCACAGAATCGTAGAATCATTAAGGTTAGAAAAGACTGCTAAGATCATCTAGTCCAACCATCGACTCATCACCACCATGCCCATTAAACCATGTCACTCAGAGTCTGGTCTGTTGTGTGCAGTTTTTAAACAAAATTTATGCATTTTCAAGATACTGAGTTGTATTATTAATATGAAGATATATATAATAACAGAAGAATAAAGCTGGAAGATACTTCGGGAGAT
The DNA here is from genome assembly GCA_013399175.1 of Odontophorus gujanensis. Classification (NCBI taxonomy): domain Eukaryota; kingdom Metazoa; phylum Chordata; class Aves; order Galliformes; family Odontophoridae; genus Odontophorus; species Odontophorus gujanensis. The sequence continues at coordinate 79,732 of VXAB01002407.1, read as the reverse complement.
TATCTCACAGAATCACAGAGGTTGGAAGGAACCTCAGGACAGATCATTAAGTCCAGTCCCCTGCTAAAGCAGGTACTCTACAATAGGTCACACAGGTAGGTGTCCAGATGAGACTTGAATCTCCAGAAAAGGAGATTCCACAGCTTCTCTGGACAACGTGTCCCAGTGCTCAGTCACCCTTACTGTAAAGAAGTTCTGCATGTCATAGAACATCCTGTGTTCAAGTTTTAGGTAGTTACTCTTTGCCTTATTGCTACCAAGAAGAGCCTGGTCTCATTCATTTGCCTTCCACCTCCCTTTAGATATTTACTAACATTCACCATATCTCTCCTCAGTCTTCTTTTCCCCCAGGCTGAACAGTCCCATGTTACTCAGCCTTTCCTCACAGGGGAGATGCTCCAGCTTCTTGATCATCCTTGTGGCCCTCCGCTGGGCCACTTCCCACCTTTTTTGAACTGGAGAGCTCAGAACTGGACACAGTGTTCTAAATATGGTTCTGGGCAGGATCACCTGGGAAAATCCTGCTTATATGGCATTTCCCACACACACACACACACACACACACACAAAAATAATAATCTTATACTAGCTTATACTTACACCAGTAAGTACTTACACTCATTAAGACTGAGGCACATTAAAAATGGCTTAGTGATTGTACGTAAGGAAAAGTTTGGTTTTGGCTAGTCTTCCAGAGTTTGGGAAATGCAATATTTAAGAAGTCTGCTATGCAGGAGAGGGGCAGAGCCCCAGTTCACTAGAGATTTCTGCTTTTTATTTTATTTTTTTTATTTTTTTCTCACAAGCTGCTTTTATTTTGGTATTTTAGAGTTCACTATTTCCTTTTGAAACAACCGCTTTATCAAACAATAGCCATAGTTTTAAACCCAGCACTGGGGAGCATGCTCTGCAGGCAGGGCTTTGGGGATCCCCCTACTCACGTGCAGCTGGCTGAGTCCTTGCCTCCCTGATAAACATTTTGAAGCTATGGCATGCACTGAGTTACAGGATTTCCAAAATAGAGAGCAATGTGTATCTTTTGACGTTTCAGACTATTAAGTACTGTAAATTTCCATAGATAAAGTGAATGTTACTAAATTACAGTTCACCAGACTTTTGTGTCAAGATTTCTGCAAGTCTTCATGGTAAAAGTAGAAAAGATATGAGCAAATGCATCCAGCTAATCTCACAGACTCTGAGAAACTTGGCAGGGCTAAATTCAAGCGTATGAGAAAAAAGAATAAGCAACCTGCAATAAATTTTGTTTGTATTTGACTCCTTTAACTTCAGAGCTTTTAGAAATATAGTCTTCCACTATAAAAATAGATTTCAAGAGGCTTGTGGGTTTTTGTTTGGTTGGTTGGTTGGTTTTAAATTAAGACTTCTAAGCTAAAAATTAGAAAGGTAAAATCTTCGTAAAATGGCAGCCTATTCCCCACTGCTATCCCAGACAGCTCTTGGTACCTGGGGAAAGGACAGCTGTGGGCTCCTTGAATTTTCAGGACATTTGACTGCCTTTTCCAACCATAAACAAGACAATTGAGATTGCTGCTTAGGGCATGAGAGCTGCTCTGATTGTGCATCCTAGAGCTGCCCATTGGGCCACCAGTGCTGAGGTAGCTGTGCTGCCAGGGGCCACTCTGCCTGAGTGCGTGAAGGACAGCTTTGGGGCAGGGTGACCCAGCACACCACGATGCACACAGAGGAGAAAGGACTGCACTCAGCTTGATGCTGATTTATTCCACGTCCTGCATGAAACCACAAAAGCAAATCTGCAAACTCTGGCACTCACAGCAATTACCTGCTACACTCATTGACTTGAATATGTCTTCTTAAGGTGCGTTAGTTCTGCAGGATCTGCTTTGCAGATCAGTGTTGACAAAGGAAAGGCCCTTATTGGACTCATTAATTTGAATTTGCCATACAATTTATTCAGAGCTAAAAACACAGTATAAAGTAAGACTAATACTGTTTCTCTTTACGTATATATCTATGGTAGTATGTTTGTACTTCTATGAGTTTGCACATGTACTTCCCTCTGTGAGCGTAGTGCAAAATTTGGAAATACATTACATAATGGTTCTGTACCTCAGAGACGTATGGGTAAGATGGTATCATGTAAGACACTGAAACACAAAGTTAGGTGAGAGAAAATGCAAGTACCTTTGCATGCTACTAAAGATTAAAAGTGCTGCATTCTTTCCGTATGTTCTATTTACAACAGTTTTTGCAAATGTAGGCAAGTTCATGGTAACGAATTGCAGTCAACATGGCTCACATTTCACATCATTTCTAAAACAAAGTCCACAGCTTCTACCACTAAACATCACAGGAACTATTTAAGGAATAATTAATTCTTACCGACTAAAAAGAACCAGAAATTTGCTAAACCCCATTTCACTTTCCAAGCAGATCGTTTTGGACGGGATATCAGACAAACTGCAGATAGATGACTACAGCTGACCTTTTCAGTGTGAACTATCCAGCCTCCTAGAGCACCACCATCACTTAAAAATCTGAAGCAATGTATGTATTTCCGCTGGTACAGTATGCTGTTAGCTTTTACAGCAACCAGAAGAGAACATGGATCTTTATGCTTGTAACAAGCAGAATTAAGGAAGGATATAAAATCTCAAAGTCGTTACACAATTTCTTTGTTACGCAGGAAAAACTCCATAAAACACTCCATTTCAAAATCTGTTCCGTATTAGGCAAGTGCATGAAAAGAAAAATACCTCATGATTTATTGATATGCAGTTTGTCCAAATCAGATTACTTTATCTCTTTTCTGTTTCCAAATCTAAGTACAAAAATGCAAAACGGCATCCCTTTTCTCACAGCATTTGCAAAACAACTTTCATTTTTGACAGCATTAGAAAAGCTAAGCATCAAAACCTAAGCCATTAAGTGTGTGTAATGTTCAAATTAAGAAATCAATTACCATCCAGAGCTGTGGCGGCAAATGACGACTCTCTAGTAAAGGTCTGGACCCACTCATGGTACTCACTTCTTTGTGAACAATTTTTACAACGTAACTCAAGCACATCAGGTCACCCCCCTGTATATCTGTTCTCAGATTCATAGAAAATAAGGGAAGTGCTTACTTTCTGTGAAAATTTCCTGTTGTTCAGAAAACACTTATCTACTGACTAGACCATAAGATGTTGCACGTGTCAGCAATCTGCAACAAAGAACTAATTTCATATCATCTGCTCCTTAAGTAGGATTTGAAAATTAATCTGTAGAAACAGATAGGTGCACACACAGCACACGCACTGATGAGATCCAACCTGGGTGCTGCATGTGCATGTGGCTGTGCATGCTGGAGACAGGACAGCAAAAGAGTTTGGCACTGGGAGCCTCAGGGCCAGGTGCCTCTGTGAGGGGCTGAGAAGGCTTGGCTCAGCTGGCCCCACAGGACGCATGCTGAGAGAGGATACGGTTGCAGTCTATTAATACATCCTGAGATAAACACCAGGGAGGGAGATGAGCTATTTCAGTGGAGGACAATGTTGGCATGAGAACAAATGACTGCAAAGTGGCCACGAATTACATTTATGCTGGAAGTTGGAGTTATGAGAGGAGTGAGGTTCTGGAGCAGCTTCCCTCAAGAGCAGCAAAACACCTAATCTCTTCCCAGCTAAAACTCAATCGGTTTACGCAAGGCACTGGATGATATAGCTGCCTGTAACTGGAGGAGGATGGGTGCAGCAGATGCCTGGCAGTCCTGCAGCCCTTTTCTCACTACTGGCTTGACAACCAGTCATGGGGTATGCTCTGTAGGAAGTCCTTTCATTCCCTGGGTCATAGAGAAATTGAAGACCTTGCCAGTGACATATTAATTTGTGTGGAAAAAAAAAATGCACATAGGATGTGGAATTTAAGTAAATTAATCTTTCTACAGGAATCTTAATTAGTTTTCATTTCCTGGATTTTTGTTGGTGTGACTTCAACTCTTATGAAGTGTTCTTGAATCTCCAGTGCACAAATTGCAAGAATACCTGTCAGATACATAGTGCATTTCTGCGCCAACACTGACACGCCTGATAGAGACCACCAGTGTGAGCTGCAGCTTGGACACATTGATCTCTGAGGGACCTGTTGCATCCATTTGACTCCCTGTGCAGCAAGGCAACTATCTCCCACAGCTCAGCACTATGTCACTGTGAAGTACAGTTAGGAGTCGGGAGTTCTAAACTCTTGTTAAGAAATGCATGCTCTTACACAACCCTATCTCTATATATCGCTGTAGCATGCTAAACGAAGTACATCAAACAAGGAAGTACATGAACCAGAGTATTTTTTATCTTATAGTAAGGAAAATTTGGTATATTTTCCTCAAGGGAATTGCATTACTGAACGTATTTTGAAATGACATGAAGTAAAAATATTTTCAGGTGCCACACCTAGGTCTGCGCGTGTAGTTTAAAACTCCACAGCTTTCATTAGAATTAATGAAAGATATACAGCTACATTCCACGGAGAAAACAACTTAGCCCATGCATAGCAGCACTTGGCATATGCTCAGTTAAAGCTCATTTGACATTAGACTTGATTTCACACTGACCTCTCTTAGATGGCAAATGCTTTTCTGCCTGTATTGTGGCTTATATGTGTTTGATATCCCCAACTGCCACAAGCTGTAGTTAATTCTATGCAGATTAACTCTGCTGAAAGTCACACATTAAGAGGGTAGGAGGTTAAAACCACAGTAAAGCAAATGATAGTAATGTCCACATCTGTATTTCTAGACTATTGGCAGCACTTGAATTTCCTTGGGACGCTACACAGATATATTGTTGGAGTTGTGGAAGTTTAAGCCAGAAACACAAGTACATCCAGCTGAAACTTGAGAGCATGGAGAAACCTCGCACACTGTGGCTTGAATCCTTGGGGGAAAAGAAACTGCAGATCAGTAAGTGCTTTTAGCGCACACAGGTTTATCTCTCTTTTCTATGGAAATAAGTATTGCCAGTTTTGCCACTACAAAAAAGTTCTTGGAATCTAAGATTATCACATCTTGCCAAGTATAGCAAACCACTTCTATGAGACAACAGACATTTTGCACCAGATTCGCTTGGAGCTTGTGTTACTGCAGCACCAATTCAAAGTTCCCATCTAGAGTAGCAATTTCTGCTCCTTTAGCATATGTAACTTGTTATATTTTTTATTAAGCACCGTTGCCAAAATGCCTATACGGTGTGCTGCCTGAAAATTTAATTTACACAGTCTCTGTGATGGAAAATTATGTAGCAGCCATTTTTAAAGTTTCCAAATTCTACTTTTTATGTGCCTAGACGAGTATCCTTTATAATGCTTATTAGGCAAATGCAACAGCATTCTTTTTCCACCAGCATTGTGATAAAGAAAAGATTAAAAGAACGCATGGCTAGCTGGGTGCTTTGTCAAGACATTTCTTCAGTGTCACTTTAAAGAACTGTTTTTGTGTGTGTGTGTGTCAGTAAATGAAGGAATGTTGAAAATTTGCATGAAAACTTCTCCAGAATATGATATATTCCTTACCTGTGGGCAGTCTTTGATGTAGTGTCCCTTGTTAAAGCAGAGGTGGCACAGGTAGTTAGGAGGTGGCCTCTTGCTGGGTTTTCTCGCTTCTGAAGAAAGGGATAGGTCAGAGAAATGCTCTGTGAGGGAGCTTAACCCATCCACTATGTTGTTAAGAGAGCCATAAGGAGATGCACTCTTATACAGACTGCTGCTCAGAGCCTGCAAAAGAAAAGAAAATTTTACAAGAAATGCAACACTGTCAAAGACTGTTCCTAGACTGACGTGGGTAGGGGAAGGATAAAATTAGCATAAAATAAATAAATACCTAAATAAGTGGGATTTCTTCCATTAAGAATGTGGCTGTGCATTTGAGGGGAGACATACAGGGATCATCAGTAAAGAGGTTTCTTGGGGGCAACATGATAGAGCTCATCATTCAACTGCCAGGAGACTACTGAACCACGGTTCACTTATCCCCAGCCTTGCCACTAAGCAGTGATTGCTTTCTTGTGTTCAATTGTGCCACTGTCACGTTACAGTTAGACTATGCAGACAAAAAGCTGAAAGAACAATGCAAAGGAGGCACCATTTCTGTGACCAGAACTGCTTATAAGAACAATACTGAAGTTGGGGAAAGGAAAAGAACGTGAAGAAAAATGGAAAGTAATTTTTAGTTTCTAGTCCAGTTAACGTAACAGTCAACATAGAGTCCTGCATTCAACCAGTAACGATAAACATTCAGACCTAAGTTTGTCTTGGATTTTCTAAGGGTTATTTAAACATTTCCTAATAATTGGTAAAGACCTTCTTTTTGTACTTCAGTAAGATCTTCATCCACTCAATTTGCAGATGACAATCCCTTCCACTCTGAAGTGACAGGACTCATTTCACAGGATCTTTCTCAGTTAGGTCTGATACACCTCACAACAGTGCCATAATCATGTAGTTCTACTGGCATAAGAGAATTCCTGCTGCTTTATGGGAAAGTGAGGTAAGAAGACATCCAACATCTGCCTCTATGGAGGCCCTGTTTTTCAGTGCTATTAAATCCAAGTATTTCAATGAAGTCTTTACGTATGTTATATAGATATATTGAAGACATATAGAAATTGGTTGAGATAGCTTGTAAATAAATTTGAAATGGGATTATATTTATTTCAGAGGTCTCAAAAATTCAGGATATCTGTACAGTGAATGTGCTTTCTTGGTAACAGCTACTTAGCGAAAGAACCCTTTGGAAGCCCTAGGCACTGCTCAGCCCACCCTCACTGGTCAGAGGTGGCTTACTGAGCCCCGCCAGCCCTATTACAAAGGCAAAGCTGGTACACAGCAGCAAGATCATCCCAGAGAAGACCCCCACAGAGTGAGGGTCCAGAGCCCCAGACTTTGCCCTGGCTTTTCCATTGACCTTCTCTCTGCCCCAGGGAAAGTCATTACAATTCTCTCTGCCCTTTTAGTCTGGGACATGGTATAGCAGGTTTTCTATTTACAAAACCGTGAGTGATCTCATGGAGAACTTAAACTTCTGGACATCATTTCAGTCTAGTACAGTGCTGATACAGTTCTGTACTGGTTCAAGACATTCTATCCGCCAAGAGGAGAGTCAGCTGCTTTGTTTCAGGGGTTAAACCTGTGCACTTCAAAAGGAAAAGCTATTGGAAGAACTAATGAAAAGCTTTTAGCTGCTTTAGTCATCAAGTAAGCAAAGATACCTTCAAGACTCACTGCAATTTTTTTTTCTCTAAGATTTATTGGACTCTAGTGGAAGAGGAAATTCTTGGCATCAAACTGCTAAAGGGAAGAGGAAGTACTATGGATGACAAAATACTATTAATTAAGGGTCTTCAAAAAGTTCTTGTCTCCCTAGGAGCTACTTTCTATAACATATACTTGGAAAATACAAAATCTTTCTTTCTAAGAGTCTCTCTTGCCACGAGATTCCTAAGCTACTTCATATGCATTAAATCCATCAGTACCTTTGCAAATCCCCTATAACCTAAATTTTATAGAAATGTGTATATGTTCAAAGAATATGTGAAATACAAAATTCTTAACCTTTTACAGAAATCTGTAACAGAATGTACAACTTCTGACCATAGGGAAGCTGCTGGTTCTGACCCCAGGGCTAACCCAGTGCTAAGACATGCCTACCTGCTGACTTCATTGGGTTTTGAATGAGACATATGGCTCACAAAGGTGACTATTTTCCTTTCTACATATCTTTCACACTGACTATTACAACTACTGTAAGGGAGTTGTTCAGCACTGTGACCACGTGTTAGGTAGTTCTCTTCAACACCAGTGCTCCTTGGCATCTTTCAGGTCAATGGGGGAACTGACAGATTGTAAAGACCGTAGTTCTGGCTCCTCCATCAGCAAACCTTCTTTACAAACGATAGCAGCCACAAGCCTTGTGAAAGGCCAGACCATTTTCTACTTACTGATACAAAATCATAATCTTGGCAGACAACCAGGGCTCTATGACCTAAGTGTGACACCTGGCTGAGAATGTGACCACCTGGTTCTGTTGGCGGGGTACCAGCATAATATTTGCTAAAGGTGGACGCACCAAGATTTCACTATGAAACACTGCTCTGTAGTCACATTGAGGCCCAGTGTTACGGCAAGGAAAAGCCACAAATATAACAATCAGCAGATGAAAACGGAAGAGAAGATGGGTACTGCCATCATCACTGAGGCTCCAAAGAATATTTTTTTCGTTAAGGAAAATTCCTAGACAATCCCAAGATGCTCTGTCCCTTCTGGTACAGAGTCAGGCAAACTACTTCAATGGTTCCTGCCAATCTGACCTGGATACTGGTCTGACATCAGTTTAACTCTGAGTCAATACGAAAAACACATCAGTGGAGCACTTGAAAGATAACATAAAGACCATCAGTGCAAACACAGTGCTAAATCCTGTCCCTCACTGTGGAAATCTTCAGTTCTTCAAGGGAAAAAGTCACTCCATAAACCTCAGTTATAAAATAAGTGTGGTGGGGAGAAAATCCATCCTGGACCCTGGAATGAAATAGCAAAAGCCCGGGAACATGTAATGATGGAACCAAATGGTGCTGTAGTCCATTTAGTCTTTGTAAAAGACAAGAGATGAATGAATGTTGCTAAGGTACATAAACTAGCATTTTTTGTATGAGACATTTAATACAGCAAATCATCAATTCAGCTCTGGCTGAGTATTTTCTCTGCTGCAAAACAGTTTCAAGAAGGATTCTGAACAAAAGCTTTGAACTACCTTCATATTCAAAATGTCCAGGGGAGGATCAGGGTGACAATAGAAAGAGAAACAGAGAGGAAAAAGGAATTACATTTTGACTAATTTTGACCTCAAGGATACTGGTACACAGTTACCAGACGCACTGTCAGGTGTCTTAGGGAGACTCCTCCTCTGCTAGGTTCCACCAAGAGCAGTAATTACTTTGTGTTCATAGTGTGCCCTAACAAAGTCAGCCTGCCATTAAGTTAAGCACTCAAATTGCAAGTAATACTTCCCACTGGGAGTCTCATTTTGAGCTATGATGGTGTTTGAGCTTGGCAGTGAAAGGGTTAGTGCTCTCAAGGATCCCAGAGACCACACTGCATGTCCTAATTACAAGGCTCATCAGGTCAGCTGCAATGAATTCAGAATCTCCTTATCTTGATATGCTAGGAGAGCAGGGAAACTACGTAAAACTTGCTTAGTAGGAAGCTGTGGTTGATAACGTAAGTTTGATTGCTTTTGTTGTTTGTTTGTTTGTTCTTTTTCTTACTGTGAATCTTGTTGATATTGCTGAATGAGTGCCAAACTGAAAATCTGGTGGTCTGTTTTTAAAAGGTAACCTCCCTGTTGGTAGGTCTTCAAGTTCTGTTGGTGGTGCTGGGAAGTAAGGCTTCCTTTGTTATTTGTTTGCTAAGTGTTTCCAGTTGAAGAGTATGTAATCAGTAAGGTTATGGTGTGGTCTTTAGTGACAGAGGCAGCTATTTTTTTGCGTGTCTCCTTTGCTTTCGTTGACAGTTGGGTAACACATGAGGGTTCCAGTATTCATCTCACCTTGAAGAAATTCCTGGTTGTGTGAAGGATCTGGTAAATGCTCTTGATTTGCCTGGCCTGCACCTTTCAGAGAGCTTTGGAGATTAATGTGCCTAGGGGCAAGTAACAAAACACTGGAACAGAATTCCTCTCTTCAACTTCTTTTTTGGTGATGCTATCGTGTTAGAAATAAGGGAAACTGTACTCTATGTGATGATGGATGCATGGCACACTGTAACAAATGGATGATAAGCTTTCCTTTCTTTTCCACATTCCCCCGGTACATCTATTGCTTTGCTTGTGAAGATATTTTTTAACTGAGGTCAGAGAACACAGAAACTATAGTAGCGTTTCAATTATAATATTTAATTTCATCCGGAGGCAATGGGTACCTATTTTTCAGAACTCTAATCTACAGTTAATATTAATAAATGGTAACAACTTGTTTATGTGGGAACAGCACCTTGTTATTAGGATTTATAGGAGTTGAGAGGCGAAGGTTTTAGATGTGGAATTCAGCATGCAGGGGTGTGTCTGAAAAACTCAGTTTTTGTCCAGAGTTCAGTTTGTGGCTGCTAGGCCTTGAAAGCAGTGTCTGAGCAGATGCAGTCATTAGTTATCTCCAGCTGAAACAATCTGTGTGGGTGGAAGTGTTCAATAGTTTGTATCTAGCCAGTACATTTGATTGGTGCCTTTAGAGTTGTTTGAATTTTATTTTAAAAATACACTTCAAAGACCTCTTATCCTTGCTCCTGTGTTTAAAAAAGAATAAATAAATAAAAAATACCACCACAACTACACTGGTACCTGCTATCTCACCAGCGAAGAGAGGGGAGGGAGAGAAATATTTTATACTGGGCAAATGAGTACAAATAAAAGGCAACTTTTTGCAATCTTTCCAGATGACTGATGTTTAAGCCTGAAAGCAATGGCTAAAACTGGATAGAAGGAGCTGTATAATTCCCACAAACTGTTGGGTCCTGCACATAGTATCTTTCTCTCATGCATCCTTTGTTTCTGTTGGTTAAGTTGGTTAGTTAAGGATTTATCATTGAAGTTTGCAGATGCAACTGTTCCACCTTCGCAGGGAAGCTTCCTTTGGATGTGGCATCGTTATTGTGACTATTTCACCTGAAATCCAGAGATTAAACACTTTTTCTTTTTCTAAGGGGACAGCCCAATTCTAAAATATTCTTGCTGATCTACAGCATCTCCAGGGACTTGTGAGAGAACCTGTTCAAGCCATAAGTGATAGCGGTTCTCTCCATGTTTTTATTAATTGCATATAATGGAGATACTATGAGACACTAATATTCCTACAGTGACATTAGTTCTACTCCATGAAATGGTCTGCAATTGAAAAGCAATGACCAGAGAATTTTTGATGACTTATTTTTCCGTTGATATTTTTCCAGCGTACCAAAGGAAAATAAAAATAAAGCAGCTTTCATTTTTAGAGTTAAGTTTAAGTCAGTAAGCGCCATGGCTCCTTGAAGCTTGTTGGAAAAAGGAGTTGGGTTGCCCTGTCATCAGTGTGAAAAAGCAAGAGTTTTCATACACTGTAAATTATAAACATTCTCTAGTCTGTGAAGTGTCTGTGATGGTAACCAGATGAGCTGTGCTAATTATTAGCCCTGCACTGAAATGTCAGAAGGTGCTGAAGTTGTTTATCAGCTTGGATTTTCATGAAGATAAGAACTGAGTGCATCCCTGTGTTGTGTCACGCATAAAACAGTAAGACAGACAAGTCATTGCCCTCACTAGGTTGCTATTTTTATGTGAAAGGGGAAGACTGAAGCTATCAAAACAGTAATTCAGTGGCTTGTATGTGCTGATACGCAAAACTTCATCTGTTTTCCCTGGTAGTCACGGAAGGCTTGTTCCTGAAGTGAGACTTATTTGTGAAGGTAGGACAGAGGTACCTGAAAATAAGCACGTCTGGAGAACAGCACCTCAAATCTGTGACATTTTTGTACTTCAGTTCTTTGATTGTTATCTACAGTAATAAATAAATAAAACTCAACACTGAATCCTTGTTTATGACCAATCCAAAAGCCTTCTGAAAATAGGAATTTAAAAAAAAAAAAGTCATAAATTTAGTTGTACTTGAATTAACCAGAAGAAACTGAGAACATTAATTACCAAGGCTGAACTGGTAAACCTCAGAAATGGCTCCTGTGTGGTTTATACCTGCTGTAGCTCTTCTACCAAGTACAGATGCTTATACAGAGAATAGTTTGTGTGGTAACCTAGTGTGATTTTATCATTGGACAAGAGCAAGCAAAACTCATCTCTCAGTGAAGAAAACATTAGTGTGGAGGAAGGAAAAAGACAACAGCTTCTGTTTCCTTCCGAAACCAGTGCCAAAGTTATTTGTCAAACAAAATGTGGTGACTTTAAGAAAATGTTAATTACTCAGGTTCTTCACTTAAGATAGGTAAACATGGATTAGCCAAGGATATCTTAATTCATCCTCCTTCCATAGAGGGATTTAGATAAATGTGTTCTTGTATTAAACTGCTAACACTAATGCCTACTAGTAAGTATTCTCAAATAGAGGGCACTAGAATTCCCCTTTCGCAGAAGTGTTATCTTATAGAGATAGCAGTGAATGTCGCATGACCTAATAGTAGCTGTGAAGCAAGGTGATAGGGCAACAAATCTTGAATCTACTGCCTTGATCTACCTAATCTAGTTATTCTAGAGCGGTCGACTTGGTTGGCTGTGGCTCCTCGGATTGTAACAGATACCACCTCTGAAATTGCATAACAGCATATGGGTGCAACATGCTTTTCTGAATGACTTGTATACCTTTGTTTCATGGAAGGGTTGAAGAACAATATGTGGCACCATTTCACCTCACTTAAAATCTGCTTATCTCTAGAGCCTTGAGCTGAAGCTTATGAAGTCTGCCCATTCAAGACATTTACAGATCCACAGCTCTTAAAAAGTGCAGCTGCCTGACTACTGGATGCTGGGGAGGTAACAACGCAGACAGTTAGACTGCTCAGTCACTGACTTCAGGTAGGACTCTTGGCTCTCTGTTAGGCGTGTGATCCATCCTGCTTCAGCTCATGGAAGGGCTTGGTGTAGATGTCAGTAGGGGTACTAGTACGGGGATCTCACAAACAGACTCAAATGGGAAGGTGGGAAAGGAGAGGCTAGATTTCAGTCAGAGGTGTGCGGACTTGGAGGAACACTCTAAATCTCGTACCAAGCTCTGAAGGAATCCTTTTCATCAGCTGAAGGTGAAACAACTGCCCACTTATGTTAAAGAGAAGCTCTAACACACGGGCACTATATTAGGGACAAGGGAGACCATTCACGCTGCAAATTGCTTTAACACGTTTCCACAGGAGCTCTCACTTCCCAGCCTGTCCCTGGGCTGCCTGCAGCTGGTCCCCAGGTTGCAGAGCACTAAACTCTGACCTCCCCAGAACCAGTGGCACTGGGGGCAGGGAGCACCCCACCAGGCACCCTGATCCCAACCCCACCACTTGTTGTTGAAAAACAAGCATGTTCTGGGGCATGTAGTTCTTGGGCTGTGAGAATGGTATAAAGCATAAAGTGAGGGGAGAAATGGATGGACAGATTTTGGCCCCTGCACTTTAATACCCACAGCCACGTTCTGTTAACATCTCTGTTTCCTGCAGGAAATCTTGTCTCAATCTGACCTACAGTTTGAAAAACAAGAGTCAGGTTTCCTTTCATTTGATGGGTTTTTTGACACTCCAAACATAAGAAAAATAACACCCGGAAATAGATATGTGCCTTTTTAAGACACACTCAGCAAAGCATTTACCTCCTGCAAAGCTCTTACGTGATGAAAGGTTTTGTGAAGGTTTTGTTCATTTTGGGTTAAATAGAACTCTAAGTCTGAGACACTTTTGTTTATATCATTTACTTTCAGTAATGCCTTCTTGGCACAGAAACCTCTGCAATGGCTGCCAAAGTTTAAAAGAGGCAAAGCTAAGGTCCCTGTCAGAGGTAGGAACAATACATCATCTGCCCAGAATGGGCCCCTCACAATGTGCTTAGGGCCTCAGTTCCTGCACTCGTGAGGAGACAGAAACTTTTATTAAATTGAGTATAGTGAAGAAAATAAATCGTTTCCATCTATGAAATGACAGGCTGGAATTCCATCTCGTGATTCCAGCTTTTGGATAGTTTTATCTTCATCTACAGCCACACTCTGAATCAGTTGTGATACAGCATAACTTCAAGTGTAAGCTGAGCAAGTCAACTTAAAACTTCACAGTCTACTTCAGATAAATTATAATGGTTGAGTAAGCTGGTTTCAAAGTAGACTGAAGGATTTTATTTTTTTTTTCCCAGGTTGGGTCTGCTAGCGGAATTAATGTTTTTTTTTCTTTGCAGCCATCTTTCTCCAACATGCATTGCAACTGAATTTAACAGAACACCTCCATACTTCAAGGACCACTGATGTTTAAACCCTGTTCTCCCACAAGTCCTTACCAATTCCCCTTTTCAAGGTGCAATGCTTTAACAATAGGTTATTTGCTTTCCATTCAACTGCAGGTATCCTCAGCCCTAATGAATACGTGCATGTAGGTGTCTGGCAGGCTGGCTTGGTGCGAACAAATGCAGGCTCCTCCTCCCAAACTCTTCCTATTACCTTGCTATAACCTCAAATAAGTTTAAAAATCTGGGGCTCCAAGGTTGGCAAGAGAAGCCTATGGGAGCAAGATGATCCCTTTAAAATGTTTCCTTGGTTGGCAGTTAGCTGGATGAGATGTAAATATAGATGGCCAGATTCCTGAGATCTTTCTAGGGCATTGCACTTGTGCTCATTCAAGAGATATGAAATCCTGCCTTGTGTTTAGAGTAGGTGTGGGTGGTCTTCTTATATAATAGGAACATAAACATCTGATAAGAAAGCAAGAGCCGTGGACCACATAGAATTTCTGTGGACCATGTGGGTATTCGATTATTATCGAACTAAATCTTAAGAGACAGAAAGTATATTTCCTAAGATTCAGGTTTGGGAAGACCGTGTAGCAGTTCTCAGTGCGTACAAAGGAATCACGAACAAGACCTCTGGGATGCTCCTTTAACATTTCCTATTCTAAGTACTAGACTTGTTTGCTCGCAACAAAACCCGTGACAGAAAGCAATGGGCTAGGCTTGTGATATGTTAGAACTTGCTAACTTAAAATCCACCAAAACTCGAAACAATTGTGCTGGCCTGGCTAGTCAGCAAGGGATAGATAAAAGCCAGTCCTCTTAACTTTTCTGAAGTGAATCTCTCTGTGAATTTAGGTTCTGGTTTTCGTAGATCTCAGATTGTTTGCAACATTTCCTGCAGGTCATTTTTTATTCCCAGGAAAAAACTGATCTGTGTTGTGACACTTATGAAATACTGTCTGTCTGAGTTATGTCAGAATTGTTGAGAGATTTGAATAGCTTTGTAAAACTTAATCAGTTCCTTTGCTCCTTTATAACATCTCTGGAACCCAGACAGAAACTAAAGTAAACCACAATGAAGTGACGATTGAGATTCTTTCCATTTAGTTTAATCATTTCATCGTGGCTTTCTAAAGGAAGAAAAAGGGCAACACAGGAGAGCAGCAAAATGGGCATTGGGCACTTGGCCACTTCCCTGGGGAAAGGAAACTGAGGAGAGGTGCAAACATCAGCAGTGACAATTCACCAAAGCACTTGGAAGCTTTCAGGTGATATCTGCTATCGCTTTTTAGGTGCGTTTATAGTTATACATATAGTATTGTTTAAAAACAAAAAACCTACAAACACTTGCTTTTGTTTCTATGCGAATACATCTTATTGATTATGAGTGATTAGCTTTGCAATGTCTGTGCCTGGATCTTTGTGCGTCTGTGTTGAATAAGAATTTAAGTAGCCCACATAAACTTGAAATTAGAAACTTTCTCTTTGTCTTAATCCTCACCTGGTGACAGGTGAACTCTTCTGAACTTCAGCAGTGGCGCTGGCTTTTAAGTTAAAGGTTACTTGCTATCCTGCAGTTCCACAAAATCACGTAATCAAAACATTGGAGGGAGATTTACCTTGGCTTTTGAATAAAATCATAGTTTTGTCCACCTTTTCTATTCACTCGATAAATTTCTTAAGTAAACACATTGGTTCAAGTCAGATTTGCTTGATGGTTTATGCAGTTCACTGGAGGAGGATCTTCCTTTTCTATTCTGGGTAACTGAGCTTGTGTCTACAGAGTAGAAGAGGAAGAGATGAGAAACATTACTCTACAGAGTTAATCACCCCTTTGTTTGGGTGCTTTGGCATAGAAGTTACTGTAATATAATCGAAAACTTCATGTACAAAATAGAATTGTAATAATAGTTTTGTTTGCTGTTACCTCTGACTATCTGGGTGGATTTTTTTGTTTTGTTTCTTTTCCCTTCTGTGTAGTTCCTGGCAAGCTTTTCAAGACATTAACGTATTTCTGTGACGAAGAGTGTGTGCCTATGCTCTTTTCAGTTAGGAGTTTGTGTATATACAGTATACCAAGGGATTTCTAAGATTTGGCAATAATTTTCTACTAACTGGGAAGAATTCATATAATTGCTTTATTTTCTATGGCTAGCTTAAAAATAAACGAATAAAAAGACAGTAAACAAGAAGGCCCATAACTTCTCTCTGTGTGACCTGATATGTATTAACTGTTAAACATTTTAGCTCTTGACAGCTTTTCAAACTGAGTTCAGGTTTTGATGTAGTGCTGTGTGGCTAAGTAGTTCTGGTTTCAAGAAGTAAAAGCCCAACTGTAAGTCACATCTGAACTAGTTAATACTTAGAGGCAGAGCAGATGTGCTACAGAGCTGCAGTTGCATTCGGTTTCAGGTGTGGAGGTGGTAAGGGGGTAACAGAAGAGGCACTCTGGCTGCTAGACTGACTTCAGCACATAACTAGCAAGTTGCTTCTGTGAGGCTTCTGCTGTCCTTGCACTGTTTTTCCTCAGGATTCTTTACCCAAGCCACTCTGCTTGAAGTATTTACAGTTTAATAAAAAGGAAAAAAAATAAGAATTGTAAATCTTTAGAAAAGTTAAAAGGCACACCTAGAAGGTACAAATGGAGGAGGCTGATAGGTACAATTGCTTGGGCTTCTCATCTCTTAAACAGAATGTAGATCTTATTTTCATATTCCAATTCGTATAAAACCTTCGTGGATCTTGCTTGTATATTTTGTGCTGGCTTTAGTTTTCCTCTCTGTCCTGAGAAGAAGAGTGTTTTCTAAAAAAAGAAGCTGCAAAGCAGGAGGCTGTGGTTGTAGTAGAAATTGAGGGGAAAAAAAAAAAAAAACGTTTTGGACTTGAAATCTTTCTTGGTACTCACCTGAACTGAGTTTTACAGCACGCACCGAACTGGAATTGAAAATACAGTAGTTGCATTCTGGCTCAAAGTCTCAGATCTAACATCTGGGGGTGTGAAATCTGCACTTTCTGTGCTGAGGCAGTGCTTTCTAAATGGCTTTGGAGCCAGCTGCAGAGGAGGACAGAAGCTGATGTATTAAAGACTCCAAAAGTCTGCTGGCTCAAAAGTCCAGCCCTTGCTGGAATCTCTTACAAGAATTCATGCAAAGAAATGCCTAAAACAGCGCAAGTAGGAGTGTATTTTGTGGGGCTTGTATATATAAGTGATTATATTTTAAAAACTTGAATCATATGTGTATGCAGACAGCAAATGCTTGCAGGGAATCTCTCATCTTTAAACGTTACTGCTTTGGTCTGGGTATTTGCTTTAACCTAAAATTATTTTCACTACCAGGAGCAGTCAGGTATCTTAGGAGTGATGGGTTGAAAGATGATGATTATTTTTGCTTGATTGCTTCAGTTATCTGACAGCATTGTGCCAGTTTTTCTTACTCCTTTGCAGTCAGATCTATGACTGGGAAGGAGAAGGAAACACACGTTGGTTTTGTCTTTATTTTCTTTCCTTTTAACTACCTCTTGCAAAACCACAGAAAAGCCTTTGCACCTGGGGAAGAGACAGAAGGGAAAATGCACCTGAACTGTCAGCTAACTTGAAAAGCCATCTGAAGGGACTTTGTTTAGTCACAGGTTATTTGTGAGGTTCAACCAGCCTGAGTCAGAAAGCAGAAATGCCCCCAACACAAAAATTGCTGAGCTATTGCCTTCCCAATAAAACTGGCAGAAGGATAAGACCACTGAAGTGTTAGCACTTGCACAGAATGATAGAACCATAGAGTATCCCGAGTTGTAAGGGACCCATATCAATCAGGTCCAATTCTTGTGGTTTCACTGGAGGTGATAAACAGTACCGAGAAAAATAAAGATAGGGAGTTCAATGAAATCATAGTTGCTACTATTAAAGGGTTTTTTCAAGAGGAGTTTACAACAGGCAAATTTGGTGAGCTGTTTAATTATTCTGTAGCGCAGTCTATTTTTTCTCAAATATGTGAAATTCCCAGTATTGCAACTGTACTTGAATTGCATATGTCGGGTTGCTAATGTTTTTAGGATAATGCATTGAAGATAAAGTTGCTAGATCTCACTTGCAGACTTAGTGTTTGTATGTATGCTTTAAGTATTTAAATAATTCTTTCTCTGTTTACATTTAAAAATAAAGAGCTAAATGTCTAAGCCTGAGGAAATTGTACCCTCTATGACTTTGAGGATGCAAGGGCTGGTTGAGGCCAGCAGTCAGCCTGCCTTGTTGTTGCCTTTCTCTAGGTTAGAGAACCTTACTGCAGGAACAGTCCTGTGCAGTGTATTTGATGCGTTGTGGTACTGTGCGCTGTCTGACTGTGCTAAGGTCTGATCCTACTTTTATTGGAAGAATAATAAATACAGGAACCAAACTGCTTTTAAGGAATTATTTTTAACGGGCCTTCGTGGCCTGTACTGCTCCGCACTTAAGAAGGTTTAAATAAGAGGAGATAGCTATTGTTGTTTAGTCTGCAGCAGAGAAACAAGGAATCCTTGCACAATAAACACTGTGTGGACACAAATAAGCTCTGTGGTACAGTGACCAAGGATAGACCAGAGAATAGGGGGGTTCAGAAATGTTGCAGAGCTTACGGTGATTTCTGCTACTTCCTATCTGCCCCGTATTTGCAGTAGGATCAATCAGGCTTCATGCAGCTCCTCACAAGGTGTTTTGTCTCTAGTTTTCTGTTCGTGGCTGCTCTCAGAGATCTGGCAGTTCATTTAATGGAACAGTGGTCTGAGAGTGTATGGTGATCCCCCATTCTCTTAGTAGCAGAAGAATACAGAGAAATTTTTGGAATCTTACCATTATCCTTCAAATTAACCCACCTAGACTAATGAACAAATTTTGCTTTGCAAAATATCAAACTAGTGTGTATGTCCAGATGTCTGTGAAAGACAGGCAGTAAACAGGATTGTCTGATACAAACTGTTTTCTGTAGAAACACCAGCTTCCTTCCATAAACGTTCCTGTTCTTGCACTTAATGACTTTGGTTTTTTGGACGGAGGGGAGGAAGTGGGGTGGTCTTCAACATTTACATACATACATGCACACACACTCATATATATACACTGACATTAATAACCTTTCTTATCTGTGATGCTGTCTGATAAGCGACACTGATCCCAGTGCTTCTGTTCCACTGGTGTTTGAGCATTTTTTGCCGTACTAAATTTGTCTTCTATTTTTTTTTTTAATTCTCCTTCCTTCCTTTGTGATTTGCGCTTTAATACAACCAACTGAACTAGCTCATATTTTCTTATTCCCCATTAGTTCCCCTCTTGAAAGTAAGGAATGGTTCTGGAAGTCCCTGAGTCAAAAGCATTAACTACTTCTCAAAACCAGTGATTATTTTCTAATTCAAAACATGCAGATATTTTTGCTCAAGTACAAACTGCTTTAGATTGGAAAGTGGCTGCTGTAGAGGTTTCTGGAAGGAATTCCCCTCTTGGAAAGACATTCAAAATATTGTATATGTGCAAGGAATTCATTAGGACTCAGGCTCCTTCTCATGTAAATAGTGTCCTGTGCTGGAATTAGCTCTCTGTGTCCCAAGGAACACGTTTCATTATACTATGGTAACTTTGAGTTACTTGTGGCTGGCTCCTGTTGATTGAAGTCAGCACTGATTTAGTAGGAAGCCCAATGTGAGAGCAGGAAAAAGCCATAGGACCCTATTGCACCATTCTGGGTTTCTCAGTTATACCACTCAGTGACAAAGCCACAGTTACCTGGCCCTGTCTCAAATGTCTCATGTAACCAGCCACACAACAAAACCTCAGATATTTGGCTCTGACGGATGGTGTTAGAATGAGGGTGGAGTTCAGTTCAATAGCCAATTTAATGCATCTTAATGTTCTAACATGCTTTCTCTTCATATCTGGGACAATAAATGCTGCAGTAAAGTTTTATTTAAAGCAGGTCTGTTTTTTTCAAAATGAGTCTTGCATATGGAACAAAACATTCATTGTCACTTTACTGTTTAAACCTTTATTATTGCTTTTTTTCTGGGTACAATGGGCTTTTATGCACCAAACAGCTGTGTTCATCATGTTTATTTAGAAGGCGTCCATTGTAGTGGAAAAAGTCTGGAGGACAAAAATCTTGGTGAAGTTCAAGACTACCCTGTGGGTGCTGGTTTTTGGTTTTATTTATTTATTTATTTATTTTAATTTATTTCTGTCCTGTTCTCTGGTCAGCATGCAAGTCACATACACAGGCACTGCCACACAGACTTGCAAACCCAGCATAACAGCAGCCTCTGAGAAGTGCTGTTTCTCACCCTAAGCAATCTCCTCCAGAAATTTTCAATTGCAAGGCAACATACAAGACACCTAACTATTTTATACCCTGTGATCCTACCATTTCTCAATCTGTTGCTATTTTGGCTGCTCATTAGGTCACTTTCCAAATATTGTGTACAGCTATGCGTCAATCATTGTCACAGCCCAGCTTCAGGCTGAGCCAATCCAGGACAAAACTGGGAGAAAAAAAAAAGCCAGCCAAAGCAAGCACTGTGCAGAAAACAGTCAACAATTTAACTGTGGAAGGCTACGTGTTCTTCCAAAGATAGCATAAGCCCACTTGATGCACAAGTAGAACACAGCACTGTTGCTCCCCAAAATAGTTCTACACACTCAAAATACTTAGTTTATGCTGACTGGCACCTGCAAATAAACAGATGTTAGAATTTCAAGAACTAAGAGCATGACACTGTAGGAAACTCTTGGGTGGCTCCTGCACAAAACCAGCCCAACTTAGTTTCTGGAACAAGCAGCGAGTGCATCTAGCATATGGACAGAACTTTTTCTGTTGAGTGAGATCATCTCTAACACTTTCTAAACCCACCAGTAGAAACATCTGTATAAGCAGACAGTATTAGCTGGGGGATGTGAAAGTGTTCCCACTTCCTTCGGTGCATGCTTGGTGTGTGCTGCTGTGCCCTGGGAAGTGGTCGTTCCCCTTCTCTCCTCCCCAAGTGTGAGCTGCATAAATACACAGCTCAGGTCAAGCCTGGAAGCGAAGACAAGCCCTGCGTAAGATCCCTTCCCTCAGAGGGTAAGGAGTTGTGCCACAGTGTGGGCCAGGTGGCAGCGCCCTGCAGAGAGGTGCCCTGCCAATGGGTGGCACAGGTTTGGCCGCTGCCTGCAGGGTGACCTGGACGAGGCCTGGAATTGGGGAGACAGTGCTCCAGAGGGAAGGAGTAAAGAGGTGTGAGGGGAAAGATGGAGAGAAATGTGAGCCAAGAGGAAAGGGAGAGTGTGACAAAAGGATTAACTCCTACTTGTGAAGAGTGTAAGTAGAAACAGAAAAATGAACTCAGGAGAAACTTCAGGAAAACTTCTGGAGGCTGTTTCAGGGGCTTTGTGCATGCATCCTTCATCCACTTGGTGTGGGTGGTTCTTTGTTTTGGGATTGGTTTTTTTTTCCCTCTTTCTCCATGGAAGAAGGAGCTGCAGTGAGCACAGCATACCCTGAGTGCACCAGCCCCAGGGCTGGGCAGCGTCCCGCTTTGGGCAGGGGCCATATGGCTGAACCTCACTCTCTTGGCTACCTGGGGAGCTCAGTGTTCTTGCTTTGTGTGGAGCAGCAAAACCTAACTGGTAACGGGGCTGTGATATGCTCCCTGTTCCAGTAAAATGGATATGCTGCAAGTCTACGTGTTCCTACATCAAGTATTCTGTGTTATGCTTACTAAGCGTGCATCAGGCTGGCTGGATTGTGAGTTACATGCTCTCAAAAACTGTTTTGAGACTGGATGTCTTTGCAAGATTCTTAAGCAAGAAGTGATTTCTAATTAAGGAAAAAAGAATGCGTATACAGCTTGAACTCCTCTCTGCTAACAGCTGTATTTTGAGAATTTGAGTTGTTTTCGATGAGCAACCCTTCCACTGATGGATTCGAAATAGTTATTTTGACTGAGAATCTGCTGGGAGGATTCAAAAACGTCCCTCTCTGGGAAGTGCTCGGGAGGTTGGGCGCAGCGCTCCAAACCCTCACCTAATGCAGCCACCACAGAACGCCCGAGGCGAGTGCCCTCCCCAGGGCACAGCACTGCTGTTTGGAGGGTTTTAGCAGTGCACCGGTGGAGACCCTCCATTGCAGAAGTGCTTGACCCCAACAACTTCCTGTGGCAAGGCGCTGTGCAGCGGATTGTCTTTGCCTGCCCCTGAGTTATTTAATTTCCTTCCCTTGGGTCCCTACAGCCTCTTCTCACCCGACAAAACGCACGCACAACTTTTCTGCTTTTGTCACGACCCTTCTTACATTTTCTCAGCCTATAAGTATAGATATAAAAGTGATTTAGCGAACGTAGCTAGAGTGAAGAAGTGATTTATATATCGCTTTTAAATAGAGAGGGCAC
Source organism: Odontophorus gujanensis (assembly GCA_013399175.1). Classification (NCBI taxonomy): domain Eukaryota; kingdom Metazoa; phylum Chordata; class Aves; order Galliformes; family Odontophoridae; genus Odontophorus; species Odontophorus gujanensis. Next base: position 57,390 of record VXAB01002407.1, on the reverse strand, counting down.
TTCTCGCTGTTAGCAGGGACGCAGCATTTTCCGAGCGTCCGCCCCTCCACCTCCTCCGCACTTCTGGCAGCGGGGCGGTCGGATCCCGGTAACCATTTACCACACTGTCAACACGGGTTAGCGGGACAGCGGCGTGGGGCAGCGTCCCCGCGGTCCCCCGTGGGGCGGAAGGCGACCGAGGGCTCGGCATTATGGCGGTTGGGACACTCACCTCGCTGCGCTGGAGCTGGAAGAAGCTGTTGAGATAGCTGGAGCTGAGCGAGGAGCCCAGCTCCGGGGGGCTCTTGGTGTAGCCGAGGTCGGGGTGCTGCGAGGAGGAGGGCTCGGGGCGGAAGGCATCGAAAGCGCTGGCCTGGTGCGTGTCTTGCAGCGAGAGATAGACCCAGTTGAGGAGCTGGGCGGGCTGGTACACGGACGCGGCGCTGGTGTCGATGGCTGACAACAANGGCTCGGGGCTTCCTTTTCCTCTTTCCTGCGGGAGCTGCTCGCCCGGGGCCGCTGCGAGGCGGGCGAGACCTCCTCGGTGCCCCGGCGTCCCGCCCCCGCTCCTTGCTGGGATCCGAAGCGCGAGGTGCCCGCTCGTTCACCCTCTGCCGGAGGCGCAGTTTACAGAAGCTCTCTCTGGCTGCGAGCGGTGCCAGGCCCTGCTCAGGGCCAGGCTTTCCCAAATAAGGCGGCGAGCGTGCCGTGTTCCGCTGGAACCCCGCGAGGCTGCCTGGCCCCAGGCCGCACCGAGGTAACGCCGCGGCCTTTTAAGGAGTCGGGAGCACAAGGGGGTGATGGACGATCGTGCTCCTAGGAGGGAACCTGAGCAGTAAGCTGGTGGTTCCCAACGGAAGGTCCAAAATAACAAACGAACAAAAAATAAATAAACCCAGCACCTTCATTACTTAGATAAAACAAAAATCTGACATTTGAAACTTCAAAGTTGGCATCCAGGTTTGCCATAATGAGTCACACATCACTGTTACATCGGAAGAAAAACCTCTGTATTGAATGCAATGGGAAATACAGGTTGGCACGGGCAGAGCAGATAACTCGTCAGCTGCAAACCCGACAGGTGGATGGATGCACCTTTCTGCTGAAAGCAGGCAGACAGCAGCACAGCTATCCCCTTGCCAGAGTGTGAGCGAAGTGGGGATTGTAACCTCCCAGAGCTCCAAAGCCCAGTTATGTTTGGAACAACCCGAAGCAACTTTAACTCCTTTAATGGTGCTAATATGTATGTTTATTTTAGAGGAGAAAGTTCTCGCAGTATGGATCCGATCTACTCACTATGAACTCTTGGTTCACAGCACCTTTGGGCACTTCTGGATGTGTTCATACCAGCACTAGAAGGAACAGGCTGTGCCAGGCAGTGCAGAGGGTCTCCTCAGTTGTCTGTGGGGACAGAAGGCCTGAACCAAACTGTCTTCAAACTCAAACAATTGATTAAGNCCGAGCTGCCGCTCCCGCTCCGGCCGCGTCCCCGTCCCCGCGCGGGCCGCCTCCTCCCGCCGCCCAGAGGACGGGCCGGGGGCTCGCCGCTCCCCGCTCGCTGNGATCGTGCTCCTAGGAGGGAACCTGAGCAGTAAGCTGGTGGTTCCCAACGGAAGGTCCAAAATAACAAACGAACAAAAAATAAATAAACCCAGCACCTTCATTACTTAGATAAAACAAAAATCTGACATTTGAAACTTCAAAGTTGGCATCCAGGTTTGCCATAATGAGTCACACATCACTGTTACATCGGAAGAAAAACCTCTGTATTGAATGCAATGGGAAATACAGGTTGGCACGGGCAGAGCAGATAACTCGTCAGCTGCAAACCCGACAGGTGGATGGATGCACCTTTCTGCTGAAAGCAGGCAGACAGCAGCACAGCTATCCCCTTGCCAGAGTGTGAGCGAAGTGGGGATTGTAACCTCCCAGAGCTCCAAAGCCCAGTTATGTTTGGAACAACCCGAAGCAACTTTAACTCCTTTAATGGTGCTAACATGTATGTCTATTTTAGAGGAGAAAGTTCTCGCAGTATGGATCCGATCTACTCACTATGAACTCTTGGTTCACAGCACCTTTGGGCACTTCTGGATGTGTTCATACCAGCACTAGAAGGAACAGGCTGTGCCAGGCAGTGCAGAGGGTCTCCTCAGTTGTCTGTGGGGACAGAAGGCCTGAACCAAACTGTCTTCAAACTCAAACAATTGATTAAGGTAGTATTCAAACAAAAAAAAAGGCTTGAACTAGGTTTAAGGACTTAATAAATTATGGATGAGGATTTTAGAGTATTTGCTGGTAGGTGGAACAAGAATGGGAAATACAGCTCACATCTTCAGAGCCCGTGTTTCTGGTAGGAGGTGATGGTCACATCAAGGCTAGAGAACCAGGCTGGAGCTGCGAGTTTGCAGTTGTAGACTTCTGTGAGCATACTAATTCCTTCCTTAAAGACACTTTGTGTTTTTATCATTTCCTTTTTTACCCGATACATTAACAAAACACACTTTCATTTGATGGCTCCGCTGTTCGCTCCTATGACACTGTGAAGCTCAGGTTTGCTCTGAGCAAGCGGGAAACAGTGTAACAGGATTTCTGGAGTGATGTGGAGTGGTGGGGGTGCTACAAAGTCTCAGCAGTGCTTTGGGTATGTTTGCAGTTCAGCCCGGACACTAGGCCGGGCGGATCTTAGTAGCGGTCCGGAGGATTGAGCGAATTGAGCGCTTTGTTCAGCCAAGCATCAAGAAACAGAAAGACTGCCAATGCCTCTGCTGTGAGTGGTTCAACCAAGGAATGCTTGTGCTGAGGTATGTGGCTCTTCATCCTGGTCTGTTGCTGCAGCCTCTTCTGGAAAATATCTTCTACGGAAGCCTTCCTCTCTTTCTGAGTTGAATACTGCTCTTAGCTTTGCAAAATGCTGCTACCACATTTACAGGTGTCCAGTGATCATCAAGATGATTACTTGTTTTTTTCCTTGCAAGTCTTCTCCTTGTTCACCACTAGAAGTGATAGACTGAGATGGAGGGGATGAGAGCAATGGTGACGGTAATGAATGTGTCACAGTTGCAGAAAAAAGTGCTGTGAAGTTCAATTTTGCTAGTTGTTCTCTGAAAGGTGTGTGGGGGAACGATCTCATGAGAGCCCAATGGCTGCAAGATGCTTTCAGCACGTGCACAGTTCCTAATGATCATGTTGAGCTAGAATGTAAGCAACATCAGCCATGTGGATTGTGCATCAGGTGCACCGTGCTGGAGCGGTAGTTTGTTTATCCGCCTGGTCTTACTTGGGTGTAGTGCTAGTGAAATCAGAAAACAACCAGCGCTATAACGTGACAATTGAAATGGTTTGCATGGCTTATGTGACTTCTTAATAGTCTTGAAAGAGGTCAAAGTCAAATGTACAGAGAGAATCCATCCCCTTCACCCCAGTCCTGTTCCCCAGGCAGTAGGTCACCATGCTATTTATTAGTGTCATGTAGCTGTTCCCCACAGTGAGCTGGGCCTCTTGCAGCTGCTCTCTGCCTGAGGAATTTTTGCAAGAGTGAGGAACAGAATTGTCAACTTCTGGCCAGGAATCATGTCACTTATCCAAGTAGTCGCGTTTCTGCTTTCAGTGTTCATACCTTTAGAAGTTGTCGGCCATTAAGCTGCACTGTTTAATGATAGTCTGTATTTTAATAATGGATATACCCTACTAGAAAGTGTCCTAGATTCTCATCCTTTTTAAAAAGATCTTGGCCTGATTTGCTGTCATCTTAGTTCAACTCCATGTTAGATGGGGTTCCGAGGGGGAGACAGAAATTACGTCTAAATGTGGCAGTAAGAGCAGAGAGCTTGAGCCTATCACTGAATCTTCTACTTTGTATAACTCGGGCATGCACAGTGCAATGGGTCACTCAGCTGCAGCACAGCAGGAATATTCTAAGTGAAGTTTTTTCTTGTGCTACAGCACAGATTCTTATCTTATGAAAAAATTTAGCCATGCTATGGAAACAGTATGCAAGCACTTTTCAGATTATGAGAAGACATTTCAGTTTTGCAGTTGTAAAACTGTAATGTGGCATATCCATGTGATGTTACTCAGATCTGGATGTCAGATACTTGCGCTTGCTACGTAGGTAGGTCAGTTCTGTTGCCAGAAATGAAGCACAGCATAAAATAAGCATTGTCAAAGTGAGCCTAGGAAATGTAACTTAGTGTTAAATACAGAAGTCAAAGTGCCTGTTTTCTTCCTCTAAGCAGAAACAACGTAAAAGTGTTCTTCCTCTTAGAGCTTTGAAATAGAAAGTTCTGGAAATGAATAAATATGAATTTAAAGCTTATCATCTGTAGTCTTTTAGTAAATACGTACCATATGCAATACTGATTTGTGGTGGGTAGTGTGCCAAGCACAGCTCCTCTAAGGCTGCCTAAAACCACAAAGTGGGTAATTGCTGTAACAGACCCTCACTGAGCACGTGGTTTTGCACCTGGCCAGCTTATAGTTTCAAGTCTAGGGGCCTCCCCACTTGCTCTAGGTTAGCTTGTCTGTGCACTGCTGAATAATAGCATGAAAACTATAGTTGATATGAATAGCTGTGTGAGGAATAAGGCTTTCAGTGGTTCGGGGTTTTTTGAAGAAGGGGGTGTTTTTGTTTTGGTTCGGCTTTGCATTGTTCTTCAAAGCTTTCTGCTGATTCTTCAGCTGTGGGACAGACTGCTGAAGCGTGTTCTGTTTACTTCACACTAAATGACAGGAGGCCTTGCCTCTACTGCTGACCTGTGAGTTCAGCATCCCTGAACAAAGCAGTAGCTGTAACACTGTATCCCCTTACTCAGCCCATCCTATTCCCTTGCTCTCACTTGCCTCAGGAATCCAATAGAGCCAGGAAAGGCAGCAGGGTAGAGGTGAGGAAGGGCAGATACAGGCACAGCAGCAGTCCCTGTGCTCTGCCCGAGGTGCCTGCCTTGAGACCTCAGCAGTTGCTGGCATCCCTAGCCAGGGAGAAGCACATTCTGCCAGCACATATAAATGGATCTTAGTTTGCCCATTGTTGCAGAACAAAGCTAAAGAAAAGAGGAGAGCAATGGCTGGAAGGAAAACAGCAGAGGTAAAAATAAATGGAAGGGTGATGAACAGATGGCATGGTTCAGCACTGGTTAATTAGAGAAGAGTGAACAAGTGGGACCTGTGCGCAGAGTGGTGTGATGGAATTGGAGATGCAATTGGATTTTCAGTAGCAGGCTGAGTGCCTGTTGTGGAAGTAGTAACTGCCTTAAATCAGCTCAGCTCTGGGAGTAGTGTTTTGTCTGTGGCCTGTGAGCCTGGTGGCACCACGGCTATCTCACAGACTGTCACTGCCTCCTGCTTTAATGCCACATTCCCTCTTGTTTCTTCTCAGTGCTTTCTTTGCATACTCAGCTCTATTGGGAACTTTGCTTTTTCTGTGTTATCCCAGATTTCCGTGAAGTTGGGTAACAGTTTTAGTTTTTTCACTGGAGTATATACATATTGTTCACTGCGACTTCTGGGACTGTGGTGATTCTAGACTGGGCATTTCTCGTGTTTATCCCTACCACTGTTCCAGGAAAGCTTGTTTCCTGGTTACTTTGAGTTGACACAGTGTTTATATCAGCATCAGAAGGTCTCCCAGTAGGTTTCAGGCACCTCTTTACGTAAAAGGAACAAACCGCAGATGCTTGAAGACAAGAGATTTTGTTTTCATGTCCTAGAATGTGGTTCTTTGTCTCAGGTAAGGTCTCTCTCTTTACCTCAGTCAGCATACCTCACATACCTGTGAAATTTCTGAGATGTTCTAGAAACTGTCTTGCCCACATCACCTGGCTCTCAGTTGTCTGAGGCTGGCAATGCCTGCTTACAATTCTGAGCAGGCAGAAGCTGCCGCCCAACACCATCTCATCAAAGTCTTCAGCTTTTATGTCTGATGGCATACTGGGTCTTGGATCAGTTTTGTTATAGGATTTCATGAGGACAATTATGCTGCTGCAGGCATAAATACGACTAAGCTGCTCTGGCATAGAACTTTATATATGCACATTTATCAGTTACAGGTAAAAATAGTTGTCTCTTTTATTTCCTCTGTACCGTCCTCAGTGAGAAAGTTGAAGCTATATAGAAGAGATTGCAGTAAGTAAATATAGGTAATTATGTTGTAAGGGAAAACACACTCCACTCTACTGATGTAAAGTTGGATTATTTTGAACAGTACCATTCTTCAGGAAAGTTTTGGGATTTTTTTCTTCTTGCTGTTACTGTTGTTTCCTTGTGATTTTTGTTTGTTTGTTTGTTTGTTTGTTTTTGCCTACTAATTTGAAATGTATTTTTTCTTCTCTGCATGGATTTAGACACCTCTGCAAAGCCTTATAAAATACCTGCTGAGATGAGGCTGGTACCAAGCCACTCATAACTGACCTGACCTTTTCCCATCCACGTTCAGTCAGGCGAGTAACTTTCCCCACATAAAGGGTTGTACAAGCCTGCTAGTGTCTCTGTCTTACACTCAGCTGTTAATTTGAAGGTGTTAACATGCACCACCTGGTCCTGCAAGGATGGGATTAGTCAAGCATATCATTACCACTAATAACCTGTTGAATGAAAAGTAAAAATGAAAGCTGAGGAAACCTGCTAGGGTGTAACCGCTCCAAAATTAACTTTCCAGCATTTCTGTCTTATGGAATGTCCTATTTGCCAGGAAATGTGAAGAGCCAATGAATAGATGACGTATTTTTTGACAAAACAGAGAGGAGTTCATTTTCCTGCTGTTGCTGTTAACTGTACCATGTTCTCTGCCCCCTGTGTCAGGACAGGGCTGGCTGTGCAGCTGTAGAAGTCCTTCTACAACCAGTGAGCCTACGTTGTGGCCTCTGCCACAGAGCCACAGTCTCCGTGGAAACAACGCTCATCCTCATTCATGCCTTTGGAAATGCTTCTTAAATATGTGTCAAAATCAAATTGCTCAAGTAAGTAAAGACATTGGGAAATCGGGGGAATATCTCAGTTTAATTCTAATACTCACTTTACAGATCGTGACAAAAAGTTTTGTGTGTTTTTACACTGAGAAAATATAAATAATAGATAGAAAACCTGATTTTCAATGTTTTTATGATGGCTTCCCTCTATACTAATTGATTTCTCTGTCTCGAGGGGGGACACCTTTCAGGAAGGTGGCTTTAACTCAGAAGCACCAATGACAAATTAATGATGTTAAACTGCTGCAGGTTCCTGCCATGGCCAAATTCCAGCATTCCTAATGGCATTGTTATGAACTACATGACAAAAAGCCTTTCCCATCCTTCAGCAAAGATTTTAATAAAGAAACGTTTTCAACATTTATAGTTTTCTTTCATGCAATTACCGTTGAGTTTTGAATGAAGGAGAGGGTGGTGAGTGAGAGCTCAATGGTTGTTAAATGTCCTGTGTTCGTTCCTTCCCTTAAGAATTATGTTAGAAATGGTTTTTTATGTGTTTTAATGAGAAATAGGGAACTGTGAAGTACAGATTATTTCCAAGTAAGAAATGCCTATTCTGTTTCTGTATTCAGAAAGTAGGGGTATGAATTGTTGTCCCAGCCTGAGGGGATGCAGAGAAACTTAGTGTTCTGCTGCTTGCTGGAGTAATGTCCTACATGCTATTCATTTTGCTTCCAGCATGAACATGTGCATTCTGTCTCTATTTATATGAAATCACAGCAAAGGACGGATGACACACACCTCCACACTGAGGCCCAGCTCAGGAAGGGGTCATGCTTTTCAGCCAGATTCTTTCTAGGTCACCAGTGCCTTGAATGAAGATGTCAGTATCCTGCATCTGTTCTCCTATCTTGCCAGATGTCTCGAGGTGAGATAAGAGGATTCATGCAGCTAAGGAAAAAATTTATCCGTGATGTGTTTTTCTGTGTGTCAGCTTAACAAAAAAAAATAAAAAATCAGGCCTGCCTTGGCAAACTGAATGCTATGAAGAGGTTTCACTTGGCTTGGATTTACCTATACTTAGTAAAGAATATAACAACATAATAGAAATAATATCCCTTGTTTAACTTCTTTTAAACCTTTCCCTTGCTGATTTCAAAATATGTGTGCACTACAAATATTGCCAAAATTATGATTCTCTTAAAAATCTTTTGAGAAGAACTGACAGTGACAGCTAATATCCCCAGTAAAATGTTGTGGTTTGGCTTTGATTTGTGGTTGACTGTGGCTGGAGTGGCAGCTGGAGGTGTAATTTGCAGAATTACTTCCAAAATTATGATTCATTTTCAGTTGCAGTTGGGCAGATTGAAATGGGTTCAGGCTTGGTTTGATTCTCTATTCTGAAATACCTGTATCTCGTACTGTTTATACATTTCAAAGATTCTGTTGTTCTCTCCACTGCCATAGTCATGCAATTGTAATTCTTTCATAAAGAATGGCTCTAGAAGGCCAATAAATAAATAATTCATGGCATACCCTCTAAATATCTGCTTTCTGGATAGCTTGAAGGCTGTATGTTAGCAGGAGGCTTGGGTTACATTGGGACATTTTTTAACTGACAGTCACACTTTTAAAATGAATAATTGTGTTTGATCATAATAGCAGCCAGTCTGCAAGGACTAATAAATTCTACTGAGTTACCAGAGATATAGCTTAGTCTCCTTGGAATCCATAATGCATCTTTAATCAGACTATTATGGCTCTGTGGTACCTGCATATTCCATTGAAAGTTTGCAAAACTTTCTATTATAATTCAATAGAAACCTAAAGAGTCGTATATCCTTCTTGGGTTTCTCGAGCTTATTTTCTTGGCTTGTGGTAACTCCCAGAGACTGGAGAAAAGACTTCATTTTTTGGCCTGCTTGTTTAGTCATTTGCTATCTCTCACTGAACTTGCCCTTATCAGTAAACTCTTTGTTCCCTCTTTCGCTCTGTAACAATTTGAGTGATTGTGTTTTGAAAACCTTTTTGGGGGAGTAACACTACAACAAACCCTCCAACTGGGTGGATAATGTATAAAGTTATATCTGCTCTAGCAGGTACTGTGGCTCTTTCTAAAGAAAGGACAGTGGGGCTGGTATCCACACTACTCATTTCGGGAATTTTTTCCTCACGACAAATATAGCCTTGGTAACTGGACTGAATGCCCTGTTATAGTCAGAGCACTTTTTGTCCCAGGTTTATTGATTAGGGCGCATTGCATGTGCTCTGATATGTGAATAAAAACAGGGCAAGGGAGAACAGTCACAAGATTTACAACAGGAATATTAGAAATTGTTTATGTGTTTAAAAAAAAAAAGTTAAAATCCAGCTGTTCTCTAGGTGCACCTACCTGACAGCAGTGCATGAAATAAACTGTTCCTGTGGCTAGCTCTGTGGAGAAAGTGCAGTATGTCTGTATTTCTTCTGAGATGGTCCTGGGACTGACAGCAAATTCCTGATGTTTCCCTCCCACCCATATGCTTTTCTCCCCGCGGAAGTTGAAGGAAGGACATCAACTCAGCATTACTGTTAAGAAGAGTTTCAGAATCACTAGGTGTCCCTCCAGTGATTTTCCAGAACGTGGAATACTATAGGAATCCTTGCCACACTGGCATTTCAGCAGTCACTAAGCATTTCTCTGAACAGCTTGTCTTTGCTCATACTCCTAGGCTTCTGCCATTATATAATTTATCCCTTCTGCAAAAAGTCTCTGAAAGGATCAGTGCTATGAATAATGGCCCAACTTAGTCCCGATAATCACTTATTTGCTTGAAATGGAACCAGAACTACGCGTTATTTGACACAGGACGCTCAACAGCCACCAAGTCAGGATTTTGTCAGTGATGTAAGTTTCAACTAGCAAGCGCAGAAGAAAGTGATCCTATGTGTTGTGGTTTTGATGCCGTTATTCCACATGAGGACATCATGCAGGGAGTGAAGGAGTTAATGCTGTGTCGGGGAGCGGCAGAGGGTTGGAGCTCCGCACCGGACGCCGGGCCGCCCTCTCTCGGCTGCCGCGGAGATTCAGCACGTGCGCTTCCCTTGCAGCTCTTCCCTAACGTAAGCTCTCAGATTTGTTCTTGAAACTTTGTCTCTCGGAATTGTTCAATTTTATTAGATGTAGTAAAGTTATCGTTCCTGCTCAAATTGTGCCGTTGTTTTTTTGTAAACCCATCTATTTACTCCGTCCCCCCCCCCCCCCCCCCCCGCGCACCTCCG
>VXAB01002407.1:30100-47211 GCA_013399175.1 Odontophorus gujanensis | reverse complement strand
CCGCGTGGCCACCGACGGTGCAGGTTTTTTCCTCTCTCTCTTTCCCTTCTCTGCTTCCCTTGTGTCCCTGTCGCGGATAGCACCGTGACACTACATTATTCAGGTTCAGAAAATAATGTTTTTCTTTAATGACTCTCAGCTGAGTGGTACTCCAGAATTACAATTTCATCATTGTAGAATAAGGGTGAGTGTACCCACAAGAAAAGTGATATAAAACCAGCTGGGTAGGTACGCAAGCTGAACAACTTGACTGTGGGTAACAGTGGCCCCATGGCAGGCAGAGCCAGCCGAAGCCGTGACCTACAATTCTGTACTCGAGCCACTAAACCACGTGGCAACAATTTGATAAGTGTTCTTTCTCAGTGGGGTTGTTAGAAATACATTCTCTCTCTTGAAACAAATGCTCTACGTTTGGGATGCAGAGTTCTACCCTGCCTTTTCCACCGAAACAAGAACAATTCCTGTTAAAAATAAAAATGAAAATCCTAGATAGCTGGGCAATTCTGATTTTACTCATTTATTTATTTATTTATTTATGTTTGTTCCATTGGGTATGGACACACGAAGTCTATTTCTCCTTTTTTCATCAAACTGCTTATCTCTGAGCTGGTTCCTACCCTTTTCTCTGGGTTGCTGCATATGGTGGCACTCCCTGGGCTGGATGGATGATGTCTTCTGAACTGTTTTCTCTACCCTGTCTTGCAATAAAGTTTAAGGGGAACGGTTTCCTCTGTTTATTGGCATTTAAGAGTGGCTGTGTTCTGAATAACGGGCACTACTGGGGATGTGTAAAAGCCTTTATTCTCATTTTTCTTTTCTTTTTACACTGTTCAGGAGGTGTTATCAAGTTTCACCTCTTAAGGGTGAGAAAGAGCAGCACTGCAAAGCAGTGTCTTTAAAGAGCCTGACTGCCTTTTGGCACCCGGTCACCGGAGATAGAATCTGTTTAAAACCTTAAGCCCCCTCCAGCTGTCTGTGGTATACTTGTGGAGAGCAGCAATAATGCTTTTCCTATTCCTCCTAGGCCCAGCTATGTCCATTACAGTCAAGTAACCAAACAGCGTAACCTAGCACTGATATCCCTTCAAGCTAAACAGGGCACCATGGGAAGGGAAGGAAAACCAAAATGTTGGGCTGTGGCTCAGCTTTGCTTGGCCATACATGTGCTTGTGGCTTCCCAGCGCTTGCCCAGGCCCTGCTGTTCCAGGGATAAGACAGTGATTTATCACTAGCTTTGTACTTTAAACAATTTTTCATTTAAAGTTCTGCTCTTATTCTCCAACTTCTCCTCTTGCAACAGTGAAGATATAGGCTACATTTGAGGAGAATATTTTTATTTCTGTGGGATATTATTTAAAATTTAAAAAAAAAAAAGTAAGAAAGAAAACCACCCTAGTTTGTGGTGAGTGCTTTGTTAGCAAACCATGTCCCTACATTTTATGTGGAATACCTCCAGCTCCCTCTTTTGCAGTGGCTGCTTGTGACATGTTCCCAGAACTAATAAGCCCCTCTTTTTTATTTTTTTTCTCAACAAGAGGAAGGCTCCGGGCCTGCTATAATTGCTCCCAACATCCTGACTCTACCTGGAGTGCTTCCATCTCCTGGAACAAGTCCAGCGTCTGCTCTGCAAACCACAGTGTGCATAGCTTTGGTTGTTAAAAATATTAAAGATTTACTTTCTTAAATGTACCTATTATGAGAGTTCAAGTGTTGACAGTTCCTCCTATCGTATGAAGCAGATTAACTTGGTTTTGACTTTATGCTTGATGCCCATTAACATTTTAATATAAAGATTTTATTTTACAGGGTTGATAAATCTTTACTTTAATAACCTTAATCCTTGTGTCTTTTTTGCATAATAACATTTTATGTATTTATAGTGTATTTCAGTACAAGACACCACAGTATGTACTTCTCTTAATATCTTCTTGTTCCCCTACTTCTTTTTGGATGAGTGTTGCTTTGTGTATTTGTTTACCCTGGCAGATTTGTTACAAGTATTTTCAGATTTGTATTTACAAGTGATTTTAACTACCTTTCCCTTTTCCTTTCCTTTCCTTTTTTTCTTTCTTTTTTTTTTTTAGAACAATGGCAACTTTGAAATCCCAAGTGAAAAATGCTATGCGGCTGAGAGGCTCATTTTTGCTTTACAGCAGAGCAGAACTCCCAGCTCTTTCTACAAGGGGAAGTGGGAGAAATGTGGACGAGTAGGTTACAGCAGGTACGAGACCTGCTGCTGACAGGACTCCTAGCAGTGCTGAAGCAGGCTTTCTGTGGTCTTGTGACGCTGGGGGCAGCTGCTGAGTTCCATGAATGGGAATGGCTCTGGGCTCTTTATCTCTCAATTTCTTTCTCAGAAAAATAGCAGGTAGCTCTGAGAACATAGTGTCTGGTTTCCACTACTTGCAGGCTGGATGTGAACTAGTGACCTGGTTCACAAGTTCAGAGGTGTTAGATCCATTAAACTTATTTTTCCTTTCAAAATGGCACCGACCAAAAGCAAATAAAGAACGTGAAGTTGTGTAAGTCATTGCTTATATACTGTGCCACTAGAGAATCGGATATGTTTACTTTTCATGTTTTCTCTTTTGCATTTAGCTGCTGCTGTGTCGCCATCAGCATCTTGATCAGTGCAGGGACATCCTGACCTCCCCAGCACACCCACCAGGACCATGGCAGCTCAGACATGGTGTGAAGTTCTCTGCCAGGCTGGCCTTGCAGGATACACGGTATTTTTCTGTCAGCTGGATGTAAATTATTGTTTGCATGAAGCTTTTCCTCCAAGCCTTAGGAGGGGGAGAACAGAACCGAAATGTACTTTTCATCAACTCTGCATATTCATATACATCTGTATACTCAGAAAAACCCAGTGGTTTACGCTGCCAACAAAAACAGCTGTATATAATAAATAGCCAATCCTTCCTATATAGTACTCCAGTATACTGCTCCCATATGACCTACAGAATAAAAAATATTGGTAGAAAGGACTTGGTGAATAATTTTCATAAGTTAATACATCTGAAAAAAAGTACGACAGAATTTAACAAAGAAAAATTGAAATTAATTATTGAGTTTTATTTGAGAAATTCTCTCCTTTGGAAATTTTCATTTCACTGTTGTTTTGCAATCTTACGTAAGTACATCAGTAGTATAATTCATAAATGGAGATTTGATTATTCTGGTATTCATTTTTTATCATCTGTGGAAGAGTGGATTTCAGTTTTATGTTATTTCTACCGTAGAAGGAATTTATATGTATGACTCTGGCTACATGTGTTTGCTCACAGCTAGTTATTTTCCTTATTTACGTTCATGAGAGAATTCTTCACAATGCCTTTTTGACAGGCACTCAAATTCCATTGTTGCCTGCTTTGTTAGCTTATTAATGTATTGAAATAGTAGGAAGGAGCAGATTTTCCTTAAAGAAACCATACTGATTTGAGCAGTTGGCACTTTCAGTGTTGTACAGTGCTGCTGTTAATTACTTCTCACTAGTTTCCCACTAAAACTTTTGTGATTATTATAAATGAATAATTTGTTATAGACCGCAGGTACTTACTATGGCCAGGTATTGCGCTCAGTACTTCTTGGAACTGATTGAAGCTATGTACTCTGACACAAACTTTCTCCAAGTAGACATGTTATTGCATCTGTCTGACCTTTTTACAACACCAATGAAGACAGCACTAGAAAGAAGATTCAGAGATTTAGGGAAGGAAAAAAAAAAGGAAGGAATGGTAAAAGGCGGCCTGGATTATTTAAAAAACAGGTTATTTAAAGCAAACAAACAAACAAATACAGCTTGCCACGGTGTTGCTTCAAGGAGCAATTTACAAGTACAAAATTCAAAGCAATTGTTAAAACTATATGTTCGTTGTCAGAACAGATTTTTTTAATTGTTAGTTCTTTTCTCTTGAAAATTGCAGACTAGATTTGTATGATCTGAAGCAGTGTATTTAGAAATACCTAGGTTTGCTGCCTTCTGCTTCAGGCTGTACCTGATTTAAGGATGAGGTGGGAATCACTCGGACTTCACCCACTTGGAATTACTGTAATTAGTCATTGCCAATTTCTTTGTCCTCAGGCTTAAAAAATAAATATTGGGATGGTGCCTCCCACTCATTTGCTTTGGCCAGTGGTTACTTAAGGTCCAGTGACTGTTTCTTACTCTGTGTGTGTAGTAAGTTAATATCCTGGAAGGGTCTTGATGATCTGTCAGCAGTTCATGAAGCTATTCCTTCTGAGCTTTCACTTGACATAAAACGTGCTCTAAGTGTCATGATCTGTGGTGAGTTTTTTGTTCAATTTTGTTTTCGGTAATTTAGGATTAGGTCAGATTCTGTGAAAGATGATGTACAAATTAGACCAAAAAGTTAGTTCCTGATTTTTGACAGGAAAAGACTATTTTACCACTGACAATTTTGCTTCATATTATTTTCACTTGACTATATTGTCCAATATCTGACACATCACACTGGATTTTGAGATTTAGCTCAAGTTAGCTCCACTTAGAGAATTTCTTCAAAGTTCCCTGTATTTGCTCTTAATCTGGGGATCTCTAGGGTTACATTAGGGAATTCATGATTCAGATAGCTTGGTACCTGACCTGTTATTATTATTACCATTATTATTTGTGTATCTTGCTCTATAATTTTGAAAATAGTCACTGACTAAATCTCCGAGTAACATCCCTCAGTGCTAAAACAACCTTAAATTTTAGCTACAGATTTCAAGTGTTGCTAAATTACAAGGATGCTGAGATGAAGAGGGATTTGTTTTGTTTAGCCTTGATTGTACGGGTCAATGAAGATTATGTATTGGTAGAGTAATAAGCCGTAAATATTCATTCTTTGATCAAGTCACAATGCAGCTTATGTAGGCAACAACTCAGCAGTATTTTTTCCCATTAGCAAACCTCTGACCTTAGTCTCGCTCTTATGGTACCACACTTCTCTAGTGTAGTAATGTAATTCTGACACTGTTTCGTACACAGCATCTTTGCAGCCCTGTGACTGTACCAAATTAATGCACGAGCATTTGTGACTTGGAATTCTTGGCCTTTCAGTTTTCTAAAAATATCAGTAACTTTAGCTATGGTAGCAAACAGACAACGAACATCTGCACTTAACTAGTTGGACCAAAAAATACTGCATCTATTTCCACATATCTCTAAAGCACACTGTTAAATAGCTGCTAATGTAGTGTAATCCCCTTGTAATTACCTATAATGCTTGATGAAGAAATGCAAGTTTTACCAAGTCTGTAAGCAAAGTCAAAACCAGGATGTGTGCAGATCACCAATTTTGATGTAGAGATCTGAATTCTGGAGTCAATGTCGTGTACTGATACGTGATTTTTCCCATACTGCTGTATGAAATATATATATATGTATATACGATTGCTGCCCTGCAGGATGTTTAAAGAATTGTATGTCACTAAATTTTGTCATTTGGAATGAGTTTCATATCAACAGCAGCTGTAATTTTGTTCAATTTTTCAGCAATAGCCAGGATTTAGAAACATTATGTCATTTAGACTTGGACAACAAATCTGTAGGGAGAGGGCATTCTTAGCTATCTCAGAAGAATGTTATATCTATATTTATTACTGTCTGCAAAGAAATGTGAGATCTTGCAGGAACACTCTCAAGAGATCTGAATTTTCAGGACACGTTTTGGCTATTTTTCCACTTTTGATTCAGTGCCCAAACTTTCTCCCTCTTTCTGAGAGTCTGTTTTCGGTGCTGCACCTGTCAATTTCTTTGTTTTCCCTCAAAATGGCGTGATAAACTAAGAAATCTTAAACATTTCAGTTGCTGAAGTATCTTCTTGGATGTGAAGCTTTGCAATGCCTGTTACTTCTTGGATTAAGAAGGAAGGCATTGTTGATTAGAGAGCTCCCGTAAAGAAAAATGAAGCATCTCATAAAGAAAAATGCATACTGGGAAAGAAATCAACAATGATTCATTGATTTCTCACTATACTTCTGTCTGTTTTCAGCTTCTAAATGAATCAACATACACTAAAGTCCTGATCATGAAGAATAGCTACTGGTTTGCAGCAGCACATCTGTGGTTAGGACAAAGGATGGAAGTTGAATTGAGCTGTGTTCCTGTTAGTCATTAAGCCATGGACTCGCTCCCTGGTCTTAGGAAAACCGCTTTGCTTCTTTGGTTCCTCGATTACTTTGTCCACCTTTTCTAGGTAAGACTGTCTGACCGTGTTATCAGGGACTGTCTTTTGTCTTGTGACATTTTGTCCCATGAGGCCCAACTGAATAGTCCTCTGGATCCTTTCTATCTGTGTAAATCCCTCTTAGTGTGTTCATTGCTGTAGTCCTGTATGGGAGTTTCTAAGATCAGAATTGAACACATCACATGGTTTGGTGTTGATGGGATGTCTGTGGTCACCATTCTCCTTCCTACCTTAAACTGCAGCTACTTGAGTCTCTTGCATTCTGCTTTTGATGAATAGTAAGTTTGTCAAGTGTCTTTATAATCTATATTTTCCTCCTACATTGCGACTAAATACAGCCTCAAACTAATCGCTTTAGATATTTGGGTAGCTTAACCGTAAACCCTTCCACTGAGAATATCCCATTTTGAAACCATTTTCATGCATGTAAAAGTCGTATGTGAAAAGCTGTTGTGCATCACTAGGTGTGTTGATAGCAGTCCGATTGGATAGGATTGGGGTGAAATGGGGCAACTCTGTGGAGCGACTTCAGGTTAGAATCGTGGGTGAGCTATGTGGCTTTTGTAGTACCTGCTATAAATAAACAGCAAGCACAGAAGGATTTGAAGGTGGTAGTAGACATCAGTTTTCCTGTAATTAGAATCCTGGAAATGTTTACAGCAGTGCTGCAAACACTTATAATGAAAAATAGCCAACTTAGTTGGAGAGTCTTCTCGTCTGCAGTACATGCAGTAGATATATTCCAGCTGGATCATGGTTAGGAAAAAAATGTGGCATAAAAATGGGGTAGTACGTTCACTTCCACTGTGTTGGTTGCCACATAGAGGAGCAGGCGGGAAAAAGAAATTGCTTGCTGGAGTTATCAGGTAGATTAATTTCTTGTCTTGACAAATTCTGCTGAAGTATTTTCACAGTGTTTGAAATGCTACGGTCTGTGGTGAAGAAGTGGAAGGCCCTTGCAAAGAAGTAAACAAACAAAAAGCCCATAGCTGATCAGTTCTTGGTCATATTTCAAACAATCAAAGACACAGAGTATAGGATCGCATCTGACCTGGGCAGTGCCTGTGTTTGCCCTGGCTGATCTCTGAAACAAACAGCAGAATCGAGATCAGCAGTGATCAACTGGAAAATTACATCTATTAAAGAGATAAAGAATCCTGTGTATTGTGTGCGGAGAGGAGTGTTTGACTTTTGGTAGACAAATGAATTGAGGGATTGCTTTCACCTGTATACCGTTTTATTGCCATTTGTTTTGCTATTAAATTGCTTGGAGAAGAACTTTTAGGTGTGTAGATAGATTTTACGATGGTTTCCTATATGCTTTCAAGCTCAGATACCTATTTATTTACCAAGGTTGACAGTAGTATGTAGCTTTGTGCAGACACAGAAGACCTGGTGATCAAAACCTAGATGTTGTGGTTTCCTGTGGGCATTTTCCTGTGTGTTATACTGATATGTAAACCTTTCAATGTACTCAGTATTTTTCTTGGGAAGGAATAGAAAGAAAATATCCCTGTTATGGCTGTCAGTTTTCTACGGAAAAACTTAATTAATTAGTTGACCACTCAGCCATGTAATGAGATGCTGCTCCCTTGAGCCTGCATTTCAGTGTTGTGCTCAAGCGTTCGATTCTGTGCACTCACATTTATTCTCTTCCACTGCTAAGAAGGAGCGACCTTATTAAAATTATGCTTGATGGTACTGGATGCTTCAGTGGGTTTTTCTGTTTGTTTGTTTTGTTTTAGTCTTTTGTTTCTGTTCTGTAGAAGCACGAGTTAAAACCTTCATCTCAAGTGCTGAGGGGCAGGTCTGCCTCTTCACAGAATGTAAAGCTGGCAGAGACTATGAAAATGTTTATTCCAACCAAAACTAGTACACAAGGCACAGAATTTCATGACCTTTCTAATGTCTTTGGCTCAGAAATTCTTCTTGATCTCTGAAAAACTCCAGCAGAAGGTGGGTATCAACCTTTTCCTTTGTAGTTGGTTCCAGCAGTTAGTCACCCTTTTCATTCAAAGTGGCCTCCACTACTATTTGCCCATTTGTTTAGTTATCATTTATTTTGTTTTTCCACAAGTAAAAAGGGTGAGTTGTTTTTGCTTTGTTTTATTTAGTTTTGCTGGGAATTTTTTGTTTGTTTATTTGATTGCTTTTAATTACACAGTTGTTGTTTTTTTTATGGAAAGAATAATAGAATTGATTTATATTTATGTAATTTTTAAACTGCTTTTCTCCCTCCAGAAATTCCATTTTGTCAGCTGGAAAAGCAGAATGATATTTTCAAACAATTAACAAGCTATAAAGTGCTGGCTTGTGTTGCACTGTTGAAATTGAGGCTCTTTTCACTGTCCTCCCTCGCTTCTGGTGAAAGAGATGTTTTAGTCAGACTAGCAAGCTAGATGCTCTAAATCTGCCTTTGGGAAGAAGTTCTCAAGTTGCACTAAATGTTTTCAACCATTTTTATTCTTACTGATATAATCTTTGATTCTGCTCAGTATTTTATGTATAGGAAGAAAAAAAGTAAAGCGAAGCCTGCCTGGAAACACTCCGACAGAGAACTGCTATAAGATGTCTATCCTGAGGCTCTAGGGTACGAGTTACTGCTGCACATCCTCGAAGCCTTAATGGCAAGATGATTTTTATGGAAGAGTCTAGTGGGACACTCGTCCAGATTTCCTCAAACTGTCTGGCTGAACCAGGATTTTGGCTAGCTCTTCTAACTATTGGCTCTTAACAAATTA
Organism: Odontophorus gujanensis; assembly: GCA_013399175.1. NCBI lineage: Eukaryota > Metazoa > Chordata > Aves > Galliformes > Odontophoridae > Odontophorus > Odontophorus gujanensis. Next base: position 38,276 of record VXAB01002407.1, on the reverse strand, counting down.
CTTGAGGTAATTTGTTGATTTGGTTATTTAACTAGTTGGGGCAGGAATACTGGAAAATGTAACGCAAGGGGAAAAATGACAGCGCAGCTGTGCAAACAACACTAAGATGTTCCTCATGCCCAGTCCTCATCGATTAGTATCCCTTCCTCCACACTGTTAGGGAGTGCAGTAAGTTGTATACATGTGATGTGCAGAAATATAGTTCTGATGTGACTAATTATGAGAATAATTTATTAATGATAATTGAAGGGCGCACTGAGACTTGCTCAGTTACAGCCCTCAGGACATCAGCAGTAGGGTCCAAGAGGATTCTAAACTATGATCAGCACGACGCATGCCAGTAGGTGTATCTTAAACAGAAGAACAGCCATAGAGCTATTTTTAGTGAGGCTATCGGATGTCTTAGGATGGAAAATTGCAGAGCTCTATTTCAAAAGATCCTACGAAGCCAGAGAGGATGATCTCAAAATACAAGCGGTATTAAGACTGTAATAGGCATGAATACATTGTCAGAAGGATGAAAGGCAATTTTTGCTAGTCATGCAGGAGAGGGAAAGGGGAAGAGGCTTTTCCCAGACTGTGGTAATTCATACATTCTTTAGTTTTGTTTCAGGGGTTTTTTTTCTTTCTTTTCCTTATTGTTCATAGGTCTCAGTCCTAATAACTTCCTATTTACACCTGCATCGTGTAATTCCCTCCCTGTTTCAAGCTTTGTCTGTACGAGCTGAGTTGGTACATTACTGTTGCATAGAGTTCAGTGACAGCTACTGTATATTTTTATAATAATTGATACAGTTAATGACAATCAAGAGGTCCTCTCACAGGATTACCTTCACTGATTGGGCAAGTAAGTGGATACCATTTTGTTCATATTGGCTTACATGCGTATATCAATCAGTAAAACAGGTTTCTGCTACTATGTGGCTAAGGCCACACCCCCCCCCCAAAAAAAAACCCAAAACAAAACTGAAAAACTCCAGTAGAAGGCCCATGAGATAACTGCAACATTTATTTTAAAAATAGCACTCATATACAAAAGAATAGACACGCATGTTGTGTAATGACACTGAATTTCGTGCTGCTGAAGAAGGGTATGCTGGAGATTGTAACGGGAGAACTATGCTTCAGAGCGTGACATGTGGCTCCACGTTCGTAATTTTAGTAGTATCTAATCTCTCTGTGGCAGTAATGTCCCAGCTCGGTTTCCAGTTTGGTGTAAGTTCTTGTTAACGTGTGGCTTGACTACATGTGAGTAGGAGAAACAGAATGAAAGAGATTTATTTGAAATTCCTTCCCAAACTCATATAAAAGCACATGTGAGGATGATTGCTTGGAATTAAGAAGAACGTCAGGTTATTTGAGGACAGAGATTAAGCATTCCCTTGATTCACCAGTTCTGTGCAATTGGCTGTATTTTCTAGAATATGTTGGTGTTGGTTTTCTGAGGTTTTTCTTCCAGTCTTGGATACAGAAAAAAATGTGGTTTGTTTGAAGATATGGTCTTAATAACCGAGAGACTGCATATCTGTAGTTCTGCATGGAAGTTTTAACAGCTCGGTTGTTGTGTATGCCTGCAACAATGGAACAAAATTTTTGTTTGTTCCAACAAATAATTGGACCAAACAAACTTTAGGTGGTAATGGAATGGTGACAGAATGTTGCCTGGAACTGTCACGTGGCACATCTCAAAGTTGCTTTACCTAGGGAAGTCAGACTGCAATTCCTGCTGTTTGCAGGTGGCAGCGAGTAAGGTTGCTAGCAGGTTAGGCTGTGGGGCATCTGAACTCTAGCTCATGGTGTGTGTGTTTATATGTATATATATATAATATATATATACATATTTTACTAGTCAGAGTATTAAAAGGGGTTTCAGGAGTGTAACTTTTTTTTCCTTGTTGAGTTCTCTCTGAAAATTGTACATTTTGAAAGATGGTAATTTGATCTCTGTTTCCTGTCCAAAATCTTTTACCGTGCTTCCTTGCTGAAATATCTGGCTCTTTCCTGTTTCTCAGAGTGCTGTGCACAGCGACTGTAAGTTTGCTGTTCCCTACCCTGAAGACTTTCTTGATTAAATGCTAGCACTTTTTTGTTGCCTAATTTTCTTCCCTCTCCTTTGGCAGCTTTCCTCCGCTCTTGGCAGTTCCAGTTCTTTGTCCAGGCTATGCAGTAAGAGATATTCTCATTCTGGGTACATTTCTCAGAAAGGACAGCTTTTGTTGCCTCTCACAGAAGCCTCATAGAAATGTGCACAATGTTTCCTTTTCAACCAGCAGCCTGTGTAAATCTGTAGGATCCCAAGGAGTCTTCCTGCTATTGAACAGTAGCAGAGGTGAAAGATATCCCTTTCAGCTCAGTTTTCCATTACACACCATATTCAGCAAATAATTACTGATTTATTGCAATTACACTGAGGACTGTTGAGATGTGGTTGATTTGTTTATTTGTTGTTGTTGTTGTTTTTCAGAAGTGCTGTGCTGCACTGCAGTCTTTAACTGCAGACGTTAGATGACCTGATACATGGAATTATGACAAATAGAAAGTGCCTTTTGTACCTAACTAGCGATCAGTACCAGCATCAATTTAAATGATAATTTATTAAGGATAGGATTAATAAGAGCTCATTTCACTTTAGGAGTGAAGCTAGAATACTACTCAAAATCTCACCCAGATCTCCTGTGACTTTTCTCTGGTTTGTCCTTGTGTTGTTGTGCTCTGTTGGCCCTTCCATAATGTTTAAGATTACACACCTGGAATTAGGTTCTGAATTAGAGGTGATTAAAAAATATATATATATTGTTACAAGTGCTTGCAGCTGCCTTGCAGCTTTTAAGCTGCCTTAAAAGCAGAAAAGCATCGCATCTATAATAGTAGCTGCTGTTTTGTCTTGTTCTAGGCATGCGTTCTCTACTGATGTATTCCTCTCCCTGTGCGTATCCGGTTTCCAAGTGAGCTGCTAAAGGGTTATCTGAAGGCGAGATCTGTCCTGCTTCCCTGGGCCTCTCCTGACTAGAAATCCAAGTGGATTTTGAATACAAACGTTGTTCAAAAACATTAGGAATTCTTTTGCAGAATATCCTGAAGCAAGTTTTCTTACCTCTCTAACGTGGTTGAAGTTTAGTTTGAATTTTGTGATTTGGCTACGTTAATCTATTAGATGCTAGCATCTAATATGAATATGAGGTGCCTCTAAAAAATAAATAGCATCTTTTCCTTATGGACAGGATCGTTAAAGGTGAGTCATTCCTATAAATAACTTATATCTAGTAACCTGACTGCACTGCTGAAGTTGTCTTTCCCTTTCCTTCCTCCTAGCAGATCAGCGAGACTCTCATTCGATACAGATGATGTGTGATAAGTAAATGGCTCTTAAACTTTCACTACTAGGGCTGTAGAGCTTCAGTTGATAAACTTCAAACAAATTTTAAAAGCCCTGGATATAAAGAATTTGGAGTTGAAGTCAGGATTAGAAGATTCCAAATGCAAGGTAGAACCGTGAATGAGGAAATAGGTTTAGATTTTTATTTTTATTTTTTGGGGGGGGTGGCGCTTTCTGTATTTTAAAATTAGAGAGAGGTGAATCTGTTTTGGCAAGCAGTGACTAAAGTGCGGAGAGTTCAAGGCAAATGACTGCAAATACTTGAGGTACACAAACAGTGGTGAGTGAAGGGGGGTAAACAAACAGTGATACAATGGAGATTACCAGGTTGCAGCCAGGAAAGTGGTGATCTTATGTGCTGCTGATGCTGAACTGCATTAGGCTGCAAATACGGAGGTGGTAGAACCGCTTTCTCAGATGCACCATTAGCTTGGCCAGAGCACAGAAAAATGTACGGTTGGGATTGGTCTTGTTTTGGCCAGGAATGTGACTAGCTGAATCCGTGATTGTATTTTTCCTTGTTTCTAGCATCTATGATGTCACTCGTGTGAGAGCATTTCATGATAGAAAGAATAGATAAAAATTCTTTCTGATATTTCTGTAAGGTTCTGCAGGGTTGGAAAGTCACCATGCTGAGCCGTCAGAGTCCTGGAGAGTAAAACCTCCTTCTGCTATGCATCATAGGCAAGTGCAAGCCATGTGTGGGCTGAGATGGTAATTAGGTTTTATAGCTTGTCTATCTGTGGGTCTTTTTACAATCTATTGCCAGAATATACTATTTTAAGAGGTGAGCATGTGCCTGTTGAGGATTGACATGAGATCACCAGCTAGGGTCTTGCACGCCACCAAACAGCTGTCAGGGGAGAACACTGGGCTCCAGTCCCACGCTGAATTCCATGCAGGCAGCCCCTGCACCCCTGTTTGTGGATCCGCCCCTGCAGAGCTTGATGAGGGATTCGAGCAGGCATCAGGTTGTTCCCAGCAGCTGTTTTTCATTGTGTGTGAAGGCAGAGGGCCTGTCTGAAGCAGGATACGGGCTGGTGACCTAATGGTGAAATATATATTTCTTCCAGTATCTTTGCAAATGCCAGAAAGAGATGATAGTGTTTCTGTATATTTGCTCGAATTCTCACTTTGAGTTAAACTCCTCAGTGTGAAGCTTGGAGTGTACTATCCTGAACAGCAGTGCATTGTGTGCTGCTCTGCTGTGCTCACGTCTTCCTCTCCCCATCGTAGAAGATGGGTACCTCCAGCACAGACGTTCTCTGGGGCAAGAGTAACACAGAATAGCCAAAAGAGGAAAGAGCAGCCTTCACCCCGGGGCTCCCTGCGTGCTGCAAGCCGCTGGGCTGCAGCTCCAGTCAAAGACGGCTGCCTTCATCCCCTCCTGCTGTTCTGCCGCACGTACTGCACAGATTCATCTGGAGAGAGTTCAGTGCAATAGGATTCTGTAAGTTAGTGAAAAGCCCTGTTGGGTAACCCCGTGTTGTGTCCAGAGAGCAGCTGTATTTCAAGAGCGTGACCCACGCTAGGGCAAATTTAACAGTTTCTTTGACATCTTTTGAGTGCTCTGAAGTTACTGCCTGATCAGAGAGCAACAGAAATGTGCTCGAGGGACCGAGCATCCCAATTTGAGTGGTGATTTAAGCAGATGCTTGGAGGAATTGAGAGCCATACCAAGTCTTCAGCGTCAAGTGAAATTTCAGCGTCTCTTAGGTGATAAAAGCCAGGTTGAAAATCTAGCCTAATCTCTGCTCTTTCATAGATTGTCACCAAGCTTCTCAGGTGAGTGTCTAAATTGCATCTCCTCTTGAACAGATATTGAAGGTGTAGAACTATGCATCTCCCAAGCTTTGTACTTTACGCTTGTCTTTATATATAATTTCCGTGCTCTTAATATTGTCCTCTCTTTAAAAAGATCCTCTTAAAACAATGTATATTAAGAGAACGCTTTTGAAAATGTTAATTCTTTTGAAAACACTATTTCATCTGAAGTATAGCAGAGAAACAGACCTATGGTGAATTGCTGGGCATTCTCAAGCTTCAAATAACTCAGAACTTCCAGCAAATTTATCTGTAGGGTTTTCTTCAGCAAATGAAAACAAGTTGCTAACTAGGGAAATTAAGTAATTTCCTCCTTGCTGTGATACCACTTCATTAATTGCTCTGCATAAAATCGGGCTAGGCATAATGCTAAATAGGCTATCAGAATAATTTCAAATGAGACAATGGAAAATCAAATATTTTCCTGTGAGCTAAATTCATTTTTGTTTTGACTTGGCTTTGTTCTCCCCTAAATTAACTGGGTGTGACCTGTGGCCAATTTTCCTTTCGATTGTAACTGCTGCTCTAGAATCTCTTCCTAGGAACTAACTAGTCAACGATACCATCTGCTATAAAATATGGTTCGTATTTTCTTGTTCGTTGTGGACGTAGGATTTTTCATTTCCAGCCTTGTGATAACAAGCGTTTCTCGTGTTGTTTGTGAGAGCAATAATTTTAGGACAGGTATCAGTGACTGGAGTGTTGTTTATGTGGCAGTGGTATTATTGTCCTTATGAGCTAGGGCTGCTAGGTCCCGCACAGGACTAATCTACAGTGGGACAAGTTACCTGCTGAAGGAATGTATGCTATAAAAATGTAAAGGATGGGATAATGTTTCTGAATGATCAGGGCTGTGAGTGGGGTGAGGATCAGCCTGCCACTCTGAGCACAAGTGGAGCAGTGGAAAAGGAATAGTGATGGAAGGTTTTAACTGCTGTCTAAGAAATTACTGCCTAAATACCTCCAACCATGTTAGAAATTATGTGTCTCTACTGAATCTCTGCTAAGTTGCTGCTACAAACTCAGCGAGTGTTAGTGGAACTACTCTGACACTGAGAAAATCACCACAGCTGAACAGTGGCAAAAGGCAAAACGGTGGCAGCAGTTGCTGTGTGCTGAGGGGAGCGTGTGGCTGGTAAGGTATCAGGGGGTGTCTGAGGGTGTTTCTGGGCCCTGCTATGCTGTGGGCATGGAGGTGCCAGTCAGCAGGTGAATGGAAGAAGAGGCGTTTGTGGAAATTCTTCTTCTTCCAGGGTCAAATCAACCGTGGCTTCATAGGATTTGCAGCATCGAGCTGAGCCCTGTGAAGAAACAGCATCGAGTTGTAGTCATAGGTGATTTCTGCAGAGTTGAAAATCCTGTCTAATTCCTGAGGTGGTTCCTCTTTGAGTTCAGGACTCGATAGGAAGATGACGAAGGCTTTTCAAATAAAACTTCCTTCATCCAGTATTATTCTGCTTAATTGTTGCTAAAGTACAGTAGAAATCAGCTCAGAAGACTTATGCATACAGCTTGTGTCTTTGAAAAAGCTTACTGTGTTGTCATGTGCAAAACAGGAAATGTGTAATGGTTCAAACCCGGGAGAAGCTGATCCAGGGCAAACTCTCCTGACCTCGTGAAAAACACATCCATCTGAATCTCACAGTGAAATGCAAACATACAGGCTAACCACAGAAGTTAAGAAATATCCCTGCCTGCATTGTATTGCTTTAATGTGGAAAATTTTAACACGAGTAGCAGAGCAACAAGTAACGCTGCAAGCTGATGCCACCACGAAACTCTCCTCACGGTGATGCTAGCGTTCTTCTCACAAGCAATATCCTACCCTAAGTTGTTTTCATTTTGCAGGTAGTTATGCTACTAGTTAGTAATACCATCCACAAAGAGTAAGAAAAATTTAAGTGCAAAGGAGAGCGAGGGGAAGAGAGAGAGAGATGATGCACGTTAACCGTAGCAGATCCTTGGTTAGAACTGAGTAAATATTTGATCCAAGACAGACATATTTTCCAGAAATGACATCTTCAGGACAACACCAGATCTCCTCTGAAGGAAACCTATGTAAACTTGCACGCGACAGAATGAATATCAGGGATTCTTGAAGACAAGCAAGACTTCACACTTATCCTGTACAGGTATAACATTGAAGTCCAAACACTGGTCCTAGCGGTATCTGAGGTCTCATACCTTGTGATAAAAGGCCCAGTTTATATTTCTCATTAAATTAAAATTTAGGGTGGAATATACCACTTGAAACTCAGAAAGCTACATTTTAGTTTTCACATAACCTACTTGTTATGTTTATTTCTTCTGAAAAGACAGGGAAATACATTCAGAGTAAGAAACCACTTAAACTTTGGGAACCCATAAACTACAAAGCCTACTGTGCAGAGATATGCTAAATACTGTCAGACCGGTACTAATCTCTTTGTTTAAAGTTCTGGTTGTTGCAGTAGTATGTGTTTTCACCTACTGATAGAAACAATATTACTTTAGGAGCCTTTCCGTTAAATACAATGCTGAAGTTATTCAGTGCAACATAAACATTTAGCTCTGCAGTTTAGTCTGTAAACGTTTAAAAGGTTGGAATGTTTATCCAAAATGACCAGACTTCCAAAACTTGCAAAACTGTTTGCAGTGCTAACAAGGAGTAGAAAATGATGAGGCTTACACGTTTGAAAATGAAGAAGACAAATTCTTATTTTTAGCCTCCATATAATAATAATTATAAAAAAAGCCCCCCATAATAAACAGCTGTCTTCAGATTTTATTTCACTTTTGAGCTTTCTTGAAAATGGATTGCCTGCTTTGAGTTGATTTCAGAAAGAACTGGTGGGGATTGGGATTGCTCCTGGAATTTTTGTGTGAACCCGGGTCCCAGTGAGATGAGAGGAAGATACTGATTCAGTTAATAATGCTTCTTCTATTAAAAATAAATGCACGCTGATACATCAAGCTGAAATAATAATAATTATTATT
>VXAB01002407.1:0-30054 GCA_013399175.1 Odontophorus gujanensis | reverse complement strand
AAAGGAGTTTTCCTAATGCGCAGATGTGACTGTAACACCTTATTTTCTTCTCTATTATGCTATTGCTAGTAAGTCACCACCCTTATATGCAAATAGGCGTGATTGTTTCTCAGTTCTTGGTTTGGTTACTTAATGTTTCCACAGAACTTTGCTAGCAGTGGTGTGTATTATAGGTGTAAAGTGTTTATCTGAGTAGTAAGTAGAACTGTGCCTGTTCTTGTCTTCCTCTAATGCACTAAGATGCTGAGTTCGACCTGCTCTGTAACATGATTCATATCATTGTCCGCTCTGCTGTTGAATTCCTCCGTTAAACCAGAAGGGAGCTGACAGCTTCATGTTGGGGTTCAGCAGTAGAGATGGTAGTGGTCCAAGCAATGGCTTCAAAACACTAAATTTAATATTTTCATAAATCAAAAGACTGTTTGGTTCGTGTTGTGGTGAAAGAGCAGTTGAAGGCGGGAGGATCTTGTTGCATGCAAGCTAGCTCTGACGTGACTGAACTTACATGATATTTTAACAAAATGACTACATAGAAGGAAGCCAATTTATTTCCAGCCTTAGAAGGAGCTAACTGCAAAAGTGCCATGTGACAAACTACAGCATCACGGAAGAAGTCGCACCAGTTCTGTGGTTAAAGGTGAATCCCTCAACAGAGGGGACTATATAGTTCCCCTATAATATCTGCATATTTATTCTGAATGTATGTGAAAGTAATTATTCTGGTTTATTTTTTTCATAGTGGTGCCCATAGGTATAATTGCTGTAACGGCACAAGCAGCCGTTTGAATCCTCCAGTGCACTTCTAGGAGGCTAATGTTGCTCCATCTTTTGTGGTGACTTTATTTTGCCAACCTTTTTCATTCTTGCTATTAGTGCAGCATTACTTGTGCAGGGGGCTCGGTCATTACTGGAAACCTCTGAGTACTCGCAGGTATAAGAGTTTTGGTGGACAGTGGAAGGACTCCCTCTATTGGCAAATTGATTTGTAACTGTAAGGTAAGAATTGTTTAAGCAACCTGAATTTTGTGAAGTCTCAGAAATTCGATTCACGCGGTCAAGAATTAAATAAAACAGCCACAATCAGCAACTGGAAGGCAAATTTTGGCACCTCCTCTATTGCTGGTCTATTCACATCTGAGTGTCACGTGCAATCTTTTCTCATAGAATCATAGGATCACAGAATCTTAGGGGTTGGAAGGGACCTCAAGAGATCATCGAGTCCAACCCCCCTGCCAAAGCAGGTTCCCTACACCAGGTGGCACAGGTAGGCGTCCAGGCGGGTCTTGAATATCTCCAGAGAAGGAGATTTCACAACCCCCCTGGGCAGCCTGTGCCAGTGCTCCGTCGCCCTCACCGAAAAGAACATCTCCAACATTTTCTTAATCCCCGAATGTAGGCTTATACTGAAATTAAAGGATGACGGAATGTCAGTGGCTTATATTTTTGAGTGTTAAATGCTTCAGGAGGCGAAATGGTGCAACTATTTAAAGGAAAAACAAAACGCTTTTCCCTTTTACCAGGAGAGGGCTCCGACTCACTGTGTCATGTATTTTAGTAGACTGAGAGTCTGAATCCTGACTGCTGGCACTGCTCTCTCGTTTCTTCGTTCTCCGAGCCACGATATCATTTCAGATAATAGCTTGACTCTTTTACTATTTTTGTCATTATTTACACTGTAGCTACTAGGGCATTTTGTTTAGTTTGTTTTTTTTTCCTGTTACCCTTAAACATGAAAATGCAAGTCCAGTTCAGAGTATCGCTGGTCTCCCACCCTTAGAACATCAGCTAAAGGAGGTTTGCAGGGCTTAAAGTGTGGTCCAGGAGAACAGAAGTGTTTGAGGCTGACTGTAGCTATCTCATACTCTGAGCTGCAGCGGTAGGCCACCACCTTGTCTATGTCCTGCACACACTGAGGCTGCACAAGGCCTCAAGTGGAAGGGCTCCGTGCAGTGCAGCCTGGCTATGTTGCTCCCTCACCAGTAGGCAGCTCTTGCTTTCTGCACTCCGAAGGCAAAAAAGCATCTACTTATTGAACCTAGTAGCTAAGTAGGAGATGCATGTTAGAAAAAGTCTAACTTCAGATCTGAATTTCTCTTCTTCCCTTTAAACTATTACTGCCTCATCACTGTACTGAGAGCACAAAACTGATTTTTATTCAGCTCTAATTAAATACTGTGTGATGCAGATCTCACAGACCTAGGCTGTGGTTAGAGTGCTGACCCGAGGAGGATCTTAAGGACATCTTAAGAATTAAAGGGGGCTCACCAAGAATAGTTATGCTTTGGGGCTTATTTTGAGTAATGATCTTTACACAGAAGATTTTTTGGAACTTGATTTTGGAAGGATATCTTCCCATGGTAGGATTTCACCTGATATGACTTCTAACATCTAATTGCTCATTCTCCTGATAGTTCTTTTCCTTCAGAGAAGGAGATAATATATCTCTGTGTCTAGAGATACTCGTACGTATCTGACCTTTACATCTTCTGATAAGCATTTAGAATTTAAATTGCTTGGCTGGTGAATGTTTTTCCCTTTCTTCGTGAGAGCAGATTTTCTGTTTGTCAGACCTATTAAAAGGAATGGTCATATCCTAGCAGGTAGGATAAGACTGACTTCTGGGAACACGTAGATTTTAAATAGAGGTAAATCCTCTGCTTTTCTAGTGAGAAAAACCGTGAATGTGTAATATATAGAATTAAATGTAGTTTGTGATTTACTTTTATAGCATGCTTTTCCACATGTTCTTACTATGACATGACTGTTGAAAATATATTCAGTAAAGCAAAAGAAATATTACAATGTTATTTCCTTTTTAAAAGGAAGTAACCCTACAGAATAGACTAAGTAGGTTTTCATATCTCAGTTATCACATGGAAAAGGATTCAGGTGGCTGTGTGAAAACTCAGTGTATGTTTTTGTTGAAGAAATTTGGTTTGCACGTGAAAGCAATTCCTTTAAAATGCATTCTTCTGTATGTTCTTTAGTGTAACAGTAAAAGGACATGCTGCTGTCCAAATTTGAGCTGTTGTGTTAAAAAGGTGACTTGATTTCATTACATTTGTTCTTTTGTTCTGTTTTTTGGTTCTGTCTTCCCCCTTCCACTCTCCCTCTCTTCTCCCCTCTCCTCACCTCCCCCCTCCCCTCCCCACATACACGCACACACTTAAATCCTAATCACAAAACGGATAAGCAGATCAGAACTAAATTTGAAGAGCTAACGTATGATACACCATTAGAGATCTTGGAACAACACCAAGGATTCCAAATTCCTAACAAGTAAATAAATGTAAACCAGAGGTTTCCCCAGTTATTATAAACTAAAGTAGAAGCAGTTATGTAAACATAAATAGGAATCTATGGAAAAAATCTCTTAGAATGAAGTGTGTAAATGTCTTAGGTTTGATCTGTCTTTCTCTGCGGCTGCTCTTCTTCACAAGTAAAATAACAGGTACCTAAAAACTCACAAATGTTATCCTGTGTTTTTAATCTGTTGCATAGTGAACATGAGTGCATCACTAACCTTACAAGAAAAGCCTAGAAGGACCAGTTAAGAGGATGAAGCTATGACGAACAGCCGACCTCAGCTTTTCAAGGACACTAAAAGGCAGGCGTCCTGGTTGCTCTAATTCCATGAGATTGTTTCTTTGTTGTGTTTAGTTTTGGTAACCTTCAGGACTTCTTTGAACTGAGTAGAAGGGTGCACAGAAACAAATTCATTCATTATTCCATTCAAATCACTAATGTTAAATATTAAACTTGATATGTCTCGCCTCCAGTCCTTAGTCATTCACAAAATTCAAGCTTTAATACGAATAGAAGCTACAGAGCAGTCTCTGAAACCAGAGCATTTGTTTTAGATGGCATGAATCACAAAAACTAGAGGCACTTTACCTTTGTCTCTAATATGCACAAGAAATGTTAAACTGACCCACGTTATTTACGGGTCGCAAGTTGGATTATGAAGTAGTTATTGCTTTCTTCCAAACAAATTGAATGCTTCAGATATGACTTGAGGAGGTTGAGCACGGTTGTAAAATGGTTGTGATATTTTTCCCTCTGGAAAGTAAGGAGGAAAAAAAAACTTGAAAAGATCTACTGCTTTTCTATTGCAGACATTTTTAACTAAGCAGTGGAAATTGAGAGATCTTGGGCTCACCTAAATGAGGGCTTGAAGTAGAGGTGCTTGCTGTCGGTCCCTATGTTGCTCAAGAGCGCGATATTCGCTTGCGATGGAGAATCAAGTCCTAACCCTTCTTGGCCTTGCTCAAAATAAAAAAAACCTTTGGTCTTCTGATTCACGAAGCAAATATGCTCTGCTTCTAGTGTGTGTAGATGCATGAACATATATAAAATGCCCCTGTAAAGTTGAATATTTCAAAAATACCAAAATAAGATTATTATTTCTTCTTTGCAAATATAATTAGTTTGGAATTTAGCAGTGAGTTTGGTTCCTAAAACCTATATGTTTCAGTGAACAATCCCAGATCATTTTCTTTCTATGGTAATATGTCCACTTAGGTGTGAAATCTTAAAATTATGGCCAATTTTTGACTTGCAGATAGAAATACCCCGAAGTCATAAGTGACTAACGAATGTTTTAGCCTTCAGTGGATTATATACAAAACAAGAGGACATATAACTGAATGGGCACCTTGCACAGCAAGCTTTTGATTCAGGCTCCTTGTAAGAGAGTCCTTAAGCGGTCACTTAAAAGATAAGAAGAAAGTGGATTCATAATGTAAAAACTATTACACACACAATGATATTATAGAAAAAAATAGCCACCTCTGGGAATTTCAAGTTTTTTATTACTTATTCTGAAAAGAATAATTTCCTTTTGTTTTCTAAGCAGAAAGCTTACCTGGTGTCACAAGTGCCGAAATCATGAAAACTACTTTTACAATTTTACTTGTACTTGCTAGTAAGGAAGACAATGCTTCATAGCGATGCATTCATTATTCTAAGTACCAGCTAGAATGGTACTTTTGCTTTCACAAATCAGTGTGCTGTTCTTTAAAAGATTTAATAATGGCTGCCTGCTTAAACTGAAGCATTTAACGGTACTGACACTGAAGTTGGATAAGGCAACAGTCACCATGCAGCTATAACATACCTGCTTTGTAGATAGGAAATAGACCTATATAATGTTATTGTTTTTCACAGGTAAAACTTCGGTCTCTTACCATACCCGTGACAGTGGTCAGTGTGTTCCATTGGTGAGTACAAAGTGCAAAGCTTCTGTGCCACGTTAATCACGGTAGGTGCTTAGGTACAACTACGATTTTACTTTACTTGATGAATTTGAGATGACAAGGAATTTGTGATCATATACTGAGATAGGAGTTGTATTGTTTCATAGAAATTAAATTGATTTTGAAAGGAGTAAGTTCAAATGGTGAACAATACAACGAAGGACTAGAATTCCTATGTATTATATGCAATTTTTATATATATATATAAAATATTATATATATAATATATATAATATATATAATATATATAAAAGTTCGGTGGTGGTACATGCGAATGTTGTTTATGAAGTAGTGTACAGCAACAGTAAAATGAGTAGGATAGTAAGTGGAATTGTTATAGCAAGAAAGACAATCAGCAAGGAGGTATTTAAGTATTACACTGAAGCTTTGAAGAAACTACTGTAAGCAAAGTAGGTGACTCCTTTAAGAGTATAAACATGAGTACAAGCAGTGTTATTCCACAGTTTAGAACCGTTTCCCATACCATTGCATGTACGTGAGGACTTTCTTTAAGAGAATTTACAGTCAGTCAAGCTGACTTTTTTAGGCTGAGTTGAAGGAGTTAGGCTTGCTCTCAACAAATTCAGTTATGAAAATAAGACAAATTCATTGAGCCTGTCATTTAGGGGAAGGACAGATGCGCGGTAATAGATAGAAGTATGCTCAAATGAGGGTGGCTTGGCTGGAGTCTCATGCCTGTCTTCATTGTTCCGTAGTGAGACCATAGATATTGGAGGAGTATCCACGGCGTTAGTGTATGTGTTGCTCTGAGGCAGAGACATAGTTTGGGATAGATTACTTAATCTCAGAAAGAGTTGATCGATACTCTTAATGTGTGTGCTTTAATGTGTCTCTGTCCTATTCATGCTATGCTATTTTATCAAAGTACTCACATGTATGTGAGTATACGTCTCTTCAATACCGTAAAGGAGCTATGTTACTGTTCCTATTGAGGTTTGCTTGTTGTACTGAATACTGCAAATTTCTGACACGATTCACATTTGGCTTAAACTGAGACTTCTGGAGGTGGCCTGGAGGCGTCTCCCTGTCTGTGTGAGGAACGTGGTCAGAACTTATCAAAACTCAAAACTCCACTAAAATCTTAGATGTCGTATAAGACCTCTTCAGGCAATAGACAGCGGTGTGTGTTGAACCTGGTACTGATTACTGAGCTAAGATGCGTGATGCAAGGTTCTTGTGAAAGATGACGTGCCCGAGAAAACACAAGAGGCAGTGCTAAAAGTAGTACAGCTAAACGAGCTCTGTAGCCAGGATGTTGATGTATTCTTTCCAGTCTTACTGCTGAAGGATTTGGTTTAAGAAATAGAATTTAAAAAAAACAACATATAGTTTTCAGTCTGCGAGTCTGCAAAAACAAAGGATAGACGGAAAGAAGGATGAAAAATAACAAATGTAATTGTTATATTTGAAAAACTTCTTGGAGATTTTGGCATCGGATAGTTGCCTTACAACTTTGTAATCACGTATCACATCAAAGTAATTGCACAAACTAACCTCCAGTACTAGAGGATATGGTTTATTTCAGTTTGGAAATGCAATTTCCATTCTTATATCATTATTATAATATCCCCTTTATGATTTTGTGATAACAAGTACAGGGCAAAATTTTCATTGGTATTATCGTGCTCAAACTCACTCATTCTGCTCCACATGGTTTTATAGAAGCTGTTAGGACTAATTATGACTTCTACTGAGTGTTTTTTCTGGAAAAATTTTGAAAGTGCAGAAATGATGAATTGGTGGTATCCAGGTGTTACAGTGGTAGACCGTAGGTTTATGGAATTATAATGATGAGATCTTGTGTATGATACAATAAT
The DNA here is from genome assembly GCA_013399175.1 of Odontophorus gujanensis. Taxonomy (NCBI): domain Eukaryota; kingdom Metazoa; phylum Chordata; class Aves; order Galliformes; family Odontophoridae; genus Odontophorus; species Odontophorus gujanensis. Next base: position 22,961 of record VXAB01002407.1, on the reverse strand, counting down.
GTTACTATTTCCCTCTAAATGGTGTGGAAAATTAACTATTTTACTGAGACTTCCTAACCCTGACTTTTTGTGTGGAATTCCGTACTCCAGGGGCACAAAATGTTAACTATACAGATTAAAAAAAAGTAAACAGATGCCAATTATTAGACAGATTTGGCCACTTACGAGTGCTTATTGTAAAGAGATACGGCTTTTCATAAAAAATGTGTGTAAAGATAGTCAGAAATCTATTTTTAACAGTGGACAACACATGATAGTCATGTTAAGAACCAAATATGGGAAAGTATTTGCTGACTCCGGAAGAATGGCAGTCATCTTTAGAGCAGGCAATTAATGTGCGACTCTGGAATCCTCCCTGGGTTTTGTGAAAGACAGTTTTCAAACCTCTCTTCGCCCCCCCCCNNTCTAAACCCCCCTTCGCCCCCCCCCCCCCCCAAACACACACACACTTTGTCTCAGAGCTCTCTTTCGGGGGCACTTCTTGCAATAAGACTCTCAGAGGCGAGTGGTGGGTGTCAATCACCGTAACTGTGTGGACGGTTTTGCATTTGAAAGCATTACTTTGGAGCGGTCTGCCTTCGAAAGGAAGCGCTCGGAGGCGTTTACTGGTGGAAGGTCTGGCGTGTGACTGAGCAACTCCGGCACGGTACGGGACACGAGCGGATGCTATCATTGTATTCTGTGAAGGCAAGATGCAATTCGGCGTCTCCCTGCTCCCTCTTATCTGCTGGCAAGGCGCAAAAGATTGGGAACAAAGGAGTTCGTGCTGAGATCCAAGAACCAGAGGCAGCCACTCCAAAAGCTGACCCGACCACTTTGGACTTAAAAAGAAGTTTTTACTGTCTTCGGGGAAGTAGTCGTCATCAACCGAACAACACAACCTGCTGTGAGCCACGAACAACACAACCTGCTGTGAGCCACTGCTACTGAAGTGCAACGTCTGAACTACGAGCTGTGCTGGAACCCTGCTGGTCACTCTCTCTCTCTTGCTTTCTACAAAGACTCCTTGCTTTTATTTCCTATCTCTTTTCTATCGCCCGTCTTCCCTTCCCCATCTCCCTAAGCAACTAGGGTTTGCAATAAGCTGGTCGAGCTAACACTCGACCGGTTGTGTCTTAATTTCACCGTTGGCCGTGCATACAACAGAAGAACGTCCTCTTCCTCCTATATATGTACTGGAAAAAAGCAAAACTGCTATAAACGAGTTCAATGAGTTTGAAGGGCAAGCAGTTTTACTTGAGAGGCTGTACTGAATTCAGCAATTAAGGAGTATTACTGTGATGGTCAAAGAAAATCCAGTGATTACAGTGAAATTTGTGCTCATATTTTTGTACTGAATTTGGTCNCCCCCCCCCAAACACACACACACTTTGTCTCAGAACTCTCTTTCTGGGGCACTTCTTGCAATAAGACTCTCAGAGGCGAGTGGTGGGTGTCAATCACCGTAACTGTGTGGACGGTTTTGCATTTGAAAGCATTACTTTGGAGCGGTCTGCCTTCGAAAGGAAGCGCTCGGAGGCGTTTACTGGTGGAAGGTCTGGCGTGTGACTGAGCAACTCCGGCACGGTACGGGACACGAGCGGATGCTATCATTGTATTCTGTGAAGGCAAGATGCAATTCGGCGTCTCCCTGCTCCCTCTTATCTGCTGGCAAGGCGCAAAAGATTGGGAACAAAGGAGTTCGTGCTGAGATCCAAGAACCAGAGGCAGCCACTCCAAAAGCTGACCCGACCACTTTGGACTTAAAAAGAAGTTTTTACTGTCTTCGGGGAAGTAGTCGTCATCAACCGAACAACACAACCTGCTGTGAGCCACGAACAACACAACCTGCTGTGAGCCACTGCTACTGAAGTGCAACGTCTGAACTACGAGCTGTGCTGGAACCCTGCTGGTCACTCTCTCTCTCTTGCTTTCTACAAAGACTCCTTGCTTTTATTTCCTATCTCTTTTCTATCGCCCGTCTTCCCTTCCCCATCTCCCTAAGCAACTAGGGTTTGCAATAAGCTGGTCGAGCTAACACTCGACCGGTTGTGTCTTAATTTCACCGTTGGCCGTGCATACAACAGAAGAACGTCCTCTTCCTCCTATATATGTACTGGAAAAAAGCAAAACTGCTATAAACGAGTTCAATGAGTTTGAAGGGCAAGCAGTTTTACTTGAGAGGCTGTACTGAATTCAGCAATTAAGGAGTATTACTGTGATGGTCAAAGAAAATCCAGTGATTACAGTGAAATTTGTGCTCATATTTTTGTACTGAATTTGGTCAAAACAAACAAACAAAAAAGCTTATTTTCTCTATGCCAAGATCTCTTGCTGTAGCCCAGTATTCTGCAGATGAATATGTAAGTAGGTGTACAATTTCCCATAACATTCATACTGATGCAATATTCTCAGGCCAGGTTAATGTTTGTCTTCTGAAGAGAACTGTTCGGCATTTATTTATTTATTTTTCTCACTTAGACAGCGACAAGTGCAGTAAATATTGTGTTATCTGAGAACGACTGATAGCAAAGAGGCTCTTTGTTATAAGCCATTCTTCTCAGTACAAAATAGACTGCTTTCTATTAGGTAAGTGGAATGCTTGTTAAGGTAAAAAGGTGGCAGAACTTTAAATCTTTACAGTCCTCCGAGATGTAAACCTGTGCTTTAATAATACAGTCAGTGTCTAGGCTTGTTAGCATAGCTTCCCAAGATGATATTTCTTTATCCTAATAAAATGAAAGAAGATATAGTATAATAACTCACTCTGCATCAAGGTTAACTTAAATTTTTTTGTTAAGACAGAGGCCATTACACTCTAGATGCAGTTAGATAAAGAACAATTCAGCGTTAACCACACCAAGAATTTATCTGACGTTTTTCACCTATTACTTTACGTATTTTTAGCAATACTTAAGAAACATTTCTCTCAAGTGTCAGTGCTTATAACTTATAACTGCTTTGTGCTGGAATTGACCCTGAAATGTGCAACTCTACAAATGAGAAAGTTATTACAATGAGCAGCTTTAATCACCTACTATAGGTCAGGTAACCCAATATTAAAACACATTTGAACATGAACAACCAATAACTAGTAAGAGGAAGAAATTACATGCAACCCTAGAAACCGCCTCTAAATTGTAACTCATTAAAATAAACTATGGAATATTATACCAACTACAGTGCTGAAAATAGAATTTAGCAGCAGTTGTTCTATCACTTTAGCCTTCATTTTAGCTTTAGATGGCAGATATGTTTTGAAAATAATTTGTAATACGTAACGCCATTTGTCCGATGATGTTACAGATCACCGGCCAGCAGCTGTACCTCCACGCGAAATTATCCTTAGATAATTGCATTAAGAAGTACTAAAACTTACGCTCATTAGAGACAATTGAATGTTATTGGCGTGAATATGAAGAGTTGTTGCAGTGGTTCAAACAAATTACCAATCTACAGATTCTTATAATTGCATTGCTATCTACTGCAATATTCATTGTAGGCCGTAATGTGTTACTCCAGAGAGTTTACGTTAGAAAAAAAAACATTGAAACTAGATGCAAGCGAAATAGCAAGTGCTTTTTTACCACTACAGTCACGCTTCCCTCATTCAGTGACTGGAGCTTCTACAACGATGCCTTACTAAGTACAATGCTTTAGTAAGTATAAAACTGTTGTGTGCTTTCTGAATATTGTGTGATCATTCAAATGGTCTGTGTGAATGTTTACATTTTCTATAAGGTCAACTTTAGGGAACCTCAGTACTGTTCCTGAGCATCAACTGATTGCTTTACTTGTTTGTTTTACAATTCATTTCATTTTCCTTTTACTTGTGTTCAGTACAGATTACTAACACTGAAAAATGGGAGCCTGGGAAGAAGAGGAGGAGCCCCCCAAAAATACTGGAAAGGAAGAGAAAGAAGCAAGGAAAGAAAGTCAGGAGAGAGGTTCCTTCTGCGCTCAAAAATATCCTCAAACTGTCTGCTAAATGAACACATTCAACCCCTGAAATATTAGAAATCATCATAATTAATAATTAATGTTACTTTTCAGCTGCATCATCCCTGATGTCTGAGCTGTATGATGTGTTCCTGAATTAAACTGTATTGTGCTAATTTTTGTTACAAGTTCAGTATCTCATCTAATGCACTGAATGGAATAATGACCACAGGACGGTCATTAACTCTTCCATAACTTTATTCAGGATGATACGATTACTAAATCGCATTTTCGTGATTTCCGTTACAGTAAATGACCCACATCTATTCATTTTTAAGTTGACATTTGTATTCTTGAATGAGGGCCTGAGGCTCAGAGTCACTGAGCCTCGAACTATAAGCCTTCTGCTGATTTTTGAAATCTGGCCTGAGCCATGAAGAATCTGAAGTTTTAGGCATACCAGGTCCTGTTTATGACCTTTCAGCCAAATCTGGCTTGTAAAATCGTCAAGTTTCCTGTCTTTTCTGTAGCAGAGTACAAAACAGCAGCCTCCCAGTACCCGAAGAGGGCCTACAGGAAAGCTAGAGAGGGACTTTTTATAAGGGCGTGTAGTGACAGAACGAGGGGAAATGGTTTTAAACTAGAAGAGGGTAGATTTAGACTAGATATCAGGAAGAAATTCTTTACTGTGAGGGTGCTGAGACACTGGAACAGGTTGCCCAGCGGGGCTGTGGGTGCCCTCAGTAAGCGTTCCAGGCCAAGCTGGACAGGGCTTTGAGCGACCTGGTCCAGCAGGGAGATTGGAACTAGATGATCTTAAGGGTTGCTTCCAACCCAAATCATTCTGTAATTCTTTGAAAATGCAGTATTTTTTACAACCAATACAATTTGAATAGCCAGTATTAATTCCGCATTTGATCATAGTCCAGTGAGTAGGGGGAAAACAAGTGCTGAGCACCTAATGCTTTCCCAACTATAAATGGCGCTCCCCACTTCACCCTGTGGCACATGTATAAAGGATGACTTGGACTCCATGGTCTCTCGGCGGCTGGTTTCGTCACTTGCTCAAGCTGCCAGATGCAAGTTACTGTAAAGAAGACTCTTGCTGAAAGGGAATTCTGTAATCCTCCTCTTGTATTAATTAATTAATTAGTTTTTGTCTGGTTTTTGAAGAGAAGTGGTTATTAGATCCTCAGATCTGAGATAAGTGGTTGCTGAGCGTAGTTTATGCCATTTTAGCGAAGTCGGTATTTTGGGTCCTTATCCATGTGTTCAGAATACAAATGATTTTAACTTACAGCTACTGAACTTCAGTCCTTTAGAAAGCCAGACCACAAATCTCTCAAGTTCAAAGCGGCCCCTAAAGGAAAAGGGTGATTTAAATTAATTCTCTGAACCTCAGAGTTACAGTATGATGAGGAGAGGGTATTTTAAACACACACACGACAGTTTATTTTAATATGGTGATGAGCTGATGCTTAACCAGAAGTTAATCCTTTGATTTTGGTATCATCTACGCCCAGTGTGCCAATTCAGCACTGAAATCTTTTAGCACATCATACTCGCTGTTATTTCACGTGTTCCACTCAGGTCAGAGATTGAATATAAAGAGACCTGCTTTCCAATTCCTTTGCAATTTGTTTTTCACTGCTGGAGAGGATGGAAGTGAGATGACAATGTAATGGGTAAAGAGTTATTTCTAGTATTAGTTATCGAATGCGTTATATTAATTGATATTTTCAAGTATAAATAGAAGCAGGATTTCAGGTCAAGTGTCGGAATAAAGTGTATTTCAAAACTACTCGGTACTCATTCCCCAGTTGAACTGCTGCAGAAATGAGATTGGACAGATATCTGTAAACTTACCTTCAATCAAGGGTTGCTTCCTACCCTGCCCACCATGACATCAACCTCACCTTTAAAGCTAGAATTTGCTTTGTAACTATGAAGTTGCAAGTAGCGTATTGTAAAGCAATTAAACGCAATCCTTGGTAGACGGCAGTTCTTGTGTTTGCAGCCCTGGTGATTTTTGTTGCTGATTATGTCCTATTTCCATTAGATAATTCCACTGAATTATATAGCAGAAAACCAGAGGAAGAAGAATAGGTTGTTGATGTTACGCTAGCGCCACTCCTTCATCTCCCTTTACCACTGGAGCTCTGTAGGTAAGATCTGCATTCTCCTGGAGAGCGAGGTAGTAAATTACCTTAGGCTTTTGCTGAACAGTCCATTAATACAGAAGCGTTACTGCACAAAAAATCTTTGTTTCTGTTTAGCAGACACTATTTCTGAAAGAATTCCCCCCCCTTTCTTTTTCTGGTTAAATAATGTTTTAAGTGAGAGGTTAGCATAAGAAAAGTAAGTCAAACTACTTTCTAATCTTTCTGCGAAAGAATTTTAATGGCTTTTATCATTTTTGTACTGGAAAACAGATGCTAGCATCGCAGTAACCTGAATTTAACTTCACAGCGAAGTTCTGAGAGACAAATACATAATTATTTCCATTTACCAGTGGTAGCTTGAAGCGCAGATAGATTTTAGTGGCCGTCCCAAGGTCACGTAGAAATGCTGTAGCGGAAGTTTAGTTAGAGGCACGATCTTCTCTGTGCTCTTGTAATACTCATTAGCTATACTGTCTATGACACTAATGGTAATGGGAGGCATTTATACTTATGCAGTAGAACACTAGCCTGAAAATAGATCTTTCTGAGCACAGCTGAATAGAACCTTGTGCATTCTGTGAGGATTCCTCTTATAGCCTTAGCACGTTTGTTTGGGTTTAATCTTGGTAGTATAAAAACCAAAGATGTTGCCAAGTGAAATTCTGCTCTCTGCAGTGCCTGGGCAATTAGCATCGTGAGGTTCCAGGTCTCTATTGTATCCATGTTCTGGGCTGAAAAGCGAGGAGTTACTGGCTGCCCATCGGCCTTCGATGCCTGTTCTAGAAACAAAAAGTCTGGTTACCTGTGGGCTATGCATCTAAAATAAAAGACTGAGCTAGAGGTAACAAACCGCATACACAAAGTTCCAGCTAATGCTTTTGACGTTTGATTTCTCCGTAGAAGTTAACTTTTCATACGCCTAAGATACAGAGAGTTTGGCAAGGATGTCACAAAAGAAATCAGAACTTCAATTCCAATTCTATAAAGAAATAAAAATCAGTCTTAGATGGGCAAAGCATTCCTTTGAAGCTTTACTAGGTTACTTAAAAAAAAAATCTGAGAAGTCTCTGCACACCACGGGCATCTCTTTGTATTGCAAAATCTCGCCACTCGCATGAAAATGAGATCTTCTATTCCAGTGCAGTGAGTGATGCGGGTCCACTCACTCACACTGTGGATGAAAACTTCTCTGTAAGTTCTTGGTGAGATGTACGGCAGTGTAAGAGTGGTGTTGTTTTATTCCTACATTTAACAATGGTAGCAAAGAGGGGATCAAGCTGTATGTATAAGCTGTACATTATACACTAAGTCATGAGTGTGATAACCTAATTGCTAATAAAACTCCACGGGAAATCTGATAATTGTTTTTTTTCCTGAGTGAGTCCAGAGAGAGGAATTAGATAGTTCTTTTTCCTTTAAATAGTAATGTCACCCAATAGATGAGAATATAATCTTTACAATAAAACAGCTTTGTAGTGAGTACAGAGGCATATGGGATGAATTTCAGCGTTTGGCCATGTTGCGGTTTATGATTGTTTTTTGTTTTGTTTTGTTCTGTTGTCAGTATCCCACATGGTAACATCACTGGGAATTAAAGAGTCAATGCCCCGGTTTTGCAGACTGTCGGTATTTCCAGGTACTTGGTTCCCAGAAAAAGAAGAACTGCATTTCCCGGAAGACTTCACTGTTCCGTTTTCCATTTAGAGGGAAAGATAAAACTGCTTGCAGGTCACGGGACTGCCCCTTTTCTTTTATGGCTCATCTCTGCAGTGTGTGCTCCCCAACCGTCTCATCTTCAGCATCAGAGTAACGCCTTCGGTTTTTCAGTTTTGGACACTCTCTTCTCATTTATGTGGTTTATTAGCTTCAGTCTCAATTAACTTGTCCTTCTTTTTTATAAGTAGTAAATTATATTTCCTCCTCAGATAGTTGTTGCTGGTTTTCTTTTTTTTCTTTTTTTGATTTTTTTAAAATTCCTTTCCTTCTTTGTTCCCTTTCTTCCCTTCCCTCCCTCCCCCCTCATTTTCCCCTTCTTTGGGCGGGTGGACCTGCTGCCCCTCTGCCTTCGACAGAGATCTATAAGATAACTCCATGACAGGACATCAACTGACAAAAGAAATACGGGACTGATTGATTTAAATAAGTGACATTATAGGAAAACATAGCAGTGTGCATCATTTTCTGATGGGACTTTTTATCATTTCTACTTAATGCAATCACAGTTTCATTTCTTGGGGGTGTCGTTAATCTCAATAATCAGGTTTAGAAGCGTGGCTTGAATGGTTCCAAATGTTCAGTGATTTTTGATTTAAAAGACTTAGTTTCTGTTTATTGAACAAAAGCTTAGAAAGAAAAAGCTCAGCTCTGATGGAGTTAGAAATATATAAGCAGATAACATCCATTCATGTACATGCACGTGCGGACGCATTTGTGTGCAGCCTTCAAGATGTCAAATGGAAAAAAAAAAAATCATTTCCTCTAGGAAAATATGTTTCTACATATAATGTTTGTTGCATAACGCTTTTTTTTTGGAAAAGAAGATGAGCAGAACTGCATATGAGAACAAATTCTCTTGCTGAACAATACAGATCTACATCGTTCTGAAGTCTAGACATTAGGAGAAGGTGAACGTTTCAAGAGCAGAAAAATCTCCACTGATGAATAATTTTTTGCTTTGATAATAATTATTTCCTCACGTTGGGGAAAACTGAATGTTGGGTGACTGATTTGCAAATTTTGTTCAAAGAACCTACTTAAAACATTCTGTCTATTCTGATTGCCACTCCTGTATTTTCAGCGAGAAAGATGTCCAATCTGCAGACAGAAAGAAAGGCAACACTGTAATCCTCGTGAAACAATCCGCCTTTCCTCAGATTATAAAGATTATTAGTTCAGGAGGTGCTTAATTTTATTTGAAGTAAATATGCTTGATGTTTCTAAATTCAGAGTCAGAAAATAGTTGAACGTGATTCACAGAACTAACCCGCCACACACAAACAGAGGAGTATTTTTTTTTCAGTAATAACCAGCCTACGTAACGCAGGCTGTCTCTGAATTAGTCTTGCCACGTCCATCCTCCTAGATATAGATATCCCACTTGAAATACATCTCTGTGTTTCTATACGTCTTTTCTTACGGTTGCTAAAATAGATGAGCAGTATTTTTAAAATAGCAGAAAAATTCAACTTGAATTTGAAAACTGTATTACCTACCTCAGAAGAGAAAAACTTTCTTTTCAGCACATTTGGTGACATTTCGTGTCCTTCCTCCTCTGAAATGCATTCAACAGGGCATTTCACGTTAAGCTGGGAAACCCCTATGCACCCATAATTGCATACAGTTGTTAATTATTGTATGCAGTGCGTGCTTATGGAATAATTAAAATCAGTCTGTTCATTGTGCAGTGCTATTCTGATTTGAGAAAGCAATCTTCTCCGATGTTCTCTTGGTAATAATGCAGTTGGAAGTATAACTTTCATTACTGGCAAATCACATAACTGGAGGAACAGTTGAACAAAGTGACTGTTTTTGTGTGTTTCGTTGTTTGTTACTAGAAAGAATCAGTAACCTGTAGTTCAACTTGCTGCTTGATAATTTATAGTGAAAGGAATCACAATGTAACAATTTAGCAACATTTAAAGTGATTCTTAAGTACAAGATTAGGACATAACACAGTCCATCAGAGGCAAAATGAAAGTAAGATATTTCTGAAATTGTGCAAATATATGGCAAGGGAACTGCCATACATTCAGCTCCAGCCACCGCCCTCCAGGAAAGCTCTAGTAAAAATGCTGACGGGCAATGAAAATTATGGAGCAACAGAAGTACTTCAGTGTGGGAGGAAACTGGGGGACTATCCGTAAACGTGCATGCTTAGTTGTATTAATTTTTGTTTTGAGAGTCTATTCTGCACTCTGTATCGCTGTGATATTATACAGGAACACCGGAGGACGGAATGAGAATAAATCCTTCAGCAAAAGAGGAAAAGAAGGGGAAGGGAAGAAAGAACAGTATCGCAGAGACGACTTTAGCTCTCGAAAAGGTCCCTGAATCAAGACAACGCAGAGAGTTGGAGAGAAAATCCACATTTGTTTTTGGTTTAAGAACTGTATTTTCAGTGATGAGACTCCAGGAAATAAAAGACAGGATGTAGAAATCTATTTGTACAAAAATAAAAAGTGAGGGTAATTGCTTTGGTCGGCACTGACCCCACCAAATTTTTGGTACTTAATCGAGGATCCTAATTAAGAGTGTAGTCGTCCTAGGTTCTCGTATGGTCAATAAAGCAAAGCTTCTGGAGGGCAATTCAAGCCTTGCATTAACTCCATCACTGTAGGAGAAGCTCTCTTCATCCAGCAAGTCTCATTCAGCATTTATCTAACAAATATTTGTTAGGTTCCTTCACATCAGGAATGGTGAGAGTAGACCTGTGAGTGATGAGAGCTGGACTCCTGAAGTTCATTTCTCTGTTTGTGCCATTTCTTCTTTCATGCCGTACCGGACTTCGATCTTTCCTCCTCTGCCCTTTTTACTGCTCTGTATATTGGCCTGCTGTTCACGTTTGGGTGAATATAAAGACATGGAAACATCTGACTCAGAACATGCTTACCAAGGAGAAAAAAAGAATCAAAACGGCAGCGTGGGTTCCTTGCTGCCTCCAAAGAGGTTTCGAAGTTTTGTGAAGGCCTTTAAACTGAAGCGTGGAACTCTCTCGGGGTATTTTGTCCTGAAAATCATTTATAGTTCCCCTCGTTTTGTTACAGATTCGTTGTCATTCTGAGTTACACATGAACACTGATCTCTTTCCTGTTCCCTATCGTGACATAATTTCACTATGGATAATAACCTGTAAAGGAATCATTTCCAATTTTTGAGCAAATGCTTTAATTATTCCTAGTGCTTTCCGTTTCAAATTCCCTGTTGCTATCAAAGCCTAGAGAGTCGCAGACCTGAGGACAGGAACTGCAAACAGACTGGACGAGATGCTGACGTCCATCTGCGTTCAGATGGTGAGATCGAGAATTTTTTTGGTGTCTGCCTTTAGCTCAGAAAAGGAGCTTTAGGTTTGATATGAAGGTTTCGAATGGTTTGGACCAGGCTTATCTTTTGCTCTAAGGCCTAGCTCAGTTTGCTGAACGTGTCACGGGTGTTTTTTGCCCCCCTTAACAAAAGAAGCAGAATATAAGTGTTAATTGCTTAAAGGGCGGGCTGTATGACTCAGAAACCAACCCACGTAATCAGTTTCAGAACGTAATAACATTGTTCAAGTCAACGGGGATACAAAGTGCAAGATTAAAGAGAGTCAAATGCACTTCACAGTCAGGCAGGTAATTATTATTTCTCAGGATGCCACAGTCCAGCAATTATAAAATTTAAATATTAATTTGAGAAGTCGTAATTATAGCAGCCGGAGTTCAAAATTCAAAAGTGTCCCCAGAATAACTTAGCGAGAAGCTAATGGCAATTGACAGGACTGAGGAGCTGGCAGAGAATTAATTAGAAATGGAAACTGCAGTTTGCCTCTATTCGCAATGTAAATAGAAGAATTTGATCTTTAGGGGGAAGTTTGTGCTCGTTTTTCCTTACTGAAATAATAAGTTCTCAGCAAAATCACGAAAAATAAGGTTCAGATGACGAACGCAAACATACGATTTGCCTCGATTTATACCCCATCTATGTCTCTGTTATTTATCTGTAAGTCTGTAAATAAGGTAAGTAAATAAAGAATTTTACACCATTCATTTCCTGATATTTCCTCTGATACGCGGAAATAACAAAGTGGGCCGATCTGATTTAGAGAATAAATCTCACATGATTTCCCCACGTCCTTGAGGGGAAATCAAATATTATGTAGTTTATTTCCTTTTGCCTCAAACTGTGGTTGTACGACGAGACGTCGCACTTCACCTCCGTGGCTTCTTCACACTGCTGTAAGGAGCTGTCTGTACCAGTGTGCTGACTACGCTGAGACACCAGCTGAAACGTACCGGTAATAAACACAGTGGTGTTAGCAGCAGCACTAACCCAGGCAGCCATGCTGTTGTAAACACCTAACAGGTAAGGTTTGTCGAGTAACACTGTAGGATTTAGGGGCTGCAGGTGTGTTTTTGTGCCAAGCTCCTTAGAACCTCCCGTGGAGTATTCGCAGCGTAAGAAGGTGAGAAAGTAAAGAAACAGGAATGTTAAGNGCAGAGACGACTTTAGCTCTCGAAAAGGTCCCTGAATCAAGACAACGCAGAGAGTTGGAGAGAAAATCCACATTTGTTTTTGGTTTAAGAACTGTATTTTCAGTGATGAGACTCCAGGAAATAAAAGACAGGATGTAGAAATCTATTTGTACAAAAATAAAAAGTGAGGGTAATTGCTTTGGTCGGCACTGACCCCACCAAATTTTTGGTACTTAATCGAGGATCCTAATTAAGAGTGTAGTCGTCCTAGGTTCTCGTATGGTCAATAAAGCAAAGCTTCTGGAGGGCAATTCAAGCCTTGCATTAACTCCATCACTGTAGGAGAAGCTCTCTTCATCCAGCAAGTCTCATTCAGCATTTATCTAACAAATATTTGTTAGGTTCCTTCACATCAGGAATGGTGAGAGTAGACCTGTGAGTGATGAGAGCTGGACTCCTGAAGTTCATTTCTCTGTTTGTGCCATTTCTTCTTTCATGCCGTACCGGACTTCGATCTTTCCTCATCTGCCCTTTTTACTGCTCTGTATATTGGCCTGCTGTTCACGTTTGGGTGAATATAAAGACATGGAAACATCTGACTCAGAACATGCTTACCAAGGAGAAAAAAAGAATCAAAACGGCAGCGTGGGTTCCTTGCTGCCTCCAAAGAGGTTTCGAAGTTTTGTGAAGGCCTTTAAACTGAAGCGTGGAACTCTCTCGGGGTATTTTGTCCTGAAAATCATTTATAGTTCCCCTCATTTTGTTACAGATTCGTTGTCATTCTGAGTTACACATGAACACTGATCTCTTTCCTGTTCCCTATCGTGACATAATTTCACTATGGATAATAACCTGTAAAGGAATCATTTCCAATTTTTGAGCAATTGCTTTAATTATTCCTAGTGCTTTCCGTTTCAAATTCCCTGTTGCTATCAAAGCCTAGAGAGTCGCAGACCTGAGGACAGGAACTGCAAACAGACTGGACGAGATGCTGACGTCCATCTGCGTTCAGATGGTGAGATCGAGAATTTTTTTGGTGTCTGCCTTTAGCTCAGAAAAGGAGCTTTAGGTTTGATATGAAGGTTTCGAATGGTTTGGACCAGGCTTATCTTTTGCTCTAAGGCCTAGCTCAGTTTGCTGAACGTGTCACGGGTGTTTTTTGCCCCCCTTAACAAAAGAAGCAGAATATAAGTGTTAATTGCTTAAAGGGCGGGCTGTATGACTCAGAAACCAACCCACGTAATCAGTTTCAGAACGTAATAACATTGTTCAAGTCAACGGGGATACAAAGTGCAAGATTAAAGAGAGTCAAATGCACTTCACAGTCAGGCAGGTAATTATTATTTCTCAGGATGCCACAGTCCAGCAATTATAAAATTTAAATATTAATTTGAGAAGTCGTAATTATAGCAGCCGGAGTTCAAAATTCAAAAGTGTCCCCAGAATAACTTAGCGAGAAGCTAATGGCAATTGACAGGACTGAGGAGCTGGCAGAGAATTAATTAGAAATGGAAACTGCAGTTTGCCTCTATTCGCAATGTAAATAGAAGAATTTGATCTTTAGGGGGAAGTTTGTGCTCGTTTTTCCTTACTGAAATAATAAGTTCTCAGCAAAATCACGAAAAATAAGGTTCAGATGACGAACGCAAACATACGATTTGCCTCGATTTATACCCCATCTATGTCTCTGTTATTTATCTGTAAGTCTGTAAATAAGGTAAGTAAATAAAGAATTTTACACCATTCATTTCCTGATATTTCCTCTGATACGCGGAAATAACAAAGTGGGCCGATCTGATTTAGAGAATAAATCTCACATGATTTCCCCACGTCCTTGAGGGGAAATCAAATATTATGTAGTTTATTTCCTTTTGCCTCAAACTGTGGTTGTACGACGAGACGTCGCACTTCACCTCCGTGGCTTCTTCACACTGCTGTAAGGAGCTGTCTGTACCAGTGTGCTGACTACGCTGAGACACCAGCTGAAACGTACCGGTAATAAACACAGTGGTGTTAGCAGCAGCACTAACCCAGGCAGCCATGCTGTTGTAAACACCTAACAGGTAAGGTTTGTCGAGTAACACTGTAGGATTTAGGGGCTGCAGGTGTGTTTTTGTGCCAAGCTCCTTAGAACCTCCCGTGGAGTATTCGCAGCGTAAGAAGGTGAGAAAGTAAAGAAACAGGAATGTTAAGCCTTCGTTTTACAACACTGCATGCAATTGAAATTGTAGAATGTTACTTGATGCTTTACGGTGCGGAGCTGAATTCTGTTTGGGGTAAAAATTGTTTCCCGAAGTCTGAAAATGTAAAAATTCAGTAGAACCGGGCTTCAAATTGTATCTTAATATCAGGATCTCCTCTGGTTACCTGTAGACATCAACTGAAGTCGTAGTATGAAAGTTGTGCATTGACTCTGGGTGGAAAAAAATTCGTGAATCAGTAATAACAGTGATTTAGAGCCTGTGACCCAGGGAAAGCATTCTCACAGCTAGTGAGCATTTTTCAAGGTTTTTGAGACCTAAACCTATGATCCACCCTATTATCCATTTCCGAAACTCATATTAACGTGCACTCTTTCTTTTCTCAAAAAAGAAATCGTGCTGAGGATGTGCTTAGGTTGTTTTTGTTTTTGTGTTTGTTTGTTTGTTTGTTTGTTTGTTTCCCTTCCTGTAATAGATACTGGTATCTGTGTGGAGTTTCCGTGGCAAGATTTTGAAGGGAAGGGGAGTGGCAGGATTGATCTCTGTGAGATATTAACGGACACCTGTGATGATCACAATTGGTTTCAGCTCACTCCACACTGTACCTATCCCAGGAATTTAAGAAAGAACAGAAAGAAGTGAACAGGGATACAAAGCAAGTGGGAGGGAGTAGATGCAACGCGAAGGTTGGAGAAGGCGGCGTTCCACAGCGGAGCAGCAACCCACGCACGCATAACTCACCCGAGAGAACTTCCTTCACCGAAGGGACCGCTGCCCACGGACGAGCCCCTGCTGAAGCAGGTACGTCGTGACGGGACAGCAGCCGACAGGGAGCCCTCATGGGAGCAGAGGAAAAGTGTGAGAGAGAAAGAGCAGAAGAGAGAAATGACAACGTCATCCTTCGGTGTCTACTCTGTCACAGAACAGGTGTGTAACGTGCAGTGATAGTACTGAGGTCCTTGGTGAGAAATTTGGGAAAGGGGAGGGAAGAAAAAAGCGTTTTCCCAAAGCATATTGTGATTTCCTACTACTCAAATCAGTAATTATTTATTGTAATTGACAGCCAGTTAATGTTTCCAAGCCAAGTTTGTTTTTCTCACGACAGAATTGGTAGGCGATTTCCTTCTTTGGTTTCCCAGAGATTTCTGGCTTCAGCTCCCGAGGAGCGAGGCGCTGGTGGGAAGGCTGGGCGGGAGTGCTCTGCTAGCTTTGGCCAACTCGCAACAGTGTATCAGAAACCATTCACAGACACTTTATTGGAGAGGAATAGAGTGATACAATGTAGCTCCGAGCTTAGCTCTAGTCGCCATTGAAGCCGGTTCACCCTCACGAACCGCTGAGCAGAATGGACGCGTTTCTTGTCGTACGTCTCTGCTAGAATAAGAAATAGGCAGCAGTCCCTTACTACTTCTAACTTAGTTTAGCATAATATTCCGTGTGACTGAAGTTGTGCAAAAAATGCAGCCTAGAAATGAGAAGCCGTTTCTCATCACTGAGGGAATCGATTTGCGTAAGGGAATATATCCAGAAGACAGTAAGCATTCAGCAGGTGTGAATAAGTGTTCATTTCTAATTAACCTAGAAATTTTTTCAAAATGAAGCCAGAGAATATGACTACTGATAAGTTTCCGTTGCGACTGGGTCACGCAACCTTTGGGATGTCGTGTACCTTGTCTAGGTTTACCTTGACAACAGAGAAGGTGATATATTGTGTAAGTTTGTGTTCTGCAGCTTTTTTATTATTATTAATTTATTTTATTATTATTATGAGCACTTACCTATATGGTTCTTCTACCAATTTAGTGTCACTGTAGTTCAAGGCAAGTTTGTGGTCTGCGTTTTATTCAAGTGTTAGAAGGTTAGTTAGAAAAAAGTAATAAATTGTACATGAATTTAGGGGTGTGATCACTGACTAACTTCAACACTTTGCCTTGCTGGGGTCTTGAAAATCGCTGGAGATACTGATGCATCACTTGTACTACGCGTATTTTTCCAAAGCAGAGTAGAATTTGATCACAAGCAAACCCAGTCAAAAATTGTGTCGGCGCTCCGCTCTAAGGAATGGCTTACGATATTGTACCTCTATGCAATTCTATAGTGTGAATGTGAAGAACAAACAGGCTCAGCCTCAGTGGATCCATTTCCGTCACGGAACAGTTCGGGTTGTAAAGGACCTTAAAGATTCTGAACACCTCTGCCACAGGCAGGGCTGCCACCCACTCATTCAGAGCCCCTTCTGGCCTGACCTCGAACGCCTCCAGAGACGGGGCAATCGTGACCTCTCTGGGCATCCTGTGCCAGTGCCTCCCCATCTGGAGTCAGAAATTCCCGCCTCCTAATATGTAACGGAAATTTCCCCTATTTAGTTTAAAGCCATTCCTCTTTGTCCTGTCACCATCAGGCTGTAGAGGAAAAGCTGAGTCAGGGCTTGAAGCAGTGATTGAGCACCTGGTGAGAAGGCAGGGCCAAGCCAGGTGAGCGCAGGTGCACGCAATGTAGCTGAATGACAGGAGAGCGCGGAGCTGGGATCCACCCCTTCTCATACCTCATTTAAGGGTCTGCAGGGGGAGGCAGGGGCACCGTGCTGGTGATCTCTGCCTACTGGAGGCCTTCTGAAGGTGAGCGGTTTCTTTCCTTTGTTTCTGTATCCCCAGCTGCTGTCGGGTCTGGGCTCATCCTAGTTTGCCACAGCCAAAGATTTTGCCAACCTGCCCTTGTTACTGTACTTTTCATCACGTTCTAGTGTTATGCAGACCATGTAAGAAGTTGCTCCTCCTCCTGCTTATATGCACCCTTTAAGCACTAGAAGGCTGCAGAGAGGCCTTTTCTTTTCTGAGCAGGGGAAACTGACTTCCCTCAGCTCTTCTCGATAGGAGATGTGCTGCAGCCCTTCGCTCATGTTGGCAGTCTTCCTCTGGGCCCAGTCTTACAGCTACATTATTTCTGTTGCCGAGGGCCCCAGCAAAGGGTTCCAGATGGGACCTCGTGAGGGCGTGCGATGTTCTTTCAGTCACCGGACACTTGCCTGACAGCCACGATCTATCGAATACGCTGGAGGGCAGCAATGCAATCACACTGGGTGGTCCCTTCAGCATCCTGGGATGCATGTTATTGGGGCTGATAGACTTGTACACATTCAGTGCTGTCAGTTGGTTTCAGATGAACTTTTCTGTTACAGTTGGAGGGTTTTCATTTCCCCCAGCCCCCGCCTAGATGTTAAGGGACATGAGAGATAAGGGAAACCTGACTGCCGGCAGAGAGCAAGGCAGAGAACTCGTTGAGTGCTTCAACCTGTACCCTCTGTCAGGTACTGCTTTTTCTCCCTCCTCTCTCATCAGAGGGAGGGAGTATGCTTTTTTTTCTTGTTGTTATTTTTTAAATCTCCTGCTGAGTTCAGTGGCATCTCCGTGTCAGTCAACCCGTCCCCGTGTGCCTGGAAAGCATCCCATTCCTTTCCCTGGGTCACGTGTCCCGGTTTCCCCTGCCTTTCCTTTTTTCTTCTTGTCCCAATTTTTTTTTTCCATCAGGTCGTGACTCTGTCACGTGCCTTCTCTGTGCGTTTCCTGCTTTCTCCGCTTGGTTTCTACCACTGGGGTCCAAAGAACTCCTGTGCTCAGAAAGGCATCCTTTAAGAAGCTCTTTTCTAACTTGGCTTAGCAGAATATGCCAGGGTTTTGTTTGTTTGGTTGTTTGTTTTTCTTCTGCGTGTGGATTGCTGTGTTGTATTTTCTGCAGTAATTTCATAATTAGTCTCCTCTGCGGGAGATAACCATAAGCTGTCAAGCATATCAAGCATCGTAGAATCTGACCCCATCCAAAATAGTGCTGCTTGGCTGGGTTTAGCCCCTCTCGGTGTGGGTAAAAAAGGAATCAAGGAGAGCATTAAATCAGAAAACGGAAATATTTTCTGCAGATTTCATAATAATAGGGCTTTTAATGTTCTCTACTTGAGGGTTTTTTGTTGTGGTTCATTGTCTTTGCGATTCCATACGCTGTTCAGAATCAATGGCTCGGAGGTAGTGGGTACCTTTTGCAGAGCCTGTTTCCTTTGCTGTCGAGTGTTGACGGGGATGTGAGGTGATACTGGAGATGGCCACCTCCGAGATGTTTTGGGCTTCTTAGGGCCTCTGAGCATACTTTAGGACCTCTGTATGACGGATGGAAGACGCTTGAAAGTATAGGAACTCTTCTCCAGAGGCAAATGCTTTTGCTGCTCGGCTGAAATTTGTGAAAGTTACTAACAAGGTAGATGAAGTATTTTTCTGGATGATTAAAATGTAGATTTGACCCTCTAGCTTGAAGGAGAAGTCAGCTAAAGCAGTAATTCAGTGTTCGGAGGGCAGATTTTGAAGCGCTCTCTTCCGGTTTCCGGATTGCAGAGAACAGGAGGGCAGAGGCAGAGGCTTGCTTCAGGGACAGAGAGAGGGAGTATGAGTATGTTTGTTTCAGCACAGCGTGGAATCTTTTTTATTTCTTTTTTTTTTTTTTCTTGTCAGATTTAACTTTTAGCTGTAGTCATTCCCCAGTTGGCCGGTTGCCTGTTTGCAAAGTTCCCGGGGGCCCATTGAGAGGATGATGCGAATACAACAATAAGCTCTGACATTGTGGGATATACTTGTGGAGTCACGATTATGGCGGTCTGATGGCCATTTTGCACCACAGAGAGCACCTAAGAGCTTTAATGTAGGGTCACTGAATCTAAAAATATGATAGCACAAATATCTTATGGAAGCAGTCAGGTGAGTAAGGAGCTGGGACTTTTCCACAATGATTAATCGCTTAGGTGCTATGCTATTTTTGGTTGCACTTGATTTTCTTTTATCCGAATGATCAGTTCTACCTGAATTGTTCTCATTTTAAAAGAGTAGATTTTGCTTTCTTTTCATTAGGCAATAAATGCCACTCAAAGAATGCAGTAATTGCAGTGAAAGGGAAACACTGCATACGGGGTGATGATAGCACAGTGGTGTTGTCCAAAGCCTATCTGGGTGTGTAGTTATTCTCAGTTTCATAGCAGGAGGCTCTGAGGCAGAGGGGAAAAAAAAGAGGTAGAGGGGAAAAAAATGTCTGTTGCCAATTGACTTCTGGAAATCAGGGAGTGCCTAAGGGTACGGCAATTCTATTTAATTCATGAGGTAGATAAGGGCCCCATCTTGGAATGGAGCAAATTCTTCCAGCGGCTTTTCAAGGTGTAACTTCTGCAGTGACCTGACCTCCTCTCACACCAAAGATAATTTCAGTGAGTCAGACAGTGACTTTAGGAATGCACTTTCCTTTTTGAGGCATCTTGCTTTATCAGACTGCAGTTGCACAGCAGCTGCTGTGTCACAGCCCAAAGTGCTCACAGAGCACCTGGAGGCAAGACCCACTCAGCAGTGGAAAAACAGGTGAAGGCAATTCGTCTGGGCTACAGGAACTAGCAGAGCCTGGTTCCACCCTTCTCTGGCCTCATTTAAGGGCTCACTGCCCCAGGGTCTCTCATTAGAGCTTTCTTTGGAGTGGAGTGTTTTATGCAAGCCGTGATCCTGAGAGAGAGGTGAGTGCTCTTCTGGTAACACCTGATTGGGCTGGTCCCTCTCCTGTTCCCCCCCCCCCCCAAAAAAAAAGCCCATGAGTCTGATCGTCACTCCAGTCTTGGGAAGGGCACATGGAAAAAGAAACTATTTCCTTTCTCTTCAAGACAGCTGTTCTGTTTGACTTCTCCAAGGCTGTGTGCCTTGTACCATAAGCAGTGAATTGTGCCATGTCTGAATTTTTTTTCTCCTTGTCCTATGTCTACCACAGGTGTGTGTTGCATCAAGTACTTCAGGACCCCTGAAATGAGGAGAATAGCTAAAGGAGGTTAAGGAGTTTTTAAGGAGCCCTTTCTTCCATATGGTTTTACTTTGCTTTCTCTCTTTTTCAGCCAAAAGAAGATGCCCATAATAATACAATCCTCACGTGGAGGTAAGGAGAGGGATTGAACCTGTCATTTCAGTAACCCCAGCCCATGCAGAATGAAGATGCCTAGGGACGTAATTACCCTGTCTAAGTCTATGAAAGGGAGAGGGGTGAGTAAAACCTTCTTACACTCTGTGGCAATAGGGAGAAACCTTCTTACACTCTGTGGCAATAGGGAGCAGCGTTGTATACAAACAGTAAAAAATGAAAGGTCAGATTTTAAAAATCACTCACAGCCAACCACTGTTCATTGTCACCACACAAAGACTGAGGATAAAGACTTTCATTTCTGGTTTTATTTTCATGATTCATCCAAGGTAAAGGAAACTCTTTCTTCACCAACTGAGCAATTTGCATGTACAACCCAGGTCTCCAGCTGAAGAGAAGGTAGAAAGATTATACTTCCACCCATTGAGAAAGGTGCATGACAGGGAGAGGTAGGTATGTTAGAAACTCTCTCCCAGATGCATACAGCCAGGAACTACATCATTAATCAACACCAGAAGAGGCTGCCATACTCCAGCAGCAGCCACAGGACCGTAGGGAAGAGCGCAGAGCCCCAGCAGCAAAGGATCACTTTGGAGAGAGACATCAAAGAGTTCATTGACCAGCAGGCAGTCAGGTACCAGAGCAGTCACGGCCCGAGGCCAGACATCGAGAAGCCTTCAGACAGTGTTGTCAGAGATCAGAGATGCCTTCTGAGGCCGGGCAGTCGCTCCCAGAGCTGAGTCCCAGGACCCTTCCAACCCAGGCCGCTTTAAAATTCTGCAGCTGACAACAGCCACTTCCTTGAATTTATCATCTATTTGCACACATTCTGTTGTTCATAAGGAACATCTTAATGGCCCACAGCTACTGACTCAAGCTAAACTCTGTGTAAGTAGAGCCAGGTATGTTTCTGCTTCCATCATAATTAATAGCATTTTATATTTTGAAGTACCTAGCACTGTGCTTGAAGGATGAGAACTGTACTGTAAACTAATGGAAAGCAAAGCCACTTAATCATTGCAAATTCACATATATAAAGACTATATACCATATGCAATCACTTAACACAAAAGCAGAAGCCCAGGTCAGCTCTCTCTTTTTTTAAAGCAAAAAAGCCAAGCATGACATATTATGGTCACTTATATTAGACTTCTGGACAACGGGACAAAGGTTCAGAGGAACAAACTCACTGTGATTCAACAGGAAGGGTTTCACTGAGATGCACTTACTCGAGTCATCTAGCAAGAAACCAGAGGTAATTATCAGCAAAGTACACCTACGCAGAAACTTGCAGTTTCTTAGTGAAACAGTCATCGCCACCCCACTCTCAGGTCAGTATACCCACCTTAAGCTGGAGTTGGAAGGGCTTCCCCATGAGACACCACTCCTCAGAAATTCAGCAACAATACAGACACCAGAAACACACTCTGCACTGTACTCAGGTGGGCAAGGTGACTCCAAAGCATAGTCGGTCACCTGTAAAAGTAGTTCATGACATACATATAACTTTTGATGTTTTCACAGAGTACAAAGTCACCCAGCTCAAAATGGGCCCTCAGCTCCCCTTCATCAACCCCTGAGGTAAGCTTGCATCAGCAGCAGGAGACCAAGCATCAGGTGCAGAAACAGACAGCACATCTTATTTGCGGTAAGCAAGGTGGTTTTTTTCATGTGAGTCAGAGGTAAGTACTCATTTCCCCACAAAGACTCAAGCAAGTCTAGCCATTCTACTTCAGTGCATACGCTCTTAGGCATCCTAGCTTCCACACATAACACAGAGCCCTTCCGCACACAGTAGAAAGCCTTCCCAAAAAGCTGCCGTGAGCTGTTAACCCTCCTCTAACACATGCTTAGTCACTTGCTTCTCCCCTGCAGAAGCAAATTGTCAGCAGTATTTCACAGGCATATACAGAAAGGAGAACAGAGTTCCTTCAAGAGCTCTCCCACAGGCTTTTGCTTTAGCAGAGATGTGAAAAGCTTCCTTTAAGAGTGACCTCAGTCTTCCCTCTTTCAGTTTAAAAGTTTCTATGTTCCTGAAGTTTGCCATCCACCAATTCCAGACAGCACATTTCTCCAAGAGGCACGCTCTTAACCTCCACAAGCAGAGCCTTACCCTCCTACACAGAGTTCCCTACATTTTCTTAGACAAAGAGTCTCCAGGCCTCATTATAAACCCCTCACAGGAGCAGAGCTTCCCTTTTCAGGCTCCCAGTCAAACCAATTTTCATCTGAGCGCAGTCACTCAAGTCAGAGAGCACAGCTGCAACCCTCCTTCTTAGTCACCTCATTCTACTCAGGATGCTGACATCATGAAATATCCATAACAGACAGAGGACGCATATCAGGCCACACCAGCTCTGGCCACTTAACCCAACCCTGCTCAGCAGGAAAACCCCCACACCCCCCCATCAGGCAGTCAGCCTCTTCATATGCAGCCCAAGAGTTGTTTCCAACAGGTACACCCTGAGGTTTGAAATCAATTTATGCTTTTTCTCCCACAGAGCAGGGAACCCACCTCCAGCCCAGAAGCAGGAACACCACATCCAAGAGGCCACCACCACACAGGAACTCTGGCAGCACTCACA